>JAIUJO010001297.1:0-235000 GCA_023846275.1 Vanilla planifolia | reverse complement strand
CTAGCCTAGCTTAGGCTAAGCTTGCTCTACTCTACTCTACTATACTCTACTATACTATACTATACTCTACTATACTCTTGTCTGCTCTGCTCTACTCTATTATTATTTACCCTTCTCTAGCCTAGCTTTACCTAGCCTAACCTAACCTTGGTTTACTCTACTCTACTTTATACTTTTCTTGCCTAGCATAACCTAGCCTAGCTTAGTCTAGCCTATCCTAGCTCTACTCCACTCTGCTCTACTCTACTCTACTCTACTCTGCTCTACTTTATTCTACTCTACTCTGCTATACTCGACTCTACTCTACTCAACTCTGCTCTGCTTTACTCCACTATATTCTACTCTGCTCAGCTCAGCTCTGCTCTACTCTACTTTGCTCTGCTATGCTTTGCACTACACTACTCTACTCCGCACTACTTTACTTTACTCTACTTTACTATAGTCCACTCTACAATTCTCTAACTACCCTAACCTAGCCTAACCTAACCTAGCTTAGCCTAGCTTAACCTAACCTAGCTTTTCTCTACTTTGCTCTGCTCTTCTCTACTCTACTCTTCTCTTTTCTATTCACCTCTACTCTACTCTGCTATACTCCACTCTCCTTTATACTACTCTGCCCTACTCTACTTTGCTCCACTCTACTATAGCCTATGCTAGCCTAGCCTAGTCTAGGCACTCTAAGCTTACCTGGCCTAACCCAATATAGCCTAATCTTGCTCTACTCTACTCTACTCTACTCTAGCTTAGGCTTGTCTAGCCTAACCTAGCACTACTCTACTCTACTCTAGTCTACTCTACAAAACTCTACTCTACTCTACTACGCTTATCTTTACTCTAGTCTAGTCAATCTTGTCTATTATACTATACTCTAGCATAGTTTAGCCTACAATGGCCTAGCCTAGCCTAACCTAGCTCTACTCTACTCTACTCTAGTCCACTTTAGTCTAGCCTTGCCTAGCCTACCCTTGCCTAACCAACCATTACCTAAACAAGCTCTACTCTTCATTACTTTATTATAATCTACTCTAATCTACTCTACTCCACAATAGTCTACTCTACTCTACTCCAACTTAGCCTAACCTCACTCTGCTCTACTCTACACTACTTTGTTGTTCTATTCTCTACTCTTCTCTACTTTTTTTACTCTATTGTATTGTACTCTAGCCCAACCTTGCCTAACCTAGCTCTTCTCTATTCTACTCTACACTACTCTACTCTAACCAGGCCTATCCTACCCTAACTTAGCTCTACTTTACTCTACTCTACTCTACTCAAACCTAGCCTTCCCTAGCCTAACCTAACCTAGCTCTACTTAACCATATTTTACTCTACTCTACTCTACCCTAGCCTAGCATAGCCTAGCCTCCCTTAGGAAAACCTAGCTCTACTCTACTCTACTCCACTCTACTCTACTCTACTTTGCTTTGCTCTCCTCTACTTTGCTCCGTTCTACACTACTCAGCTTAATTCAGCTTAACTCTGCTCTACTCTACTCTTTTATACTACACTCTACTTTGCTTTGCTTTTCTTTGCTTTTCTTTGCTTTGCTTTGCTCTGCTCTATACTATTCGACTCTACTCTACTTTAGCCTAGGCTAGCTAAGTGTAGCCTAACCTAACCTAGCTCTCTTTATCCTACTCTACTCTGCTATACACTACTCTACTTTACCCTACTCTAGCCTAGCCTCACCTAGCCTAGCTTTACCTAACTCTACTCTACTATACACTACTCTGCTCTACTATGCTCTACTCCACTCAACACTGCTCTACTCTACTATACTCTACTCAACTCAACTTTACTCTACTCGACCCAACTCTACTCTACACTACTCTACTCTACTCTACCCTACTCTACTCTACTTTACTCTACTCTACTCTATTATACTCTATTCTAGCCTAGCCTTGCCCTGCCTACTCTAAATTAGCTCCACTTTACTCTATCCTATCCTAGCCTAGCTTAATCATGCTCTACTTTAATCTGCTCTACTCTGTTATGCTCTTCTTTACTCTACTTTACTCTTCTCTGCTCTACTATGCTCAACTCTACTCTACTCTACTCTGCTCTCCTCTACTCTACTTTATTCTGCTCCTCTCTACTCTGCTCTGTTCCACTCTGCTCTGCTTTACTCTACTTTACTTTACTATACTCTAGCCTACTTTAGCCTACCTTAATCTAGCCTAGCCTAACCAAGCTCTACTCTACTCTACCCAACTCTAACCTGGCCTAACCTAACAAGCTCTGCTCTACTCTGCTTTGCTCTGCTCTACTCTGCTCTGCTTTGCTCTGCTTTACTCTACTCTACTCTATTTTGCTCTGCTCTATTCTATTCTACTCTTGCCTAGCCTACCCTAGCTAAGCCTAGCCTAACCTAGCTCTACTCTACTCTACTCTACTCTACTCGACTCTAGCCAAGCTTAACGTAGCCTAGCCTAACCTCGACTAGCTTAACTTAGCTCTTTTCTACTCTACTCTTCTTTGTTCTGCTCTTCTCTGCTCTGTAATGCTCTGCTTGGCTCTACACTGCTCTGCTCTACTCTCCTCTCAACTCCTCTCCTGTACTCTCCTCTCTTGTACTCTCCTCTCCTTTGCTCTCCTCTCTTCTCCTGTACTCTACTCTACTCTACTTTACTCTACTCTACTCTTCTCTACTCTACTATACTCTACTCTACTATATTTCACTCTACTCTACTCTATGCTATTTTGCTCTAACCTTAGCTAGCCAAGCCTAATGTAGCTCTAATCTAGTCTACTCTACTCTACTCTACTCTAGCCTAGCCTACCCTATCATAACCTAACCTAACCTATCCTTCTCTAGTCTACTCTACTCAAATCTACTCTATTGTAACCAAGCTTACCCTAGCCTATCTTTGCTCTGCACTACTCTACTTTACTCTCCTCCACTCCAATCTGCATTACTCTGCTCTGCTCTACTCGATATTACTCTGCTCTACTCTTTTTCTCTACCCTGCTTTGCTCTACTTTGCTCTACTCTCCTCTCTTATACTCAACTCTACTCTTCTCTATTCTACTGTAATCTACTCTACTCTGCTCCAAATTAGTTTAGCTGAGCTTAACTCTCCTCTAAAGTGCTCTACTCTACTCTGCTCTTCTAAGCTGTTCTCTGCTCTATTATGCTTTTTTTTGCTCTACCCTACTCTTCTCTTCTCTACTTTGCTCTCCTCTGCTCTACTCTACTCTGCTCTACTTTTCTGTTCTCTCCTTTGCCCTACTCTTCTCTGCTTCTTCTACTTTACTCTACTCTGCTCTCGCCAAGCCTAGCCTAGCCTAGCCCAACTGAGCTCTACTCTACTCTAGCATAGTTTAGCCTAGCAAAGCATAACCAAGCTCTACTATACTCTACTCTATTCTACTCTACTCTACACTACTCTGCTCTAGCTTAGCCTAACCTAACCTAGATCAGCTCCACTATGCTCTACTCTGTTCTTCTCTACTCTACTGAGCTTATCTCTACTCTGCTCTGCTCTGCTCTACTCGGCTTTGCTCTACTCTACTCTCCTCTGCTTGATTATACTCTACTCTACTCTAGCCTCACCTACACTAATCTAACCTGGCTCTACTCAACTCTATTCTACTATATACTACTCTACTCTAGCCTTGCCTAACCCAGCTTACCCTTGCCTAGCCTAGCCTAATGTAGCTCTGCTCTACCTTCCTCTATTGTACTGTACTCTACTCTACTCTACATTTTTCTACCCTACTCTATTCTATTTTACTCTATCCCACTCAACTCTACTCTACTTTACTCTAACCTACCCTAGCCAAGCCTCGTCTGGCATAGCCTAACCTAACCTAATTCTACTATGCTCGGCTCTACTCTTTTATACATTGCTCTGCCATACTCTACTAAATACTCTGTTTCGCTTTACTCTTCCCTGCACTTCTCTGCTTTGCTTTTCTTTGCTCTACTCTACTCTGCTCTACTCTACTCTACTCTACTTTATCCTAACAGAACCTAGACCTGCATAGCCGAACAAAGCTCTACTCTACTCTACTCATTTCTACTCTAATCTACTCTACTCAACATTACTCTATTCTAGCCTGGCTTAGCCTGGCCTTTCCTCGCCTAGCCTATCCTAGCTTATCATAACCTGACTTAACTCTACTCTACTCTACTTTACTCGACTATACTATACTATACTCTAATCTACTCAACTCTACTATACTCTACTGTACTCTACTCTACTTTACTCTACTATACTCTACTCTAACAAAGCCTAGCCTATCCTAGCTCTACTCTCCTCTACTCTAACTTAGTCTAGCCTAACTTAACCAAGCTCTACTATACTCTTCTCTTTTTTGCTCTGCTCTGGTCTGTTCTACTCTGCATTGCTCTACTCTTCTCTCATCTACTCTACACTGCTCTGTTCTGCTCTTCTCTGCTCTGCTCTACTCTGCTCTGCTCTACCTCACTCTGCTATGCTCAACTCTGCTCTACTCTTCTTTACCTAATCTACTCTACTTTGCTCTTGCCTAATCGACCCTAACCTAGCTCTGCTCTGCTCTGCTTAGCTCTGCTTTGCTCTACTCTACTCTGCTCTACTCTATTGTACTATACTCTACTCTACTCTACTCTACTTTGCTCTACTCTACTCTACTCTGCTTTTCTCTATTCTACTATACTCTACTTGGCTCTGCTCTACTCTACTCTACTTCAACCAAGCCTAGCCATGCCTGGCTTAACATAACATAGCTTTACTCTACTCTACTCTACACTTACATAACCTAACCTTTCTTAGCCTAGTATAGCCTAGCCTAGCTCTACTCTACTCTACTCTATTAAACTATACTCTACTCTACTCTAGTCTACTCTATTCTACTCTACACTACTCTACTCCACTTTACTCTACTCTACTCTAACTTATCCTGGCCAAGCCTTGCTTTGCCTAACCTAGCCTTAGTCTACTCTGCTCTTCTCTATTCTGCTATGCTCTTCTCTACTCTGCTTTACTCTACTCTATTCTATTCTACTCTGCTCTGATTTGCTCTACTTTGCTATGCTCTACTCTACTATGCATTGCTTTACTCTACACTGCTCTACTCTATTCTACTCTACTTTGCTGTACTCTACTGTACACTTCTCTGCTCTATTCTACTCTACTTTAATCTATTCTGCTCTACTCTACTCTGCTCATCTCTACTCTGTTTTACTCTATTATGCTTCGCTCTGCTTTGTTCTATTATGCTCTACTCTACTCGACTCTATTTTAGCATAGCTTACCCTAGCCTATCCTCGCCTAACAATTCTCTGCTCTACTCAACTCTACTCTACTATACTATACTCTAATCAACTCTACTCTAATCTACTCCACTCTACTCTACCATATTCTACTCTACTCCACTCTACTTCACTTTACTCTACTCTAACCTAGCCTAGCCAAACCTTGCTCTACTCTACTCTACCCTACTCTTACCTAGCCAAGGCTAACCTTACTCTACTCCACTATTCTTACTCAACTTTTCTCTTTTCTGCTTTACTCTACTATGCTTTGCTCTTTTCTACTCTACTCTACTATACTCTACTATGCTCCACTCTATTCTGCTCTGCTCTACTCTATTCTACTCTACTCTACTCTACCCTACTCTAACCTAGTCTATCCTAACTTAACTTAGCTTTACTCTACTCTACTTTGTATAGCTCAACTCACTTTTACTCTACTCTGCGATGCCCTACTCTATTCTACTCTGCTCTACTCTACTCTAACCTAGCCTTGCCTAATCTAGCTTAACCTAGCTCTAGTCAACCCTACTCTTCTCTATTCTACTCTGCTTGGCTCTACTTTGCTCTACTCTGCTTTGCTTTACTCTACTCTACCCTACTCTACTCTATTCTACTCTACTCTACTATATTCTATCCTAGTTTACCCTAGCTTAGTTGATCTGAGCCTAACCTTCTCTACTCTACCCTACTCTATGATACCCTACTCTATCCTAACCTAGCCTATCCTATCTTAACAAAGCTCTACTCCATATTACTCTACTCTACTCTACTCTAATCTACTCTACTATACTCTACTTTACTCTAACATAGCCTATCCTAGCCTAAGATAACCTAGCATTACTATACTCTTCTCTACCCTACTCCACTCTACTCTGGCTCAGCTTAGCTAAGCCATCCCAATCCTTGCCAAGCCTAACCTAGCATTACTCTACTTTACTCTACTCTATTCTGCTCTACTCTGCTTTACTATACTCCAATCTGCTCTATTGTACACTTGCCTAGCCTAACAAAACCTAGGTCTACTCTACTCTGCTCTAAACTATTCTACTCTACTTTGTTCTACTCTAGCCTAGCCAAGCCTATTCTTGCCTAGCCTAACCTAGTCTGGCCTAGCCTAAAGTAGCTCTACTCTACACTATTCTACTCTACTCTACTCCACTCTACTTTAGCCAAGTTTTGTCTATCCAAGCTTAGCCTAACCTAACCTAGCTGTACTCTACTCTACTCTACTCCACTCTAGCCTAGCCTACTCTCTATACCTAACCTAGCCTAACCTAACCTAACTCTATCTACTCTACTATAATTTAGTACATTCTATGCTACTCTACTTTAACATAGCCTACCTTAGCCTAGCTTAATCTTGCTTTACTTTACTCTACTCTACTCTACTCTACTCTAGCCTAGCCACTCCTAGCCTAATGTAGCTCTGCTCTACTCTACTCTACTTTACTCATCTCTACTCTACTCTACTCATCTCTACTCTACTATACTCTTTTGTACTCAAGCCTAGCCTTGCCTAACCTAGCTTTACTATACTATACGCTACTCTTCCCTAATCTACTCCACTCTTGCTTAACATAGCCAAACCTAGCATAGCCAAGCCAAACCTAGCCTAGCCTATCCTAGCTCTACTCTACTCTCCTCTATTTCACTCTACTCTACTCTAGTCTACTTTACTCTACACTGCTCTACTCTATTTTACTCCACTCTACTCTACTATACTCTACTCTACTTTACCCTAACCTAGCCTAGCCTTGCTTTGCCCAACTTAGCCCTACTCTACTCTACTTTGCTATGCTTTGCTTTGCTCTACTCTACTCTACTCTACACTTCTCTACTCTACTCTGCTCTACTCTATTTTATTTTGCTCTGCTCTGATATGCTCTACATTGCTCTACTCTGCTCTACTATGCTTTACTTTATTCTACTCTGCTTTACTATACTCTACTATACTCTAGTCTACTCTACTCAACTCTATAATGATCTTGCCTAGTTTTGCCTAGCCTAGCATAACCCAGCTCTACTCTACTCCATTCTACTCCACTATACTCTACTCTTGCCTAGCCTAGCCTAGCTTAACCTTCTCTAGCCTAGCTTAGCCTAACCATGCCAAGCCTAGCCTAGCTTCACTCTACTTTACTCTACTCTACTCTACTCTAATCTACTATATTCTACTTTACTCTAACTTAGCCTAGCGTAGCCTAGCCTTACCTTGCTCTACACTACTCTACTCTACACTACTCTACTCTAGCCTAGCCTAGCCGAGCCTAACCTTGCTCGACTCTGCTCTGCTTTGCTATACTCTTCTCTATTCTTCTCTGCTTTCCTCTACCCTACTCTGCTCTTCTCTACTTTATTATACTCCATCCTAGCCTAACATAACCTAAATCTACTCTACTCTGTTATACTCTACTCAACTCTACTCTGCTCTATCTTAGCATCACCAAGCCAATCTTATCGTAGCCTAGCCTAGCATAACCTAGCTCTAGTTACTATACTCTACTCTACTCTACTCTACTCTAACTTAGCCTAGCATATCCTAGCTTAACCTAGCTCTACTTTACTCTACTCTACTCTACTCTAGCCTAGCTTATCCTAGGCTAACCTTGGTCTACTTTGCTTCGCTCAGCACTGATCTACTCTACTCCATGATGCTTTGCTTTATTTTGCTCCACTTTGCTCTACTCTACTCTGTTATGGTCTACTCTACTCTACTCTACTTTGCCCTGCTCTAATTTACTTTACTCTATAAAACTCTACATTAACCTAACCTAACCAAGCTCTACTCTACTCTGTTTTACTCTGCTCTGCTCTACTTTTCTCTACTGTGCTCTGTTCTGCTCTACTCTACTCTGTTTTGCTCAACTATGCATTACTCTATCTACTTTACTCTGTTCTATTTTACTCTACTCTACTCTACTTTGCTCTACTCTGCTCTACTTTGCTTTGCTCTACTATACTCTATTTGCTTTGCTCTGCTCTACTCTTCTCCACTTCAATCTACTCTACTCTACTCTACTTATTTAAACTCTACTCTAGCCTAACCTAACTTAGCTATACTCTACTCAACTCTACTCAACTCTACTCTACTCTAGCCTAGCATAGCCTAGATAAGCCTACTCTAGCCTAACTATACCCAACAAAACCTAGCTCTACTCAACTTTACTCTACTCTACTCTACTCCATCTACTCTACTGTACTTTACTCTACTCTACTCTGCTCTAGCCTAGCCTAGCCTAGCTTAAACTACCTTAATCTAGCTAGCCTAGCCTTGCTCGACCTAGCTCTACTCTACTCTTCCCTAATCAAACCTAGCTTACCCTAGCTTAGCTTAACCAAATTGTACTTTACTCTACTCTATGCTCGGCTAGACAAACCTAGCTCTGCTCTACTCTGCTCCACTTTGATCTGATTTATTCTACTTTGCTCTGCTCAGCTCTACTCAACTTTGGTCTGTTATGCTCTTCTCTACTCTAGTCTACTCTGCTCTACTTTACTCTACTCTACTTTAGCCTAACCTAGGATAGCCTAACCTAACTACTCTACTCTACTTTACTCTATTCTACTCTAGTCTACTTTACTCTACTCTATTATACTACAATCTACTCAACTCTACTATATTCCACTCTACTCTACTCTACTATACTCAACTCTACTCTACTCTAACCTTGTCTTGTCTAGCCTAACCTAGCTCTACTCTACTCTGCTTTGCTCTTCACTACTCTGCTTTGCTACACTCTACTCTTCTCTACTCTGCTTAGCTCTACTCTGCTCTATTCTACTCTTCTCTGCTATGCTCTACTCTACTCTACTGTACTCTACTCTAGCCTAGTCTAACCTAGCCTTACCTAACCTAGCTTAATCGAGCTCTACTCTACACCACTATATGTTATTCTACTCTATTCTACTCTACTCTTCTCTACTCTACTATACTCTACTCTATTCTACTCTTAACTTCTCTACTCTACTCTATACAAGCCTAGCCTACCCTAATATAGCCTAGCCTAGCTTAACCTAACCTAGCTCTACTCTACTCAGCTCTACTCTTTTTTACACTACTCTACTCTAGCCTTATCTAGCCTAGCCTAGCCTAACCTTGCTTTAGTCTACTCTACTTTACTATAGCCAAGCCTAGCCTAGCCTGACTTATCCTAGCTTAACCTAGCTCTGCTCTACTCTGCTCTATTTTCTTACGCTTTTCTCTACTCCACCTAACTCTATTGTACTCCAGCCTAGCCCAACCTTACCTAGCCTAACATAGCTCTGCTCTACTCTACCTTATGCTACTCTAAATAATCTACTTTGTTCTACTATACTCTAGCCTAGCCAACCTTAGCCTTGCTTAGCCTAACCTAACCTATCTCTACTTTACTCTACTTAACTCTACTCTAACCTAGCCTAGCCGAGCCTAATCTAACCTAGCCCTACTCAAATCGAGCCTAACCTTGCCTAGCTTAACTTAGCTCTTCTTTTCTATACTTAGCTCTACAATTCTCAACTCTGCTTGGCTCTGCTATGCTTTACTCTACTCTACTCTACTCAGTTCTCCACTATTTTACTCTTTCCTAGCCTAGCCTAACCTAGCTGTACTCTACTCTACCCTACTAAACTCTACTCTACTCTACTCTACTTTAGCATAGTTTTGCCTAACCTAACTCTGCTCTTCTCTACTCTAGCCTAGCCTAGCCTAACCTAACTTAGTTTTTCTCTACTATGCTCTACTTTAGTTTACTCTGGTCTACTCTACTCTACTTTATTCTACTCTACTCTATTCTAGCCTAGCCTAGCCTAACCTAGCTTTGCTCTACTCTATGCTTCTCTACTATGCTTTTCTCTTCTCTACTATTCTCTACTCTACTTTTTTCTACTCTACATTACCCTAGCCTAACTTAGCCTGATCTAGCCTACCCTAGACTAACCTAGCTCTACTCTACTATACTCTACATTACTTTATTCTACTCTACTATTCTCTACTCTAATCTAGCCTAGCCTAACTTAGCTCTACTCTACTCTACTCTACTGTAGTCTACTCAAGCCTAGACTAGCCTTGCCTAGCTTAACCTATCCTTACTTTGCTCTGCTTTGCTCTGCTCTGCTTTGGTCTACTCTGCTCTACTCTACTATGCTCTACTCTACTCTACTATGCTCTGCTCTACTCTACTATGCTCTGCTCCACTATGCTCTACACTTTTTTGCCATACTCAGCTTAAAATTACACTGCTATACTCTATTCTTCTCTACTCTACTCTTCTCTACTCTACTATACTCTACACTATTTTACTCTTGCCTAGCCTAGCTCAATCTAGCTCAAGTCTATTCTGCTATACTCTTCTCCAATCTACTTTACTCAATCTAGCTTAGCTTAGCCTAGCATAGCCTAGCTTAACCTTGCCTAACCCAACATAGCCTAGCCTAGCTTTGCCTAGCATAACCTAGCTCTACTCTACTCTACCCTTCTTTAAGCTAGCCTAACTTAGCTCTTCTCTTCTCTACTCTAACCTATCTTAGGCAAGCTTAGTTGTGCCTAACCTAGCTATTCTCTACTCTACTCTGCTCTACTATATTATACTTTTCCTTGCTCTCCTCTACTCTACTTAGCTCTTCTCTACTATGCTCTACTCTAATCTACTCTACTCTGCTTGAGTAGAGCAAAGTTAGGCTGGAGTAGAGTTGAGTAGAGCAAAGTAGAGTAGAACAAGCTAAGCTAGGCCAGGCAAGATTAGGCTAGGCTAGGCTTGGCTAAGTTAAGCTAAGGATGGTTAGGCTTGGGTAGAGTAAAGTAGAGTAGAGTAGAATAGGCTTGACCAGGCTAGGTTAAGTTAGGCTAGGCGAGGCTAAGCTTGGTTAGACCAGGCAAGGTTAGGCTAGAGTAGAGTAGAGCAGAGTAGAGTAGTATAGGTTAGGCTAGGCTAGGCATGGCTATGTTAGGCCAGGCTAGGTTAGGCTATAGTAGAGTAGAGTAGAATAGACGAGATTAGGCATAGTTAGGCTAAGCTAGGCTAGGTTAGGTTAGGCTAATTTAGGTTAAGCTCGAGTAGAGTTGAGTAGAGTAGGGTATAGCAGAGTAGATTTGAATTAGCTATACTAGCATAGGCTTTGTTAGGCTAGGCAAGGCTAAGCTAAACTAGGTTAGGTTAGAGTTGAGCTGAGTAGAGCAGAGTAAAATAGAAAAAGCTATACTAAGTTAGCTAAGGTTAAGCTAGGCTAGGATAAGTAATGGAAGGTTATGTTAGGGTAAAGTATAATAGAAAAGAGTAGAGTAGAATGGTCTAGGCTAGATTAGGCTAGGCTAAGTTAGGTTTGGCAAGGTTAGGCTAGAGTAGAGTAGAGTAGAGAAGAGTAGAATAGGTTAGGCTAGGCCAAGTTATGCTAGGCTAAGCTATGTTAGGTTAGGCTAGATTAGGCTAAAATCATTTAGAGTAGAGCAAAGTAGATTTGTATAAGCTATACTAGGCAGGCTAGGTTAGGCTAGGCAAGGTAAGGTTGGGTTAGGTTAAGTTAGAGTAGAGTTGAGTAGAGCAAAGCAGAGAAAAACAAGTTAAGCTAGGCTAGGCAAGATTAGGCTAGGCTAGGCTTGGCTAAGTTAGGCTAGGGTAGAGTAAAGTAGAGTAGAGTAGAGTAGAATAGGCTAGGCTAGGCTAGGCTAGGTTATGTTAGGCTAGGCTACGCTTGGTTAGACTAAGCTAGGTTAGGCAAGGGTAGGGTAGAGTATAGTAGAGTAGAGTAGAATAGGCTAGGCTAGGCTTGGTTAAGCTAAGATAGGCTAAGCTAAGTGAGGCTAGAGTAGAGTATATCAGGGAAGAGTATAATAGAATAGGCTAGGCTAAGTTAGCTTAGGCTATGTTAGGTTCTCCAAGAGTAGAGTAAACTAAAGCATAGTAGAGTACAATAGCCTAGCCTAGGCTAGGGTAGTTAGGCTAAGCAATGCTAGCCTTGGTTAGGCTAGAGCAGAGTAGAGTAGAGAAGAGCAAAGTAGAATTGGTTAGGCTAAGCTAGGTTAGGTTAGTCTAGGCTATGCTGAGCTAGGTTAAGTTAGGCTAAGTTAAGCTAGAGTAAAATAGAATAGAGTTGAGTAGAGTAGAATAGGCAAGGAAAGGCAAGGCTAAGTTAGGCTAGGCAAGTTTAAGCCAGAGTAGAGTAGATTAGAGCAGAGAAAAGTAGAATTTGTTAGGCTAAGCTAGGCTAGGTTAGGCTAGGCTATTCTAGGCTAGTTTAGGATAGACTCAATTAGGCTAGCGTAGTGTATAGTAGAGCAAAGTATACTAGAATAGGTTAGGCTAAGCTAGGCTAGGTTAAGCTAGAGTTGAGTAGAGTAGAATAGAGTAGAGTAGAATAGAGGATAGTATAGTATATTAGAGTAAAGTAGAGTAGAGTAGAGTAAAGTAGAGTTGTAATAGCTAGGCTAAGCTAAGGAAGGCTAGGCTAGGCAAGAGTAGAGTATAGTAGAGTAGAATAGTCTAGGTTAGGCTAAGCTAGGTTAGGCTAGGTTAGGCTAGGCTAGATTAAGCTAGATTTGAGTAGAGTAGAGTAGAGTCAAGTAGATCAGAGTGGAATAAAATAAAGTAGAGTCGAATAGGCTAGCTAGGTTATTCTATATCAGACAAGGCATGGCTAGGCTAAGTTAGGGTAGAGTAGAGTAGAGTAGAGTTGAGTAGAGTATAATTAAGAATTGTAAAGTAGAGTAGAGTAGGTTTTGCTAAGTTAGGTTAGGCTAGATAAGGGTAACCTAGGCAAAGTAGAGAAGAGTAGAGTAGAGTATAGTAGAAAAGTGTAGAGTAGAGGTGAGTAGGTCAGGCTAAGCTATACTAGGGAAGGATAGGTTAGGCTAGGCTAGGTTAGGTTAGGTTAGAGTTTAGTAGAGTTGAGCTGAGTAGAGTAGAGTAGAGCAGAGTAGAGTAGAGCAGGATATAGTAAAGCAAAGTAGAGCAGAGTAGAGTAGAACATAGTAGAGAAGAGTAGAGCAGAGTAGAGTAGAGAAGAGTAGAGTAGCATAAATTAGGATAAGCTAGGCTTGGATAGACTAGAGTTAAGTTAAGTAGAGGAAAGTAGAATAGGCTATAGTAGGAAAGATAAGGCTTGGTTAGGTAAGGCTAGGCTTGGCTAGAATGTTTGGTTAGAGTTTAGTAGAGTAGATAAGATTCGAGTAGAGTAGAGTAGAGTGGAGTAGAATAGGTTAAGCTAGGCTAGGCTAGATTAAGAAAGAGTAGAGTGAATTAGAGTATAATAGAATAAAGTAGAGTAGAGTAGAGTTAAGTAGAGTAGAGAATAATAGAGAAGAGTAGAGTAGATTAAAGTAGAGTAAGGAATAATAGAATAAGCTATGGTAAGCTAGGCTACACTAGGTTAGGTTAGAGTAGAGTAGAGTACAGTATAATAGGCTAAGCTAGGCTAAGCTACGGTAAGCAAGGCTAGGTTATGTGAGGCTTGGTGAGGTTAGGCTAGAGTTGAATAGTGTAGTGTAGAGTAGAGTAGAATAAGATAGGCTAGGCTAAGTTAGGCTAGGCCAGGCCAAGTTATGCTAGGGTAGAGGATAGTAGAGTTGAGTAGAGTATAATAAAGTAGAGTAGGCTAGGCTAGGTTTGGTAAAGTCAGAGTATGCAAGACTAGAGTAGAGTATAGTAGAATAGAGTATAATAGAGTAAGCTAAACTAGGTTAGGTTACTGTTGAGTAGAGTAAAGTAGAGTAGAGTAGAGCAGAATAAAGTAGAGAAAAGCAGTGAAGAGCTGAGCAAAGAAAAGTATATTAGAGCAAAGTAAAGTTGAGTAGAATAGAGCAGAAAAAATAGAGCAGAGTACAGTAAAGCATAACAAAGTTGAGCAAAGAAGAGCAGAGCAGAGTATAGAAAAGAAAAGTAACACAGAGCAGAACAAAGTATGGAAGAGTAGTGTTTAATAGGATAGAACAGAGCAAAGTTGAGCATAAATCAGCAGAGTAGAGTAGAGCAGAGAAGAGTAGAGTAGAGTAGGCTAGGCTAGGTTAGGTTTGAGCACTGTAGAGTAGTTTATAGTAGAATAAAATAAAGTAGAGTAGAGGAGTGTAGAGTAGAGTAGAGTAGAGTGGAGTAGAGTAGAGTTGAGTAAAATAGAATAGAGTAGAGTAGAGTAGTTTAGTGTAACATAGCGTATGGTGTGGTAGGTTGGATAAGATAGGGTAAAGTAGGATAGGATAGAGGAGAAGAGAGGAGAGTAGAGTAAAGTAAAGTTGAGTTGAGTTGAGTTAAGTTGAGTTGAGTTGAGTGGTGTAGTGTAGCATTAGGTAAGGTAGGGTGGGGTAGGATAAGATAGGGTAGGGTAGGGCAGTGTAAGATGGGGTAGGGTTGGATAGACTAGTGTTAAGCAGAGCAGAGTAGAGTAGAGTACAGTCAAGTAGAGCTAGGTAATGCTAGGCTAAGTTTGGTTAAGCAATACTAGGCAAAGCTAGATTAGGAAAATTACGTTAAGCTAGGCTTGACTCGGGTAAGCTAGATGAGAGTAGAGTATAGTGGAGTAGAGTAGAGTAGAGTAGAGTAGGGCATGATAGGGAAGGTTTGGATAGGATAGAATAGAGTGTAGTATAGTAGAGAAAGATAGAGTAGAGAAAAGTGGAGTAGAGCAGTATAAAGTAGAGGAGAGAAGAGGAGAGGAGAGGAGAGGAGAGTAGAGTAGAGTAGAGAAGGGTTGGGTAAGGTAGGGTAGGATAGGGTAGTATAGGGTAGGCAAAGATAAGGTAGGGTAAGAATGAGTAAAACTAGGGTAGGTAAGACAAAGGTAGGCAAAAGTAGAGTAGAGTAGAGTAGAGCTAGGCTAGGCTAGGCTTCGCTAAGCAAGGCTATCTTAGGTTGGCTAGTGTAGGCTAGAGTAGGGTAGAATATGGTAGAGTAGAATAGAGTAGAGTAGAGTAGAGTAGAGCTAGGTTAGGCTAGGCTAGTTTAGGCTTAGCAAGGCTAAGCTAGGCTTGGTTACAATAGGCTAGACTAGAGTAATGTGGAGTAGGTGAGAGTAGAGTAGGAAAAGGTAGGATAGTGTATGGTAGGATAGAATAAGGTAGGATATAGAAGGGTAGGGCAGGGTGTAGGGTAAAATAGGGTATGGTAAGGTGGTGTAGAGTAGAATAGACTATAGTAGAGTAGAGTAAGGTCAGGCTAGGTGTAGTAGAGCTAGGCTAGGCTAAGCAAGGCTAGGGTAAGCTTAAGTAGAGTAGAGTATAATATAGTAGAGTAGAATAAGGTAGAGTAGAGTAGAGTTGAGCAGGGTAGAGTAGAGTTAAGTAGAGTAGTGTAGAGTTGAGTAAAGTAATAGAAGGTAGAGTAGAGTAAGGTAGGGTAGGGTAGGGTAGGGTAAAGTAGAGTGGAGTATAGTGGAGAAGAGTAGAGCATAGAAGTGTAGAGCAAAGCATGGTAAAGCAAAGTAGTGCTAAGCTTTACTAGATTATAATAGAGTGAAGTAGAGTAAAGTAGAATAGCATAAAGCTAGGCTTAGCTATGCTATGCTATTTTTGGCTAGGCAGGTTAGAGTAGAGTAGAGTTTAGTAGAGTAAGGCTAGGCTAGGATAGGGTAGGTTAAAGTAGAGTAGAGTAGCATAGGATAAAGTAGGGTAGGGCAAGGAAGGGTTGGGTAGGATAAGGCAAGGAAGGTTAGGGTAGGGTAGGGTAAAAATGGATATGCTAGAGTAGGGTAAGGTAGAGTAGGTTAAAGTAGAGTAGAGTAAAGTTAAGCTAAATTAGGCAAGGTTAAGCAAGGCTAAGCTAGGTTAAGTTAGGCTAGTATAAGCTAGAGTAGAGTAGAGTAGAGTAAAGTAGCATAAGGTAGGGTAGGATAGGGTACGATAGGGTATGGTAGTGTAGAGTAGAGTAGAGCAAGGTTAAGCTAAGCTAGGCTAGGGTAAGCAAGGGTAGGCTAAGATAGGTTAGAGTAGAGTAGTGTAGACTAAAGTAGAGTTGAGTATAATAGAGTAGAGTAGAGTAGAGTAGAGTAGTGTAGGGTAGGGTACAATAGGGTAGGTTAGGATAGGTTAGGGTATGGTAGGGTAGGGGAGGTTTGGGTAGGGTACGGTAAGATAAGGTAGGGTAGGGTAAGGTAGGGTAGAATGGAGTAGAGTAGAGTAGAGTAGAGTAAAATAGCATAGAGTAGAGTAGAGATAGGTTAGGCTAGTCTAGGCTTGGCTAAGCAAGGCTGGCTCGTCTAGGCTAGGACAGGGTAGGCTAGAGTAGAGTAGAGTAGCATAGGGTAGGGTAGGATAGGGTAGGATAGGATAAAGTATGGTAGGGTAGGTTAGGATAGAGTATGGTTCATTTTGGTTTGATTCAGTTTGTTTTGGATCAGTTTGGTTTTTTCCTATTAGGTTTTGTTTGGTTCAATTTAGTTAGATTTAGTTTGTTTCGGTTTGGTTTGGTTTGATTTAGTTCGATTCATTTCAGTTTGGTTTGGTTCGATTCGGTTCGACAGAGTAAAGTACAGTAGCATAGAGGAGGATAGGGTAGGGTTGCATAGTTGAGGTAGGGTTGGGTAGGGTAAGGTAGGGTAGTGTAGGGTAAGGTTGGGTAGGGTAGGGAAGCGTTTGGGAGGGTAGGGTAGGGTAGGATAAGGTGGGGCAAGGTAGGTCAGGCAGAGTAGAGTATAGTATAGTAGAGTAGAGTAGGGTAAAGTAGAGTAGGTTATAGCTTGGTTAGGCTAGGCTAAACTATGCTAAGAAAGGCTAGGCTAGGCTAAGCTAGGATAGGCAAGAGTAGAGTATAGTAGAGTAGAGTATCATCGAGTAGGGTAGGGTAGATAGGGTAGGGTGGGGAGTGTTTGTTTTGGTTTGGTTCGATTCTGTTTAGTTCTGATCAGTTCGGTTCGGTTCTACTTGATATGGTTTTGTTCGGTTAAGTTCAGTAAGATGTGATTCGGTTCGGTTCAGTTCGATTCATTTCGGCTCGGTTTATTTTTGGTTGATTCGGTTTGGTATAGTTTTGTTTGGTTTGATATGGTTTGGTTTGGTTTGGTTCGGTTCGGTTCGATAAAGTAAAGCATAGTAGCGTAGTGTAAGGTAGGGTCGGGTAGGGTATGGTAGGGTAACGTAATAGAGGGTAGGGTAGGGTATGATAGGATAGGATAGGGTAGGGTAGAGTAGAGTAGACTGGAGTAGTGTATAGTAGAGCAAAATAGAGTTGAGTAGAATTGAGTAGAGCTAGGTTAGGCTAGGCAAGGGTAGGATAGAGTAGAGTAGAGTAGCATAGGGTAAGGTATGGTATGGTAGGGTAGGGTAGGGAAGGGTAGGCTAGGGTTGGCTAGGGTTCGATTCATTTCGGTTCGGTTCAGTATGTTTTGGTTCGATTCGGTTCAGATCGGTTCGGTTTGGTTCGGGTTGGTTCAGTTATATTCTTATAATGTTAATCTTTATGTTTAACATACGATACATTGATCTTTTATATATATATATATATATATATATATATATATATATATATACATACACATAAATTGCAAAACAATTATACCTTGAATAACACTCATGTCAAAAAAATTAATTTGAATTTTTTTAGCGTAAGGAGTAATCAAATATAATATGTTGTTGACATGCAAAATAATATTTTATTTTGTTTTTTTAGTATATAAATTAATATTTATTCTTTTTTGTTTGTAATTAAAAATAAAGGTAATAAATATTAAGAAAAGTTTTTTTGAATATAAAATAAATTAAAAAATTTAACATAAACTATTATTTATCAAAATAAATATAATATGACTTAATTTTATATAATTATTTATTAAGCCACACTTAGATTCAATACTTTTTTAAAACATTAGATTCCTTTATTACGTAATAAGTAAATTAATCTTTATATTTTAAAATAAGGATAAAGTTAATAAATATAATTTAACTAATATTAATGATATATCTTTTAGAAAAATTAAATATTTCATTATTTGATTTTATTTTATTTTTTATTTGAGTGTATTGATAAAAAAATTAAAAAATATTTTCTAAATAAAAAAAATCAAAATATTTAAAATAAAAAGTAAACAATAATTCCTAATAGTTTCATTGGTTTATTAATTATGAATTATTACTAAAAGAGTTGCACATTTCATGTTGTTGATTACGTGATGGTTTTTTGCATAATATGCTTTATGAAATAGCCACAAAATTAGTAGCCTTCCAAATTATAACTTTTTATGAAATTATGGTCATCTCATGATTTTTGCTCTATTATGTGAGACAAAGAGAAAAAAATGTTTCATAGTTTTTTAATAATAATTTAAAATTTACACATTCTAAAAAGTTAATTATTTTATATTTTTTCATATAATACAATTTATGCAACTATCACAAAAATATTGACCATCCAAATTATGAAATTTTAGAAAAATTTAATGATGGTTAATGCATGGGTTTTGCTAGTTTTTGACATCTAAATAATTTTTTTTATATTGTTTTACTAAGAATAAGTATTGTCACAGTTTCAAACCAATAAATAAATATGTACATTACTTGTTCAGAAGGTTTTTATTTATTTTTGAAGTATAAAATCAAGAATAATTGAATTTCAAATCTATTTTTTTGCTTAACATTTTGTAGATATAATCATATCTAAATAAAGTTTATAAATAAATATATAATATTATTGGTAAAATTTTACTAGTTGATGGCAAATAACAAAATTAAAGTAGGTAAACTTGATCTTTAAAATGATTTTCTCCTTATTTTTCATGTTAAAAATAAGAGCAATTCATGCTTAGGGAAAAAATTTTAGTTGCTAGAAAAGAATTTATATTTATTACTCATATTAAAAACTTTTCATTTTGATTTGATTTTAAACATATGTAATATATGAATTTATTAAATTTATTATATAAAAAATAATATTTAATTTAAATTTTTTAATATATAATTTAATATTTTGATATATGAATTTTAAAATTAAAAAAAATAATAAATAGTGATAATAGTTTTTTTTGCAAGATAGTTTTATATTTTTTTTTTAAAAATATGAATTAACTAATAATAGTGAAATATATTTTTGAGAAATTTAAAAGTTTTGATATACAATGTTCTTTTGGATTACAATTTTATTTTAATTTGAAATTTTTTGTTTTAATAACCTTTATAAAAATTATAGATAAAATAATAATATCTTGAAACTTTATGCTCCTAAAACATAAAGAATAAACTTCAACCAAGCCATTAATATACAAACAAAAGTAAACAATAATCATATAATATATAAATAAATAAGCAACTAGAAACAAAAAGATCATCATTCTAACTATAAAATTAAAATAAGCCTAATATTAATATAACTTAGTTACCCTAAACTAAAAGGATAAAAATATAAATCATTAATGTCATCACTTCATATTTCTATGATCTAATATACCTTATTTTGCTTTATATTGAGTATATTTATATTATAAGAAAAGAGGTAATAAATTAAAATAGGAACTTTAATTATTAATTTTTTAATTTAAAATACTTTGATTTATTAAAATATTAAATTTTTTAATCACAATTTAAGATGATATTTATCACATTAAAAATAATTTTAAAAGTGTAATTATGCACTTTTATGTACATTGTTAATTTTTTTAAATTAAAAAAATAAAACATAGTTTGACTAAAATAAATAACAATTTTATCCTTAAAAAATAATGAAAGGAAGAGTACAATAGAGTAGAGCATAGTAGAATAAGATAGAGTTGAGTAGAGTAGAGTAGAGCATGGTAGAGTAGAGTATAGTAGGGTACGGTAGGTTTAGATAGGGTAAGCAAGGGTACGATTGTGTAACGTAGGGGAGGGTAGAGTAGGATAGGGTCGAGTAGGGTAGGGTAGGATAGAGTAGAGTAGAGTACAATAGAGTAAAGTAGAATAAAATAGAGTAGAGTAGAGCTATGTTAGGCTAGGCTAAACAAGACAAGGCCAGGTTAGGCTTGGCTAGGGTAGACTAGAGTAGAGTAGAGTAACATAGAATAAGGTATGGTAAGGTAGGGTAAGGTAGGGTAGGATAGGTAGGGCAAGGTTCAATTATACTCTATTCGGTTCGATTTAGTTAAGATTGATTCAGTTAGATTTAGTTTTGTTTTATTCGGTTCAGTTCGGTTAGGTTTTTATGGTTCGGTAGAGTAGAGTATAGTCGCATAGGGTAGGGTAGGGTTGTGTAGGGTAAGGTTTTGTTGGGTAAGGTGGGGTATGTTAGCATAGGGGAGGCTAGGGTTGGGTAGGCTAGAGTAGAACTACGTTAGGCTAATCTAAGTAAGGCTAGGCTAAGATAGGCAAAAGTATAGTAGATTAGCCAAGGATATGGTAGGGTAGGGTTGGTAGGGTAAGGTAGGGTAGGGTAGTGTTCGATTCAGTTTTGTTTCGTTTGGTTCGTCTAGATTTGGTTCTGTTTTTTCAGTTCGGTTCATTTCAGTTCATTTTGATTCGATTTAGTTTGGCTCAGTTTGGTTTGGTTCGATTCTTTTCGGTTCTATTCGATAGAGTTGAGTACATTAGCGTAGGGTAGGGTAAAGCAGGGTCAGGTAAGGTAGGGCAGCGTAGTGAAGGGTAGGGTAAGGTATGATATGATAATGTAGGTCAAGGTAGGATAGGGTAAAGTAGAGTAGAGTATAGTAGGATATAGTATAGTAGAGTAAAGTAGAGTTGAATAGAGTTGAGTAGAGCTAGGTCAGTCTAGGCTAGGCTAAGCAAGGCAAGGCAAGGCTAGGCTAGGGTCGACTATGTTAGGGTAGGCTAGAGTAGAGTAGAGTAGAGTAGCATAGGGTAGTGTGGGGTGGGGTAGCGTAGGGTAGGGAAGTGTAAAGGTATGGTTCGATTCTGTTTGGTTCGGTTTAGTTCGTTTTAGTTCGATTCGAATCTGTTCGATTCGGTTCGATTCAATTTGATTCGATTTGGCTTGATTTCATTTGGTTTGATTCGATTCAGTTCGTTTTGTTTCGATTCGGTTTGGTTTGGCTTTGGTTTGGTTTTGTTTGGTTTGGTTTGGTTTTAAAAATAAATAATATTCTTATAATATATAATTTTGAAGATTATATTTTTATAATGTCAATCTTTATGTTTGACATACTATACATTGATCTTTTATATGTATATATATATATATATATATATATATATATATACATAAATTGCTAACAGATTATACCTTGAGTAACACTCATGTCAAAAAAAATGAATTTTAATTTTTTTAGCATAAGGAGTAATCAAATGTATTATATTGTTGATATTCAAAATAATATTTATTTTGTTATTTTTAGTATATAAATTAATATTTAATCTTTTTATTTTATAATTAAAAATAAAGCTAATAAAAATCAAGAAAAGATTTTTTGAAAATTAAAAAAATAAAAAAAAATTAATATAAACTATTATTTATAAAAAAAAATATAATATCTTTTAGTTTTATATAATTATTTATTAAACAACACTTAGATTCTATACTTTTTATTCAAGCAATTAGATTCCTTTATTTTGTAATAAGTTAATTAATCTTTATATTTTAAAATAAAAATAAAGTTGTTAAATATAATTTAAATAATAGTAATGATATATCTTTTAGAAAAATTAAATATTTCAATGTTTGATTTTATTTTATTTTTTATGAAAGTGAATTGATAAAAAAATATAAAAAAAAAATTTATAAAGCAAATAAAATTCAAAATAATTAAATTAAAAAGGTAGACAAATATTTCTAATAGTTTCATTGGTTTATTAATTATAAATTGTTATTGAAATAGTTGGACATTTCATGTCATTGATTATGTGATGGTCTTTTTCATAATATGCTTTGTGGAATAGCCATAAAATTAGTTGACTTCCAAATTATGGCTTTTATGAAGTTTTGGTTAGCTCATGATTTTTGCTTTGTTTAGATGTTTGTAAATTTTTTATGCATTTGCATCAATGGTTAAAAACTTTTTCATTATGTGAGACAAAAAGAAAAAATGTCTCATAGTTTGTTAATAATCCTTAAAAATTATAAATTCTGAAGTGTTAATTACTTTATATTTTTTCATATAATACAATTTATGGAACTATCACAAAAATATTTGACAATGCAAATTGTGAAAGTTTAGAAAAATTCAATGGTGGTTAACACATGGGTTTTGTTGGTGGTTAACACATGGGTTTTGTTAGTTTTTGGCATCTACATAATTTGTTTTATATTGTTTTACCTAGAATAAGTATTGTCATAGTTTCAAACCAATAGACAAATATTCATAGTACTTGTTCAGAGGGTTTTTTTATTTTTGAAGTATAAAATCAAGAATAATTGAATTTGAAATCTTTTTTTTGGTTAACATTTTGTAGATATAATCATATTTAAATATAAATAAATATATAATATTATAGGTAAAGTTTACTAGTTCATGGAAAACAACAAAATTAAAGTTGGTAAATTTGATCTTTAAAATGGTTTTCTTCTTCTTATTTTTCATGTTAACTAATAATAATGATATATATTTTGGAGAAATTTAAAATTGTGATATACAATATTCTTTTTTATTACAATTTTATTTTAGTTTGAATTTTTTTTAATAACTGTTAAAAAAATTATAATATCTTGAAACTCTAAGCTCCTAAAGCATAAAAAATAAACTTAATCGAGCCATTAATATACAAACAAAAGAAAACAATAATAACATAACATATAAATATATAAGCAACTAAAAACCTAAGATCATCATTCTAAATATAAAATTAAAATATGCCTAATATCAATATAACATAGTTACCTTAAACTAAAAGGTTAAAAATATAAATCATTTGTGTCATAACTTCATATTTCTATGATCTAATATACCTTATTTTGCTTTATATAAAGTATATTTATATTATAAGAAGAAAGGTAGTAAATTAAAATTGAAAATTTAATTATTATTATTATTGTTTAAAAATACTTTGATTTATTAAAATACTGCATTTGTTTAATCATATTTTAAGATGATATTTACCACATTAAAAATAATTTTAAAAGTCTAATTATACACTTTTATAAGCACATTGTTAAATTTTTTTAATTAAAAAAATAACACATAGTTTGACCAAAATAAGTAATAATTTTATTCTTAAAAAAATAATGAGAAGAAGAAATTTTTTATAAAAAGTGAAACATATTTTATTTGTTTTAAAATATAACTATTTTATGAAGTCACTATACATAATAACGTTATTCAAAATTATCTTTAAAAATAAACTTAAATGGCAATATCTACATCACATTAGTCATACATTTTAAAGTTATTAAAAAAACATTTGAAAAATATATTTTTATATTTTTTATAGATTAAATATTTGTTTAGATTTTTTTGAATGTTTTCTCTCAATTATAAAAAATCTAATAAAAAACTAAATATTTTTTTACTTTAAGAATGTGATAGATAAAAATTTTCAAAAGAAAAAAAATTTTAAATAAATATTACATAAAATTTATTATGTTTTATACAATTATCTAATAAAATATGTTGAGTGATACTCTCTTTTATAATAATTTGTTTTGTTTCAATGAATGAAAACTCAAAGCATATTTTTAAATATTTGCTTCTTTTGAAAAATAATACAGAGTAGAATTTAAATATTATTTTAATATAATTGATTTTTTTTGGAACGTATAGAAATTATTAAAATAAAGATTTTAAACTTAACTCTTTTATAAAAAATTACTTGGAATAGATTTTTTGGAAATTTCTAATTTTGTAAAAATAAAATATTTATTACAAATTTGGATGAAAATATTTTTTAATACATATATTTTTGTAAAAGAATTTTAAAAAATACTTATTAATTTATTATAGTCATACATTATTTACAAAGTAGTATCTTATGAGTCTTTTGTAGTTTTGTATGATAAAATAATGTTTTTCATAATAGTTGATAAAAATCATGTTTAAAATGAAATGTTTTTAATAAATAAACATTATGTTTTGTTGTATTATGGATTAAATAAATTTTTAAAAATTAAAAAAAATTTATCTTCATAAGGTATTATTTTATGAATTAAATTCTTTTTTAATGAAAATTCATGTCTATGATACAAATGATGGTAACAAGTACAAGACTCTTGAAGATTCAAAAACTTAACAATAAAGTAGAGTAGAGTAGAGTGGAGTAGAAAAGAGCAATGTAGAGCAGAGCAAAGTAGGGCAGAGCATAGTAGAGTAGAGCAGAGTAGAGTAGAGTAAAGTAGAGTAGAGTAGAGTAGTGCTAGGCTAGGCTAGATTAGAGAATAATAGAGTTAAGTAGAGTAGCATGGGGCGTGGCTTGGCAAGGTTATGCTATATTTGGCTAGGCAAGGCTAGAGTAGAGTAGAGTAGAGTAGAGTAAGGCTAGGCTAGGCTAAGTTATGTTAGGCTAAGCTAAGCTAGGGTAGGGTAGGGTGGAGTAGAGTAGAGTAGATTAGATCAAAGAAGAGTAAAGAATAGTAGAATAGAGTATAATAGAGTAGATTGGAGTAGAGTAGGCTTGGTAAGGCTAGGCTATGTTAGGCAAGGCTATGCTAGGTTTAGCTTGGCCAGGGTAAGCTAGAGTAGAGTATATTAGGGTAGAGTAGAGTAGAGTAGATCAAAGTAATGTAGAATAGAGTAGAATAAAATAATGCTATGCTAGGCTAAACTAGTATAGACTAAAGTAGGAAAAAGCAAAGTAGAGTAGTAATAGGTTAAGTTAAGCTAAGCTAGGCAAGACTACAATAAAGTATAGTAGAGTAGAGTAGAGAAGAGTAAGGCTAAGTTACATAGGTAGGTTAGGTTAGGCTGCAATTGGTTTGGCTAGGCTCAACTAGGCTATGTTAGGCTTAGCTAGAGTAGAGTATAGTAGAGTAGAGTAGAGCAATATATAGTAAAGCAGAGTAAAGAAGAGTAGAATAGAGTAGAGTAGAGTAGAATAGAGAAGAGCAAAGCAAAGAAGAGTATAGCAAAGCAGAGTAGAGTAGAGAAGTGTAGAACAAAGCAGAGCATAGTAGAGTAGGGCACAGAAGAGTAGAGTAGAACATAGTAGTGCTAAGCTAGGCTATAATATAATAGAGTAAAGTAGAGTAGAGTAACACAAGGCTAGTCTAGGTTAGGCAATGTTAGGTTAGAGTACTATAGAGTCTAATAGAGTAGAGTTATATTAGGTTAGGCAAGGTTAAGTTAGGCTAAGTTAGGTTAGGGTAAGTTAGAGTAGAGCAGAGTAGAATAGCATAGGCTAAGGTATGATAAGGTAAGATAGGATAGGGTAAGATAGAGTAGAGTAGAGCAAAGCATAACAGAGCAAAGTAGAGTGGAGTAGAGAAGAATAGAGTAGAGCACAGGAGAGCAGAGTTGAGCAGAGTAGAGCAAAGCAAAGAAGAGTAGAATAGAGCATAGTAAAGTAGAGTAGAGTAGAACAGATAAGAGAAGAGAAGAGGGGAGAAGAGTGGGGTAGAGTAAAGTAAAATAGAGCAGCATAACATAGGATGGGATAGGGTAGGGCAAGGTAGGATAAGGTAGAGTTGAGTAGAGTAGAATAGAGTAGAGTAGAGTAAAGGTAGGTGAGGCTAGGCTAAGAAGGGCAAGACTAGGATAAGAAGCATTATGCTAGACTTGGTTATGCTAGGCTATGTTACGTTAAAGTAGAGTAGAGTAGAGTAGAGTAGAGTAGAGAAGAATAGAGTATAGTAGAGTATAGTAGAGTATAGTAGAGTATAGTAGAGTATAGAAGAGTAAAGTAGAGTAAAGTAGAGTTATGTAGAGTAGAGAATAGTTGAGAAGAGTAGAGTAGAGTAAAGTAGAGTATAGCTAGGTTGAGCTAAGCTAGGCTAAACTAAGTATGGCTAGGTTAGTCTAGGCTAGGGTATCCATTATTAGAGTAAAGTATAGTAGAATAGAATAGAGTAGAGAAGAATAAAATAGAGTAAAGTAGAGTAAAGTAGCATTTGGTAAGGTAGAGTAGGGTATGGTATGGCAATCTTAGGTATAGTAAAGTAAAGTAGAGCAGAACATAGTAGGGTAAAAAAGAAGTAGAGAAGAGCAGAGTAGAGTTGAGTAGAGTAGAGTAGAACATAACAGGATAAAATAGAGCATAAAAGAGTAGAGTAGACTAAAGGAAAGCAAAGTAAGGTAGAGAAGGGTAGAGCAAAGCATAATAAAATATAGCAGATTAGAGTAGAGCAAGGGAGAGTAGAGTAGAGCAAAGATAAATAGAATAGAGGAGAAGAGAAGAGAGGAGAGTAGAGTAGAGCAGCATAGAAGGGTTGGGTAGGATAGGATAGGGGAGGGTAGGGCAGAGTAGGATAGTGTTGAGGGGAGTAGAGTATAGCAAAGCTTTGTTAGGCAATACTAGGTTAGGCCAAATGAAAGTAGAGTAGAGTATAGAATGTTAAAGTAGAGTAGAATAGAGTAGAGTAGAGTATAGTATAATAGAATAGAGTAGAGTATAGTGTAGAACAGTAGAGTAACGTAGAGTAGAATATAATAGAGTAGAGTAGAGTATAGTGCAGCACAATAGAGTAAAGTATAGTAGAATAGAGTAGAATAAAGAAGAGTATAGTTGAATAAAATAGAGCTAGGTTAGGCTAAGGTAGGCTAGGCTATGAATGGCTAGGCAAGATTAGGCTTTGCTAGGCTAAGTTAGGCTAGGGTAAGCAAGAGTAGTGTAGACTAGAGTAGAGTGGAGTAGATTATAGTAGATTAGTGCTGAATAGAGTAGAGTAGAGTATACTAGAGTAGCATAGGGTAAGGTAGGGAAAAATAGGGTAGGATAATATAGGGTATATTAGAATAGAGCAAAGTAAAATAGTGCAGAGCACAACAAAATAGAATAGAATAGAATAATGTAGAGTAGAGTTGAGTAAAGAAGAGTATAGTATATTAGAGTAGAGTAGAGCAAAGTGGATAAGAGCAAAGCGAAGTAGACAAGAGTAGGACAAAAGAGAGGAAAGAAGAGGATAGGAGAGTAGAGGGGAGGAGAAGTGAGGAGAGGAGAGGAGTGTAGAATAAGGTGGAGTCGAGTGGAGTAGCATAGGGTAGGGTAGGGTAAGATAGGTAGAATAGAGCAGAGTAGTGTAGAGTTTGGTTGGGTTAAGCTAGAGTAAAGTAAAGTTGAGTAGGGTAGAGCAGACATGAGTAAAATAAAGAAAAGTTGATGAAGTAGAGGAAAGTAGAGTTGAGTAGAGTAGAGTAGAGTAGAGAAAGGTTAGGATAGATTAGGAAAGGCTAAGCAAGGCTAGGTTAGGCTAGGCTAGGCTAGACTGGGTTAACTTAGAGTAGAGAAGAGTATAGTAGAGTTGAGTAGAGCAGCATAGAATTGAGTAGAATAGAGTAGAGTAGACTAGAGTAGAGTGTATTAGAGTAGAGTAGAGTAGAGTAGAGTAGAGTAGGTAGAGTAAAGTAGAGTAGAGTGGAGTATAATAGAGTAGAGTAAGATAGAGTATTATAGAGTAGAGTAGAGTAGAGTAGAGTAGAGTAAAGTACATTAGAGTAGCATAACGTAGGGTAAGGTATGGTAGGGTAGGATAGGACAGGATATGATAAGATAGGGTAGAGGAGAAGCGAGGGGAGGAGAGTAGAGTTGGGTGGAGTATAGTAGAGTAAAGTAAAGTAGAGTAGAGTAGAGTAGAGTATAATAGAGTCGAATAGAATAGAGTGGAGTAGAGTAGAGTAGAGTAGAGAAGAGTATAGTAGAGTATAGTAGAGTATAATAGAGTATTGTAGGGTAACATAACATAGGGTAAGGTAAGGTAGGACAGAGTAGAGTAAGGTAACATAAAGGAGAGGAGAAGAGAGGAGAGTAGTGTAGAGTAGAGTAGAGTAGCATTGGCTAAGGTAGGGTAAGGTAGGATAGGATGGGGAAGAGTAGAGTAGAGTAAAGAAGAACAGAGCAGAATAGAGTAATGTAAGATAGGGCAGACCAAAGACAAGAAGGGAATTACAGAGCAAAGTGGAGTAGAGCAAAGAAGAGAAGAGTAGGACAGAGTAGAGAACAGAAGAGCAAAGCATATGAGAGTAGAGTTGAGGGGAGTAAAGTATTACAGAGTAAAGTAGAGTAGCATAGGATTGGGTGAAATAAGAAAGGGTAGAATAGGAAAGGATAGATCAGAGTAGAGTAGAAAATAGTAGAGTAAAGTAAAGTAGAGTAGAGTAGAGCTAGGTTAGGCTAGGCTAGGCAAGGCTAGGCTAGAGTAGAATAGAGTAGAGTATAATAGAGTATAGTAGAACCGAGTAGAGTAGAGTAAAGTAAAGTAGTGTAGAATAGAGTAGAGGTAAGTTAGGCTAAGCTATACTAGGCTAGGATGGAATATATTAAAGTAGAAAAGAGTAGAGTATAGTAGAGTAGAGTAGAGTAGAATAGAATAAAACAAACTTTAGTAGAGTAGAGTAGAGTTGGATAGAGTAGAGATAGGTTAGGCTAGGCTAAGCTAAGTTAAAACAAAGTATAATATAGTAGAATAGAGTAAAGTTGTGTAGAGTAGGGTAGTGTAGAGTAAAACAGGGTAGAATAGAGAAGAGTCGAATCGAGTAGAGTAGAGCAGAGTTGAGTATAGTAGGGTAGAGCAGAGCACAATAGAGAAGAGTAGAGTAGAGCCGAGCAGAGTTGAGTAGAATAAAGTAGAGTGGAGTAGAGTAAAGTAGAGTAGATTAGAGTAGAATAGAGCATAATAGAGTAGAGTAGAGTAGTACTAGGTTAAGGTAGGCTTGGCTAAGCAAGGTTAGGTAAGGCTAAGCTAAGTAAGGCTAGAGTTGAGTAGAGTATAGTAGAGTAAACTATAGCAGAATAGAGTAGAGTAGGGTATAGTAGTATAGGGTAGGATAGATAGGGTTGGGTTGGATAGGGTAGTGTAGAGTAGAGCAGAGCAGAGCAGAGTAGAGTAGAGCAGAGTAGAGTATAGTAGAGAAGAGTAGAGCTGAGTATAACAGAATAGAGTAAGGTAAAGAATAGGAGAGAGAAAAGTAAAGTAGAACAGAGTAGAGGAGTGGAGAGGAGAAGAGAGTAAAGTAGAGTAGTATAGTATAAGGTAGGTAGGGTAGCGTTAGGTACAGTAGGATAGGATAGTGTAGAGTAGAGTAGAGTAGAGTATAATAGAGTAAGGTTGAGCAATACTAGGCTAGGTTAGACTAGGTTAAGCTAGAGTAGAGTAGAGTAGAGTAGAGTAGAGTAGAGTGGAGTAAAGTAGAGTATAGTAGAGTAGCATAGAGTAGAGTAAAGTAGGATAGAGTACGGTAAGATAGGGTATGGTAGAGTAGAGTGGAGTAGAATAGAGAGCAGGGTATAGTAGATTATAGTAGAGAAAAGCAAAGCAAAGCAGAGTAGAATAGAATTAAGTAGAGTAGAGCAAAATAGACCAGAGTAGTGTAGAGTAGAGTAGAAGAGTGGAGAGGAGAATAGAGGGGACTAGAGCAGAGTAGAGAATATGAGAGAAGAGGAGAAGAGAGGAGAGTAGAGTAGAGTAGAGTAGAGTAGTATAGGTAGGAGAGGGTATAGTATGGTAGAATAGGATAGAGTAGTGTAGAGTAGAGTAGAGTAGAGTTTGGTTAGACTAGGCTAGAGAAGAGTAGGGTAGAGTAGAGTAGGGTAGAGTAGAGTATTGTAGAATAGAGTATAATAGAGTATAATAGAGTATAGTAGAGTAGAGTATATTAGAGTATAGTAGAGTATAGTATAGTAGTGTAAAATAGAGTAAAGTAGAATGGAATAGAGTAGAGTAGAGTAGAGTCTAGTTTTGCTTGGTTATGCTAGGTAAGGCATGGTTAAGAAAAGAATAGTTAGGCTAGGCTAGAGTAGAGTTGAGAAAATTAGAGCAGACTAGAGTACTGTAAAGTAGAGTTGAGTAGCATAAGGTTGGCTAGGATAGGATAAGGTAGAGTAAAGTAGGAAAGAGTAGAGGAGAATATAGTAGAATAAAGCAAAGCAGAGTGGAGTAAAACAGAGTAGAGTAGAGTAGAGTAGAGTAGAGCAAAGTAGAGAAGAGCAAAAAAGAGGAAAAGAGATGAGAATAGGTTAGAGTAGAGTAAAGCAGAGTAGTGGAGAAGGAGGAGGAGAGGAGAGGAGAGTAGAGTAGAGTAGAGTGGCATAGAGTAGAAACCATTGGACAGGGTAAGACAGAGTAGGGTTGGGTAGTGTAGAGAAGAGTAGTGTAGAGTAGATTAGAGTAGAGTAGAGTAGAGTAGAGTATGACAGAGTAGAGTAGAGTAAATTAGAGTTGAGTAGAGTAGGGTAGAGTAGGGTAGAGTAGAGTAGAGTAGAGTAGAGTAGACTAGAGTAGAGTAATTGAAGAATAGCTTGGCTAAGCTAGGCTCATGTGTAATAGAGTAAAGTAGAGAGAATAGAGTAATAGAGGGCTAGGCTAGGCTAGTTTATGCTAGGCTTGGTTAGGTTATAGTAGAGTAAAGTAAAGTAGAGTAGAGTAGAGTAGAGTAAATTATTATAGTGTAGAATAAAATAAAATAAAGTAGGGTAAGATAGGTAAGGTAAAGTAGAGTAGAGCAAAATAAATTAAAATAGATTAGAGTAATAGTAGGCAAAGAAAGGCTAAGCTAGGCTAGAGAATAATACAGTAATGTGGATTAGAGTGGAGTAGTAGAGGGCTAAGTTAGGCTATGTTTTGTTAGGTTAGTTTAGATTAGAATAGAGTAGTGAAGAGTAATGTAAAATAGAGTAGAGCACAGTAGAGTAAAGAAGAGTAGAGTAGAGTAGTGTAGAGTAGAGTAGAAGAGAGTAAAGTAGAGTATGGTAGAGCTAAGTTAGGCTAGGCTGAGCTAAGCTTAGCAAGGCTAGGCAAGGCTAGAATAGAGTAGAGTAGAATAGAATAGGATAGAGTAGATTAGAGTAGAGTAGAGTAGCGTAAGTTAAGGTATGGTCAGTTAGGATAGGGAAGAGTAGAGCATAGCAGGGTAGGGAAGAGCAGCATCGAGCAGAGTAGAGTAAATCAGAGCATAATAAAATAGAGTATAGTAGAGTAGAGAAGGGTGGAGTAGAGAAGAGTAGAGCAGAGAAGAGTGAGCAAAGGAGAGCAATGAAGAGCAGAGTAAAGCAGAGCAGAGTAGAGTAGAGGAGAGGAGAAGAGAGTAGACTACTGAAGAGTATAGTAGTTTGGGATATGGTAGAGTGAGGTAGAGCAGAGTAGAGTAGAGTTGAGTAGAGTAGAGTTAGGTTAGGTTAGGCTTGGTAAGACTATGTTGGAGTAGAGTAGAGTAGAGTACAATAGAGTAGAATACAGTATAGTACAATACAATATAATTGAGTAGACTAGAGTAAAGTATAGTATAGTTTAATAAAATAGAGTAGAGTAGAGTAGAGTAGAGCTAGGTTAGGCTATGCTAGGTTATGCTAGGCAATGTTATGCTAGGTTAGGATAGACTAGGCTAAGGTAAGCTAGAGTAGGGTAGAATAGATTAGAGTAGAGTAGACAAGAGTAGAGTATAGTCGAGTAGAGTAGAATATGTTAGGTTATGAAATAGTAGGGCAGGGTAGGGTAGGGTATAGTAGTGTGGAGTACAACAGAATATAATAGAACAGAGTATAGAAGAGTAGAGAATAGTGGAGTAGTGCAGAGCAACGTAGAGTAGAGAAGAGTAGAACAGAGGAGAGGAGAGGAGAGTAGTGTAGAAGAGAGGAGAGGAGAGGAGAAGAAATGAGTTTAGAGTTGATTAGAGTAGAGTAGAGTAGAGTAATGTACTATAGTGTAGGTTATGGTAGTGTAAGGTAGAGTTGAGTAAAATATAGTAGAGTAAAGTAGATGTTGGTTAAGCTAGGCTAGGATTTAGTAGAGCAAAGTAGAGTATAATAGAGTAGAATGGAGTAGAGTAGAGTAGAGTAAAGTAGAGTAAAATAAGGTAGAGTAGAGTAGGGTAAGGTAGGGTAGGGTACGATAGAATAAGGTAGTGTTGGGTAGGGTAGGGTAGGGTAGAATAGGGTAGAGTAGAGTAGAGTAGAGTAGAGTAGAGTATAGTAGAGTAGAGTAGACTGGAGTAGTGTTGAGTAGAGTAGAATATAGTGGAGTAGAGCTAGGTTGCTCTAGGTTAGCCTAAGTAGTCTAGGCTAAGCTTGGGTATGCTAGAGTAGAGTAAAGTGGAGTAGAGTGTAGTAGAGTAGAGTAGAGTAGAGTTGGATAGGGTCGGGTAGAGTAGGGTAGGTAGGGGTAGGGTAAGATTAGGTAGGGTAGGGTTGACTATGGTACAATAGTGTTTGGTAAGGTAGAGTAAACTAGAGTAGAATTAGGTTCGACGAAGTTTGGCTAGCTTACGCTAGGCTAGAGAATAGTAAACAAGAGCAGACTAGAGTAGAATAGCATATGGTTAGATAGGCTATACCATGTTAGGCTCAGTTAGGCTGGAGTAGAGTAGAGTACAATAAGGCATGGCTAGTTTAGGCTAGTCTAGGCTAAGCTAGGCTAGAAAAGAGTTGAATATATTTGATTAGAGTAGAGGAGAGTTGAGTAGATTAATATAGTGTAGTGTTAGGTAGAAGGGTAGGGTTGGGTAGAATAGGGTAAAGTTGGATAGGGTAGGGTAGGTTAGAGGAAGATAGGATAGTGTAGGGTAGGATAGAGTAGGGTTGAGTGGAGTAGAGTAAAGTAAAATAAAGTAGAGAAGAGTAGAGAAGCATAGAGTAAAGTAGAGTAGAGTAACATAAAGTAGGGTAGAGTAGAGTAGAATAAAATAGAGTATAGTAGAGTGGTGTAGAGTAGAATATACTAAAGTAGAGTAGAGTACTGCAGCGTGGCATAGGGATGGGTATGGTAGGATAAGGTAGGGCAGGGTAGGGTATAAGTTAGGAGATGGTAGGAGAGTAGAGTAGAGTAGAGTAGAGTTGAGTTGAGTTGAGTAGTATTGCATAGCATAAGGCAAGGTAGGGTATGATAGGGTAGGATAGGGAAGAGTAGGTTATGGTAGTGTAAAGTAGGGTAGTGTCAGATGGAGTCATGAATAGTAAAGTATAATAGAGTAGAGTCAAGTAGAGCTCATTTAAAGTAGACTAAGTTAGGCTAAAGAATGCAAGGCTTGGCTAGACTAGGCTTGAGAATACTATTGTAGAGTAGAATAGAGTAGAGTAGAGTAGAGTAGAGTAGAGAAGAGTAAGGTTATGCTAGGCTAGGCTAAGGTAAGCAAGGCTAGGCTAAGGTAGGGTAGAGTAGAGTATAGTAGAGTAGAGTAAAGTAGTTAGAGATAGTAGAGAAGAGTAGGATAAGGTATGGTAATATTTGATAGGTAGAATGGAGTAGAGTAGAGTAAAGTAGAGCAGAGCAGAGTAGAGAAGAGTGTAGAGTATAGCAGATCAGAGTAGAGAAAGTGGAGTAGTCTAGAACAGAGTAGAGGATGGGAGAGTAGAGAAGGGAGAGGATAAAAAAGTGGAGTAGGGTAGAAAAATGTATGATAGGGTAGGGTAGAGTAGGATAGTGTAAGGTAGGGAGGAGTAGAACTAGGGTAGGTAAGGGAAGGGTAGGCTAGAGTAGAATAGAGTAAAGTAGGGCAGAGTAGAGTACAGTTTGGTTGGGCTAGGCTAGGCTATGCAAGACTAGGTTAAGCTAGAGTAGGGTAGGCTAGAGTAGAGGAGAGTAGAATAGAGTAGTATAAGATATGGTAGGGGAGAGTAAGATAGGAGAGGGTAGGGTAAGATAAGAAAGGGTATGTTTAGGTATAGTAGGGGTAGGGCAGAGTATGGTAGGGTAGGATAGGGTAGGGTAGGGTGTAGTAGAGTAGAATAGAGTAGAATATAGTAGAGTAGAGTATAGTAGAGTTTGGTTAGGCAAGCGAAGCTATGCAAAGCAATGCTAGGCTAGGCTAAGTTTGGCTAGGGTAGGCTTGAGTATAGTAGAGTAGAGTAGAGTAGCATAAAGTAAGGTAGTGTAGAATAGCATGGAGTAGAGAAGAGCATAGTAGAGTAGCAAAAGGTAAGACAGGGTATGGTAGGGTATGGAACGGTAAAGTAGAGTGGAGTAGAGTAGAAAGGAGTAAAGCATAGAAGTGTTGAGTAAATCAGAGCAGAGCAAATCATAGTAAAGCATAGGAGAGTAGAGTAGAGTAGTGCTTGGTTAGGCTAAAGTATAATAGAGTGAACTAGTGTAGAGGAGAATAGCATAAAGCTTGGCTTGGCTAGGCTATGCAATGTTAGGCTAGGCTAAGTTTGAGTAAAGTAGAGTTGAGTAGAGTAAGGCTAGGCCAAGCTAGGGTAGGCTAAAGTTGTATAGAGTAGAGTTGAGAAGATTGGAGTAGAGTAGTATAGCATAGGGTAGAGTAGGGTACGATAAGGTAAAGTAGGGTACGGTAGGGTAGGGTAGAGCAGAGTAAGAGCAGAGTGGAGTAAAGTTGAGCTAGATTAGGCTAGGCTAATCTATGCTGGGCTTGATTAGGCTAGGGTAGGTTAGAGTAGAGTAGAGTAGAGTAGCATAGGATAAGGTAGGGTTGGGCAAAGTAGAGCACGCCAGAGTATAGTAGAGAAGGGCTAAGTTAAGCTAGGCTAGGCAAGAGTAGAGTAGAGTAGAGTGGAGTAGAGTAGAGTAGTGAAGAGCAAGGTTAGGCTAGGCTATGTTAGGGTAAGCAAGGCTATGGTCAGTTAGTCTAGGCTATGGTAGGCTAGTGTAGAATAGAATAGAGTAGAGTACAGTATAGTAGAAGAGAGTATAGTAGAGTAGAGTAGAGTGGTGTATAGTAGTATAGGATAGGGTACGATAAGGTAGGGTAGGGTAGGGCAGTGTAACGTAGGGGAGGGTATGTTAGGATAGGGTTGGGTAGAGTAGAGTAGTGTGGAGTAGGCTGGAGTGAAGTAGAGCAGAGTAGAATAGAGTAGAGATAGGTTAGGCTATGATAGGCTTGGCTAAACAAGGCTAGGCTAGGTTAGGCTCGTTTAGGCTAGGCTAGGGTAGGCTAGAATAGAGTAGAGTGGAGTAACATAGGGTAGTGTAGGGTACGATAGGATAAGGTATGTTAAGATAGGGTTGGGTAGAGTAAGGTATGATAATGTAGGGATCATTACAGTTCGGTTCGGTTCAATTCAGATGGTATAGTTTATGTTTAGTTCTTTTAGGTTCAGCTCATTTCGGTTCAGTTCGGCTCATTTCGATTTGGTTCAAATTTTTTTAGTTCGATTCCATTCGGTTTGGTTCGGTTTTGTTCGGTTTGGTTTGGTTCTGTTCGATAGAGTGTACAGTAGCATGGGGTAGGGTAGGGTAGGGTAAGATAGGGTAGGGCAATGTATGGGAGGGTAGGGTAGCGTATAGTAAAATAGGGTAAGGTGGAGTAGAGTAGAGTTGAGTAGAGCAGAGTACAGTATAGTAGGTTAGGTTAAGCTAGGTTAGGCTAAGTAAGCCTAGGCTATGGTAAGCTAGGCTACACTAGGCTATGGTAGGCAAGAGTAGAGTAGAGTATAGTAGCATATGGCAGGGTAGGATTGGTGGGGTAGGATAGGGTAGGGTAGGGTAGTGTTCGATTCAGTTTAGTTCAGTTCAGTTCAGTTGAGTTTTGATCAGTTCAGTTTTGTTTGGTTTGGTTCGGTTCGATTCATTTCGATTCGATTCGATTCGATTCATTTCGATTCTTTTCGGTTCGGTTTGGTTTGGTTTGGTTCGGTTCGATAGAGTAGAGTACAGTGGGGAATGGTATGGTAAGGGAGGGTAGGGTAACGTAATGGAGGGTATGTTTGGGTAGGGTAGGGTAGGGTAGGGTAGGGTAGAGCAGAGTAGAGAATAGTAGATTAAGTAAAGTAGAGTTGAGCATAGCAGAGTAGAGCTAGGTTAGGCTAGTAGGGTAGGGTAGGGTAGGGTAGAGTAGAGCAAAGTATAGTATAGTAGAGTATAGTAAAGTAGATTTGAGCATAGCAGAGTAGAGTTAGGTTAGGTTAGGCTAGGCTAGGCTAAGCAAGGCTAGGCTATACTAGGCTAGGATAGCTTAGAGTTGAATAGAGGTGAGTAGCATAAGGAAGGGTAGGATAGGTTATGTAGGGCAAGATAGGGTAGGATAAGGTTGAGTGGGCTTCGATTCTATTCGGTTCAGTTCGGTTCGGATCATTTCGGTTCGATTAAGTTCGATTCGGTTTGATTTGGTTCGGTTTGGTGTGAATTGGTTTGGTTCGGTTCCGTTCGGTCTGGTTCGATTTGGTTTGGTTTGGTTTAGTTCGGATTGGTTTGCTTTGGTTTGGTTTGTCTTGGTTTGGTTAGGTTTTAAAAATAAATAATATTTTTATAATATATAATTTTAAAGATTATATTTTATAATGTTAATCTTTATGTTTAACATACTATAAATTGATATTTTATATACATACATATATTTATATATATATATATATATGTTTGTGTGTGTATTTATATAAAATATCAATGTATCGTATGTTAAACATAAAGATTAATATTATAAAACATAATCTTGAAAATTATATATTAAAGTAGAGTAGAGTACAGTATAGTATAGTAGAGTATAGTAAAGTAGAGTTGAGCATAGGAGAGTAGAGCTAGGTTAGGCTAGTAAGGTATGGTAGGATAGAGTAGAGGATAGTAAAGCATAGTAAAGTAGAGTTGAGCATAGCAGAGTAGAGCTAGGTTAGGTTAGGCTAGGCAAGGCTTGATTAGATATGTTAGAGTAGAATAGAGTAGAGTAGCATAAGGTAGGGTATGTAGGGCAAGATAAGGTACGATAAGGTTGGGTGGGGTTCCATTCTATTCGGTTCAGTTTGGTTAGGACCGTTTCATTTCGATTCGGTTTGATTTGGTTTAGTTTGGTTCAGTTCAGTTCGGTTTGGTTTGGTTGGTTTGTTTCGGTTTTGTTTGTCTTGGTTTGGTTACGTTTTAAAAATAAATAATATTCTTACAATATATAATTTTAAAGATTATATTTTATAATATTAATCTTTATGTTTAACGTACGATACATTTATATATATATATACACATAAATAGGTGACAAATTACACCTTGAATAACCGTCACGTAAAAAACATTAATTTGAATTTTTTAGCATAAGGAGTAGTCAAATATATTATGTTGTTGATATAAAAAATAATATTTTGTTTTGTTATTTTTATTATATAAATTAATATTTTGTCTTTTTATTTTATAATTAAAAAATAAAACTAATAAATATAAATAAAAGTTTTTTGAAAATAAAAAAATTAAAAGTTTAATATAAACTATTATCTATTAAAATAAGCACATATGTCTTAGTTTTATATAATTATTTATTAAATCACACTTAGATTTTATACTTTTTTAAAACCATTAGATTCCTTTATTGTTTAAGAAGTAAATTAATCTTTATATTTAAAAAAATAAAGTTAATGAATTTAATTTTACTAATAGTAATGATATACCTTTTAAAAATTTAAATATTTCAATGTTTGATTTGATTTTATTTTTTATGATAGCGCATTGATAAAAAAATTTAAAAATTATTTTATAAAGAATTTCAAAATATTTAAAATAAAAAAATTAGATAAATATTCCTAATAGTTTCATTGGTTTATTATTTATCATTTATTACTAAAAATAGTTGCACATTTCATGTTGTTTATTACTTGATTGTTTTTTGCATAATATGTTTTATGGAATAGCCACAAAATTAGTAGCCTTCCAAATTATAGCCTTTTATGAAATTATGGTTAGCTCATGATTTTTGCTCTATTTTGATATTTGTCAATTTTTTATGCATTTGCACCCATGGTAAAAACTTTTTCATTATGTGAGACAAATAGAAAAAATGTCTCATAGTTTGTTAATAATTATTTAAAATGTGCAAATTCTAAAGCATTAATTATTTTATATTTTTTTCATATGATACAATTTATGCAACTTTCACAAAAATATTCACCATCGAAAATATAAAATTTGTGAAAAAATTGAATGATGGTTAATGCATAAGTTTTCTTAGTTTTTGACATCTACATAATTTGTTTTATAATGTTTTACCTAGAATAAGTATTCACATTGTCAAACCAATAGAAAAATAAGTAGATTATTTGTTTAGAGGGTTTTTGTTTATTTTTGAAGTATAAAATATGGAATAATAGAATTTTCAAATCTATTTTTTTGCTTAACATTTCGTAGATATAATCATATTTAAATAAAATTTATAAATAAATATATAATATTATTGGTAAATTTTACTAGTTCATGGAAAATATCAAAATTAAAGTACGCAAATTTGATCATTAAAATGGTTTCTCCTTCTTGTTTTTCATGTTAAAATAAGAGTAATTCATGCTTACTAAAAAAAATTTTAGTTGCTAAAAAGAAATTTATATTCATTACTCATAGTAAAAACATTTAATTTTGATTTGATTTAAAACATAAGTATTATATGAATATATTAAATTTATTATATACAAAATAATATTTAATTTTTAAAAATTTTAATATATAAATTAATATTCTAATATTTGAATTTAAACCTAAGAAAGTTATAAATAGTGATAATATTTTTTTGTATGATAATTTTACATATTTGTTTAAAAAATATGAATTAACTAATAATAATGATATATATTTTGGAGAAATTTTAAAGTTGGTATATATAATGTTCTTTTGGATTATAATTTTATTTTAGTTTGAATTTTTTTAATGATCATTAGAAAAAATTATAGATAAAATTATAATATCTTGAAACTTTATGCTCCTAAAACATAAAGAATAAACTTCAAACAAGTCATTAATATAAAAACAAAAGAAAACAATAATAACATAACGTATAAATAAATAAGCAACTAGAAAGAATAATATCATCATTCTACTATAAAATTAAAATATGCCTAATATTATTGTAACTTAGTTACCTTAAACTAAAAGGATAAAAATATAAATAATTAGTATCATCACTTTATATTTCTATGATCTAATAGACCTCATTTTACTTTAAATAAAGTATATTTATATTATAAGAAAATAGGTAATAAATTAAAATAGAAAATTTAATTCTTATTTTTTAGTCTAAAAATATTTTGATTTTTTAAAATATTGCATTTGTTTAATCACAATTTAAGATGACATTTATCACATTAAAAATAATTTTAAAAGTCTAATTATACACTTTTATAAGCACATTTTTAAGTTTTTTTAATTAAAAAATTAAAACATAGTTTGACCAAAATAAATAATGATTTTATCCTTAAAAAATAATGAAAGAAAGAGATTTTTTCATAAAAAGTAAATACTATTTTATTCATTTTAAAATATAACTATTTTATGAAGTCACTATGCACAATAAATTTATTAAATATATAAACTTTTTATAGCAATTTTAAAAATACATTTTAAAACTACTATTTATTAATACATTTTTTATTCAAAATTATCTTTAAGAATAAGCTTAAATGACAATATCTACATCACATAGTCATAGATTTTAAAATTATTAAAAAAAATTACAAAATATTTTTGATTTTTTTTATAGATTAAATAATTTTTTAGATTTTTTTGAATGTTTTCTCTCAGCAATAAAAAATCGAATAAATGACTAAAATTTTTTCTTTTCTTTAAGAAAGTAATAGGTAAAAATTTTCAAAATAAAATATTTTTAATAGAAAAAAACTAAATCTATATTTTAAATTAACTCAAATATATATTACATAAAAGTTATTCTGTTTTATACAATCATCTAATAAAAGATATTCAGTGATAAACTTTTTTATAATAATTTTTTTCAATGAATAAAACAACAAATCTTATTTTTAAAATTTTTCTTATTTTTAAAAAATGATAAATAGAAAAATTTAATTATTATTTTAATAAAATTTATTTTTGGAGGATATAAGAATTATTAAAATAAAGATTTTATACTTAACACTTTTATATAAAATAACTTGAAATAGATTTTCTAGAAATTTCTAATTATTAAAAAATTAAAAATTTATTATAAATTTGAATAAAAATACTATTTATGACATCTATTTTTGTAAAATTATTTTTAAAAATAATTATTAATTTGTAAAACTCAAACATTATATACAAAGTAATATCTTAAGAGTCTTTTTGTTGATTTGTATAATAAATTAATTTTTTTTGACAATAGTTGAAAGAAATCATGATTAAAATTAAATGTATTTAATAAATAAACATTATGATTTTCATTTTTGGATTAAAATAAAGTTTTAAAAAATTTTAAAAAAATTTATCTTTAAAAGGTATTACTTTTTAAATTAAATCATTTTTTTTATTAAAATTCATATTTGCGATACAAATGATCATAGGAAGTATGAGATGCTCCAAGATTAAGAAACGTAACAGTAAAGTAGAGTAGAGTAGAGTAAAGTGGAGTAGAGCAAAATAGAGTAGAAGCAAAACATAGTAGAGTGAAGTAGAGTAGAGTAGAGTAGAAAAAGCAAAGTAGAGTAGAACAGAGTAAAGTTGTGCTAGGTAGGCCAGAGTATAATAGAGTGAAGTAGAGTTGAGTAGAGTAACATAAGGCTAAGCTTGGCTAAGCTATGCTATGTTTAACTAAGCTAGGCTAGAGTAAAGTATAGTAGAGAAGATTAGAGTAGAGTAGAGTAGACTAAGGCTAAGCTAGGCTAGGTTAGGCTAAGGTAGCATAGAGTAGATTAGATTATAGTAGAGTAAAGAAGAGTATAATAGAGTATTGTAGAGTGGAGTAGAGCAAGGCTAGGCTAGGCTAGGTCAGGCAAGGCTATGCTAGGCTAAGCTTGGCAAGGATAGGCTAAAGTAGAGTAGAGTACAATTAAGTGGAGTAAAGCAAAGTAGAGCTGAGTAAATTAGAATAAAATAATGCTAAGTTAGGCTAAGCTAGCCTAGGCTAAAGTAGAGAAGGGTAAAGTAGAGTAGAATAAGGTTACGTTAGGCTATGCTTGGCTAGATAGGAATAAAGTAGAGTGGAGTAGAGTAGAGTAGAGTAGAGTAAGGCTAGGTTAGGCTTGGCTATGTTAAGTTAGGCTAGGTTAAGTTAGGCTAGGCTAAGCTAAGCTAAGTTATGCTAGGTTAGAGTGGGTTATTATAGAGTAGAGTAGAGTAGAGTAGAGTAAAGTAGAGTATAATAGAGTAGACAAGAGAGGAGTGGAGCGGAGCAGAGTGGAGCAGAGCAGAGCAGAGAAGAGTAGAGCAAACTAGAGTAGAGTAGAGTATATCAAAGTAGAGTTGAGTAGAGAAATATAGAGAAAAGCAAAGCATATCAGAGCATAGTAGAATAGAGTAGAGTAGTACTAGGCAAGGCTAGGTTAGGTTAGAGCATAATAAAGCAAAGTAGAGTAGAGAAGAATAAATTAAACCTAAGCTAGGTTAGAGTAGAGTATGGAAAAGTAGAGCAGAGTAAGGCTATGCTAAGTTTGGATGGGCTAAGCTAAGCTAAGTTAGGCTAAGTTAGGATAGGTTAGAGAAGAGTAGAATAGATTAGATTAGAATAGAGTAGAGAATAGTATAGTTGAGTAAAGTAGAGTAGAGTAGAGTAATGTAAAGTAGCATAAGGTTAAGTTAAGCTAGGCAATCATTGGCTACATTAGGCTAGAGTAGTGTAGAGTAAAGTTGAGTAGAGTAAGGCTAGGCTAAAGTAGTCAAGCGTAGAGTAGAGTAGAGTAGTGTAGAGTAGAGTAGGATAAGATAAGATAAGGTAGGGTTGGATAGAGTAGAGTAGTGTAAAGTAGAATAGAGTAGAGTAGTGTAGAGCAAAATAGAGTAGAGTAGAGCAGAAATGTGTAGAGTAGTGTAGAGCAGATGGGAGGAGAGGAGAGGAGAGTAGAATAGAGTATAATAGTGTAGAGTAACATAGCATAAGATAGGGTAAGGTAGGGTAAGGTTGGGTAGGGTGGGGTTGGGTTGGGTAGAGCAGTGTAGTAGTAGAGTGGAGCAGAGTAGAGCTGAGTATAGTAAGGTCTAGCTAGGCTCGACTAGGCTAAGCTAGAGGAGAATAGAGTAGAGAGGAGTATAGTAGAATAAGGGAGAGTAGAGTAGACGAAGGTAGAGTAAAGTGGAGTAGAGTAGAGTAAAGTTGAGTAGAATAGAGTAAAGAAGAATAGGATAGGGTAAAGTAGGATAGGTTAAGGCAGAGTTATGTAGGGTAGGGTGGGTAGAGTAAAGCAAAGGAATGCATAGGAGAGTAGAGCAGCGAAAAGCACGGTAGAGTTGAGTAGAGTAGAGTAAGGAAAAGGAGAGCTGAGGAGAGTAGAGTAGAGTAGAGCAGAACAAAGGAGAGGGCAGTTGAGAAGAAGAGAAGAAAGTAGAGTAAAGAATCATAGGATATGGTATAATATAGTAGGGTAGGGTAGAGGAGGGTAAAGTAGAGTAGATTAAAGTTAGGTTAAGCTAAGATAGAGGGTAGTATATTATATTATTATATAGTAGATTAAAGTAGAGTAGAATAGAGAAAAGTAGAGTAGAGTATAGTAGAATAGAGTAAAGATGAGTAGAGTAGAGTAGAGTAGTATAGAGTAGAGTAGAGTAGATTAGATTTGAGTAGAGTAGAGTAAAGTAAAGTAGAGTAGAATAGAATAGAGTAGAGTAGAATAAAGTGGTGTAGAGTATCATAGAATAGAGCTAGGTTAGGTTAGGTTGGGCTAGAATAGAGTAGAGTAGAGTAGCATAGAGTAGTATAGAGTATAGTATAATAGAGTAGAGTAGACTAAAGTAAAGTAGATGATAGTAGAGTAGAGTAGAGTAGAGTATAATAGAGTAGAATAAAGTAAGATTGAGTAGAGCTTTTTTAGATTAGGCTAGACTACATAAGGCTAGAAAGCTTAGGCTAGGCTTTGCTGAGATAGAGTAGAGTAGAGTAGAGTATAATGGAGTAAAGTAAAATTGACTAGAGTAGAGCTAGGTTAGGCTAGACTAGGTTAAGCTAGGCTAGTGTTGGTTTGAATAGAAAAGAGTAAAGTAGAGTAGAGTAGAGTAAGGTAGAGTATGGTAGGATAGGGTATAGTAGGGTAAGGTGGGGTAAGGTATATGAGGGTATTGTGAGGCAGTGTAGAGTCGAGTAGAGTAGAGTTCTGATAGGCTAGGTTGGGGTAAGCTAGGTGATGCTTGACTAGACTAGAGTAGAGTAGAGTAGGGCTAGGCTAGGTTAGGTTAGGTTAGGTTAGGTTAGGCTAAGCTAAGCTAGGCTAGGCAAAGCTTAGTTAGAGTAGAGGAGAGAAGATAGAGTAGAGCAGAGCAGGAAAGAGTAGGGAAGAGTAGAGCAAAGAAAGGTAGCATAGAGTAGTACTAAGCTAGGCTAGGCTAGAGCATAATAAAGTGAAGTAGTGTTAAGTAGAGTAGTACAGGATTTGCTAGGCTACACTATGTAAGCCTAGGCTAGAGTGTAGTAGGGTAGAGTAAGGTTAGTTTATATTAGATTTGAATAGAGTAGAGTAGATTTTTATTAGATTAGAGAAGAGAAGAGAAGGGTAGATCAGAGTAGAGTAGAGAAGGCTAGTGTATAATAGTGTAGAGTATAGAAGAGTAGAGTAGAATAGAGTAGAGCAGAGTAGTGTGGAGTACTATAGAATAACATAGTGTAGGGTAGGATAAGGTATAATGTATGATAGGATAGGGTAGAGTATGCCAAGATAAGGTAGGGTATTATAGGGTAAGGTAGAGTATAGTAGAATGGAGTAGAGTAGAGTAGGGCTAAGCTTGGCTAGGCTAATAATGGCTAGGCTGAGCTAACAAGGCTTTTGTTAAGCTGGCCAGAGTAGAGCAGAGTATAATAGTATAGAGTAGAGTAAAGTATAGTAGAGTAAAATAAAGTAGAGTAGAGTAGAGTTGAGTATAGTTCAGTAGAGTAGATAAGAGTAGAGTAGAGTAGAGCATAGTATAGTACAGTAAAGTATAGTATAGTAGAGTAGTGTAGTGTAGAATAGGGTAAAGTAGGGTAAAAAGTAGTTCTAGGTTAAGTTAGTCTAAGCTAGGTTAGAGTATAATAGAGAAAAATAGAGTAGAATAAAGTAGTAGAGGGCTAGGCTAGGCAAGTCTATGTTAGGTTAAGTTAGGTTATAGTAGAGTAGAGTAGAGTAAAATATAATAAAGTGGAGTAGAATAGATTAGGGTTGGGTAAGCTAAGGTAGAGTAGAATAGAATAGAGTAGAGTAGAATAAAATTAAGTAGAGTAGAGTAGAGTAATGCTAGGATAGGCTACGCTAGGTTAAGCTAAGCTAGGCTAAAGTATAATAAAGTAATGTATAGTAGAGTGGAGTAGTAGAGGGCTAGGCTAGGCAAGACTATGTTAGGCTAGGCTAGGTAAAGTAGAATAGAGTAGAGTAGAGTAGAATAGAATAAATAGTAGAGTAGAGTAGTGTAGAGTAGGATATATTAATGTAGAGCAGAGTAGAGTAGATTAGAGTAGAGTAGAGTAGAGTATAATAGAATAGAGTAGAGTAGAGTAGAATAGAGTAGAGTAAGTAGGGTAGGATAGGGTAGGGTATGATAAAGTTGGGTAGAGTAAAGTAGAGTAGAGCAGAATAGTGTAGAGCAAAGCAGAGAGAATTAAAGGAGAGGAGAGGAAAATAGAGGAGAGTTTATGCGAGAATAGTAGAGGAAAGTAGAGCAAAGTAGAGTATGGTAAGGTTGGGTAAGGAAGGGCATGGTAGGGTAGTGTAGGACTAAGTAGGGTAGTGTAGGGTAGGGTAGGGCAGGTTAGGGTAGGGTTGGGCATGGTTGAGTTGGGTAGGGTAGGATAGGGTTTAACACGATAGGTTAGGGTTGGGTAGGATAGGGTAAGATAGGGTAGGGTAGGGTAAAATATGGTGAAGTAAAGTAGAGAAAGTTTAGGCTAGGCAAGGAGAGGCTAGATCGGGCTAGGCTACGGTATGCTAGAGTGGAATAGGGTAGAGTATATTGGAGTAGTTTGGCATAAGGAAGGGTAGGGTAGTGTGTGGTAGATAGAGTATGGTAGAATAAAATAGAGTTGAGTTTGGTTAGGCTAGGCTAGCTAGAGTATAGTAGAGTAGAATAAAGTAGAGTGGAGCTAGGTTAAGCTAGGCTAGGATAGGTTAAGCAAGGCTAGGTTAAGTTAGACTAGGCTAGGGTAGGCTAAGGTAAGCTAGAGTGGAGTAGAGTAGAGTATAATGTTGTTAAGTATAATATGATACAATAAAGTAGAGTAAAGTAGAGTAGTGTAGAGTAGGGTAGGGTAGGGTAGGGTAGGGTAGGATAGGATAAGGTATGGTAGGGTATGATAGGTTAGTGTAGTGTAGGATTGAGTAGGGTAGGATAGAGGTGAGTAGAGTAGAGTAGGTAAAGTAGAGTCAAGTAGAATAGAGTAGAGTAAATAAAAGTAAAATAGGATAGAGTGGAGTAGAGTAGGGTAAAGTAGAGTAGGGTAGACTAAAGTAGAGTAGAGTAAAGCAGATTAGAATAAAGTAGAGTAGATTAGAGTAGAGTAAGGTAGAGTAGAGTAGAGTAGAGTTAGGCTCGATTAGGAAAGGCTAGGCTTGACTAGGATAAGCTAGAGTAGAGAATAGTAGAATAGATTAGAGCATGATATGGCTAGGCTTGGTTGGTTAGGCTAGGCTAGGTTAAGCTAAGCTAGAGCAGAGCAAAAATGAAAAGTGCATAGTAGAGTAGAGCATAGCAGAGTAGAGCAGAGCAGAGTAAGACAAAGTAGAGTAGAGTAGAGTGGTGCTATGCTAGACGTGTTTATAGTATATTAGTGTGAAGTATAGTACAGTAGAGTAGCATAGAGTAAGCTAAGCTACACTATGTTAGGCAAAGCTCGGCTAGATTAGAGTAGAGTAAAGTAAAGCCAGTTTAGGTTAGATTAGGCAAGGCTAAGCTAAGTTAGAGTAGAGTTAAAGTAGATTAGATTAGACTAGAGAAGAGTAGAATATAGTGAGTAGTGTGGAGTGAAATAGAGTAGAGTTCAGTTGAGTAGAGTAGAGTAGAATAGCATAGCATGTGATTGGGTGGGGTTTGATAGGGTAGAGTAGGGAAGGGTATGATTGAGTAGGGTAAGATGGGATAGGGTTGGATAGTGTAGGGTAAGGTAGAGTAAAGTATAGTTATTTGAGTAGAGTAGAGTAAAGAAGAGTGGAGCAAGGGTAGGCTAGGCTAGGTTAAGGTAAACTAGAGTAGAGTAGAGTAGAGTAGGATGGAGTAGAGTTGAGTAGAGTAGAATAGAGTGTAGTAGAGCTAGGTTAGGCTAGGATAGGCTAGAGCTGAGTAGAGTTGTGTAGAGTAGAGTAGTGTAGAGTAGAGTAGAGTAGAGCTAGGTTTGGTAAGGCTAGGCTTGTTTAAGTTAGAGTAGAGTAAAGTAGAGTAGAGTAGAGTAGAATAGAGTAGAGTAGAGTAGAGTAGAGTAGGATAGGTTAGAGTAGAGGAAAGTGGAGTAGAGTAGAGCTAAGTTATGTTAGGCTAGGCTAAGGTAAGTAAGGCTAGGAAAGGCTAGGCTTTGCTAGGCTAGGGTATGCTATGGTAGATTAGAGTAGAATAGTGTAGAGTAGAGTAGTATAAAAATGGTTAGGGTAGGGTAGGGTAAGGTAGGATAAGGTAGAGTAGAGTAGATTAGAGCAGTGCAAAATAGAGTGGAATAAAGCAAAGATGTGTAGAGAAGTGCTTAGTAGAGATGAGCAAAACAGAGTAGAGTAGATCAAAGTAGAGCAGAGTAGAATAGAGTGGAGTAGAGTAGGGTAGAGTAGAGTAGAGTAGAGTAGAGCTAAGTTAGTCTAGCCTAGGCTAAAGTAGAGTAGACTAGAGTATAGTAGAGTAGAGTAGAGAAGAGCAAGATTAGGCTTGGCTAGGTTATGTTATGCAAGGAAATGCTAAGTTGGGTTAGGCTAAGGTAGGTTGGAGTAGAGTAAAGTAGAGCTAGATTTGGCTAAGCTAGGCTAACCTAAGCAAGCTAGGCTAGGCTAGAGTAGGGTAGACTAGAGTATAGTAGACTAGAGTAGAGTAGAATAAGGTTGAGTATGGGAGGTTAGGGTAGGGTAGGGTTGGATAAGGTAAGTATGGTAGGGTAGGTAAGGGTAGGGTGGGATAGGGTAAGGTAGGGTAGGGTTGGTATAGTAGAGCAGAATAGAGTAGTGTTTAGTAGAGTAGAAATATGTTAGGCTAAGCTAGGCTAGGTGATGTAATGCTAGGCTAGGGTATGCTTAAGTAGAACAGACTAGAGTAGACTAGAGTAAGGTAGAGTAGATTAGAGGGAAGTAGATTAGAATAGATTAGACTAGCAAATGGTATGGTAGGGTAGGGTAAAATTGAGTAGAGTAGAGTGGGGAAGAATAGAGCATAGGAGGAGCAAAGTAGAGTAGAGTAGAGCATAGTAGAGCATAAGAGATAAAAGTAGAGTAGAGTAGTGTTAGGTTAGGCTGGAGTATAATAGAGTGAAGTAAAGTGGAGCAGAAAAGCATAAAGCTACAGTTTGCTAGGCTACGCTATGTTAGGCTAGGCTAGGTTTGAATAGAGTAGAGTAGAATAGAGTTGAGTAGAGTTGAGTAGAGCAAGGCTAGGTTAGACTAGCATAGGTTAAAGTAGAGTAGAGTTGTGTAGAGTAGCATATAGTAGATTAGCATAGGGTAGGGTAGGACAAAGTATGGAAGGGTAGGATAGGGTAGGGTTGGGTAAGGTTGGATATTATAGGGTAGGGTAGAGTAGAGTAATGTAGAGCTAGATTAGGCTAGGCTAAGCAAGGCTAAACTAGGTTAGGCTAGGTTAGGCTAGGCTAGGGTAGCTAGAGTAGAGCCGAGCAGAGTAGAGTAGCATTAGGTAGGGTAGGATAGTGTAGGGTATGGTATAGTAGAGTAGAGTAGAGTAAAGCTAAGTTAGGCTAGGCTAGGCCAAAGTATAGTAGCATAGATTAGAGTAGAGAAGAGCAAGGTTAGGCTAGGGTAAACAAGGCTAGGCTAAGTTTGGTTATGCTAGGGTAGGCTAGAGTAGAGTAGAGTAGAGTATAGTAGAGTATAGTAGATTAGAGTACAGCAGCATAGGGTAGGGACCAATAGGGTGAGCTAGGGTAGGGTAGTGTAGTGTAGGGGAGGGTAAGGTAGGATTTGATAAGGTAAGATAGGGTAGGGTAGGGATGGGTAAAGTAGAGTAGAGTAAAGTAGAGTATAGTAGAGTAAAGATAGGTTAGGCTAGGCTAAGCAAGGCTAGGCAAGCGTAGGCTCGCCTAGGCTAGGCTAAGGTAGGCTAGATAAGAGTAGATTAGAGTAGTAGCATAGGGTAGGGTAGGATACGGTAGGGTAGGGTTCATTTCTATTTGATTCGATTTGGTTTTGTTAGATTCAAATTGGTTCAGTTCGGTTCGGTTCTGTTCGATTCAGTTTGGTTTGATTCATTTTTGTTTGCATTGGTTCGGTTCGGTTCGGTTCGATTAAATAGAGTAGAGTACTGTAGCGATTGGTAGGGTAAGGTAGTGTAGTGGAGGATATGGTAGGGTTGGGTAGGGTAGGGTAGGCTAGGGTAGAGTGGAGTGGAGTAGAGTAGAGTAGAGTAAAGTAGAGTGGAGGAGAGCTAAGTTAGGCTAGGCTAGGCTAAGCTAAGGAAGGCTAGGCTAAGCTAGGGTAGGCAAGAGTAGAGTAGAGGAGAGTAGCATAGCGTAGGGTCGGGTGGGGTAGGGTAGGGTAGTGTTATATTCAGTTTAGTTCAATTCGGTTCGTTTTTTATCAGTTCGATTCTGATCTGTTCAGTTTGGTTCGACTCGATTTAGTTTGGTTTGATTCGGTTCAGTTCGATTTGATTTTCTTCGGTTTGGTCCATTTCGACATGGTTCGGTTCGATTTGGTCCGATTTTGTTTTGTTTGGTTTGGTTTGGTTTGTTCGATGGAGTAGAGTATAATAACGTAGGGTAGGATAGGGTATGGTAGCTTAATGGAGGGTAGGGTTGGGTATAGTAGGGTTTGGTAGGATAGAGTTGAGTAGAGGAGAGTGTTCGAATCGATTTTGTTCGGTATGGTTCAGTTTGGTTTGGTTCAGTTCAATTCGTTTTGGTTTGATTTGGTTAGGTTCGCTTCGGTTTGATTTGCTTCAGTTCAGTTCGGTTTGGTTTGGTTCTGTTTTGTTTGTTTTGGTTTGTTTTTAAAAAATAAAAAATATATTTATAATATATAATTTTAAAGATTATAATTTTATGATGTTAATTTTTATGTTTAACATCACGATACATTGATTTTTTATATATATATGTATATATATATAGATATATTTATATAGATATGTATATATATATATATATATATATATACATATGTATATATATATATATGTATATATTTATATATAGGTATACATATATATGTATATATATATATGTATATATATATATATAGACACATTAAATTGCTAACTAATTATACCATGAATAACACTCTTGTCGAAAAAAATTAATTTTAATTTTTTAGCAAAAGGAGTAATCAAATATATTATGTTGTTGATATACAAAATAGTATTTTATTTTATTTATTTTTAATATAAATTAATGTTTTGTTTTTTATTTTATAATTAAAATAAAACTAAGAAAGATCAAGAAAAGTTTTTTGAAAATAAAAAATTATAAAAATTTAATATAAATATTATTTATTAAAAGAAATATAATACGTCTTAGTTTTATATAATTATTTATTACGCCACACTTCGATTCTATATTTTTTCAAACCATTGGATTCTTTTATTATGTAACAAGTAAATTAATCTTTATATTTTAAAATAAAAATAATTTTAATAAATATAATTTAACTAACAGTAATGATATATCTTTTAGAAAAATTAAATATTTCAATGATTGATTTAATTTTTTATTATAGTGCATTGGTAAACAAATTAATATACCATATTTCTCTTTATATTAAGTATATTTATATTATAAGAAAAGAGGAAATAAATTAAAATAGAAAATTCAATTATTTATTTTTTAGTTTAAAAATACTTTTATTTATTAAAATATTTCATTTGTTTAATCACAATTTAAGATAATATTTATCACATTAAAAAATAATTTAAAAATTTAATTATACACTTTTATAAGCAGATTGAGTTTTTTCTAATTAAAAAATAAAACATAGTTTGACCAAAATAAATAATAATTTTATAATTAAAAAATGATGAAAGAAATAATTTTTTTAATAAAAAGAAAATAATATTTTATTCATTTTAAAATATAACTATTTTTTGAAGTCACTGTACATAATAAATATATTAAATATTTAAACTTTTTATAGAAATTTTATAAATACATTTTAAAAGTATTATTTATTAATAAATTTTTCATTCAAAATTATCTTTTAAAAAAACTTAAATGATAACATCTACATCACACAATAATAGATTTTAAAATAATTAAAAAACATTCAGAAAATATTTTTGATGTTTTCTATAGATTAAATAATTTTTTAGATTTTTTTGGAATGTTTTCTCTCAATAATATATAATCTAATAAAATTATTAAAAAAAATTTATCTTTAAAAGATATTATTTTTTTAAATTAAATCCTTTTCTAATAAAAATTCCCATTTGTGATACAAATTATGGTTGTGAGTAAGAGATGCATAAAGATTAAGAAACATAACAATAAAGTAGAGTAGAATAGAGTAGAGTAAAATAGAGCATAACAGAATAGAGCAAAGCAACATAGAGTAGAATAAAACAAAATAAAGTATAGTAGAGTAGAGCAGAGTAGAGTACAGTAGTGTTGAGCAAAGCATAGCAGTGTAGAGTAGAGCAGAGCAATGCAAAACTAAGTGGAGCAGAGTAAAGTACAGTAGTGTTAGGCTAGGCAAGAGTATAATAAAGTAGAGTACAATGGGGCTAAGCATAGCTAGTCTATCCTATATTCGAGTAAGCTAGGCTAAAGTAAAGTAGAGTTGAGTTGAGTAGAGTAAGGCTAGGTTAGGCAAAGCTAGGCTAGCATAGGGGAGAGTAGAGTAGAGTTGATTAGAATAGATTAGAGTAAAGAGGAGTAGAATAGAATATAGTAAAGTAGAATAAGGCTAGGCTAAGTTAGGTGAGGTTAGGCAAGGTTAAGCTAGGCTAAGCTTGGTTTGGTAGGCTAGAGTAGAGTAGAGTAGAGTAGAGCAAAGTAGAGTAGAGTAAAGTAGAAAAAATAATGCAAAGCTAGGTTAAGCTAGCCTAAGCTAAAAAAGAGAAGGACAAAGCAGAGTACCCTAAGGCTACATTATGCTAAGCTAGTCTAGATTAGAATAAAGTAGAGTAGAGTAGTGTATAGCAGAGTATAACAGAGTAGAGTAGAGAACAAAAGAGTATGGTTAGGTTAGGTTAGGCTAGGTTAAGTTATGTTAGGCTAGGCTAGGTAAGCATAGAATATTATAGATTTGAGTAGAATAGAGTAGAGTAGAGCAGAGCAAAATAGATTAGAGTAGAATAGAGAAGAAAAGAATGGAGTAGAGTATAGTGAAGCAGAGCATAGTAGAGAAGAAAAAAGTAGAGTATAGCATTGTAAAGTAGAGTAGAGCAAAGTAGAGTAGAGTAGATAAATATAGAGAAAAGAAGAGCATAGGAGACTAGAGTAGTCCTAGGTTAGGCTAGGCTAGCTAGAGTATAATAAAGTAAAGTTGAGTAGAATACATTAAACTTAAGCTTCGCTAGGCTTTGCTATGTTATGTTCGGCTAGGTTAGAGTAAAGTAGAGCGTAGTAGAGTAAGGCAATGCTAGGTTAGGATGTGCTAGGCTAGGCTAATTTAGGTTAAGGTAGGATAGGGTAGAGAAGAATAGAGTAAATTAGATTTGAATAGAGTAGAGAATAGTAGAGTAGAGTAGAATAGTGCTAAGCTAGGCTAAGCTAAGCAATATTATAATAGAGAAAAGTAGAGTAGAGTAGCATAAGGTTAGCTTAGCTAGGTTATCTTAGGCTAGGTTTGGCTAGAGTAGTGTAGAGTAGAGTTGAGTAGAGTAAGGTTAAGCTAGGTTAGGCTAGGTTAAGATATGCTAGGCTAGGCTAAAGTAGGCTAACATAGAGTAGAGTAGAGTAGTGTAGAGTAGAGTAGCATAGGGCAAGGTAAAATAAGATAGGATAGGGTAGAGTAGGGTACAGTAGAGGAGAGTAGAGTAATATAGAGCAGAGTAGTACAAAGCAATCCAAAGTAGAGCAAAGAAGTGTAAAACAAAATAGAGCAGAGAAGATGAGAGGAGAGGAGAGAAGAGTAGAGTAGAGTAGAATATAATAAAGTGGCCTAGCATAAGGTAAGATAGGGTAGGGTTGAGTTGAGTGGTGTAGAGTAGAGTAGAGCAGAGTAGAGTAGAGTAGAGCGAGATTAGGCTTGGATAAGCTAGAGTAGAGTAGGGAAGATTATAATAGAATAAAGTAGAGTATATTTGAGTAGAGTTGAGTAAAATTGAGTAGAATAGAGTAGAATAGAGTAAAGTAGAGTTGATTAAAATATAGTAAAGTAGCATAGTATAGTTTAAAGTAGGAAAAGATAAGGTAGGGTAGTGTAGGCTAGAGTAATGTAGAGCTTGGTAGAGTATAGGAGAGTAGAGTAGAGAAGAGCATGATAGTATATAGTAGAGTAGAGTAAAGCAGAGGAGAGTAGAGGAGAATAGAGAGAGTAGAGTAGAGAAAAGGAGAAAATAGAAGTGTAGAGGAGAAGAAAAGAGAGTAGAGTAGAATAGAGTAGAGTAGGATAGGATATGATAGGTTTTAGTAATAGGGTAGAATATAGTATAGTGGAGTAGATTAGAGCTTGGTTAAGTTAGGCTTGGTTGGGCTATGATAAAGTATATTATAGTAGAGTAGAGTGGAGAAAAGTAGAGTTTAGTAGAGTAGAGTTAATATGGTTAGAGCAGTGTAAAGCAGAGTAGAGTAGATTAGAGTATAATAGAGTAAAATAGAGTAGAGTAGAGTCAAGTACAATAAAGTAGAGTAAATTAAAGTAGAATAAGATAGAGTGGAGTAGAGTAGAGTAGAGTAGAGTAGGGTATAGTAGAGTAAAGTAGAGTAGAGTAGAGTACCATAAAATAGAGCAAAGTAAAGTAGAGTAGAGTAGATTTAGGGCAAGGCTAGGCTAAGTAAGGCTAGAAAATGTTAGGTTAAGCTGGGCTAGGATAGAGTAGAGTGGTATAGAGTAGAGTATAATGGAGTAGAGTAGAGTAGAGCTACATTAGGCTAAGCTAGGCTAGTCTATGGTAAGATTGGTTGGAGTAGACTAGAGTAGAGAAGAGTAGAATAGAGCAGAGTAGAGTGGGTAAGGTATGGTAGTGTAGGGTAGGGTATAGTAGGGAAGTTTAGGATAGGGTATAGTTGGGTATAGTCGAGTTGGGTAGAGTAGAGTAGAGTTAGGATTAGTAAGGTCAGGCTAAACTACGAGATTCTTGACTAAAGTAGGGTAGAGTAGAGTGGAGTAGAGTAGAGTAGAGTGGGTCTAGTCTAGGTTAGGTTATGTTAAGAAAAGCTAAGCTAGGTAGGGCTAAGGTAAGCTAGAGTGGAGGAGAGAGGATCATAGTAGAGTAGAGCACAAAAGAGTAGGGTAGAATAGAGTAGAGAAGAGTATAGTAGAGTGGAGTAGAGTTGTGCTAAGCTAGGTTAGGATACAACATAGTAGAGTGAAGTAGAGTTAAGCAAAGTAGCATAGGATTTTCTAAACAAAACTATCTAAGCCTAAGCTAGAGAAGAGTAGAGTAGAGTATAGTAGAGTAGCATAAGGCTAGGCTAGGCTATAATAGGCTAGAGTAGAGTAGAGTAGATTAGAGTAGAGTAGATAAAATTAGAGTAGATAAGATTAGAGTAGAGTAGAGTAGAGTAGAGTATAGTAGTAGAGTAGACTAGACTAGACTAGAGTAAAGTAGAGAAGAGAAGAGTAAAGCAAAGTAGAGTAGCGTAGAGTAGAGTAAGGTAGAGTAGAGTTGAGTAGAGTAGTGTAGAGTAATATATCGTAGCATAATGTAGGGTAGGGTAAGGTATAAAGTATTGTAGGATTGGGAAGAGTAGGTTAAGGTAGGGTAGGATATTGTAGGGTAGGGCAGGGTAGAGGAGAGTAGTGTAAAAAAGAGTAGAGCAAAAAAGAGCTAAGCTCAGCTTGGCTAAGTAAAGTAGAGTAGAGTATAGTAGAGTAGTATGGAGTAGAGATTGGAAGAGTAGAGTAGAGTAGAGTAGAGTAAGAAAGAGTAGTGTAGAGTAGAGTTATGCTAGACTAGGCTAGAGTATAATAGAGTGAAGTTGAGTTGACTAGAATAGCATAAAGCTAAGCTTGGCTAGGCTATGCTATGCTTGGCTAGGCTTGGTAGAGTAGAATAGAGTAGAGTTGAGCAGAGCTTGGCTAAGTTAGGCTAGGGTAGGCTGAAGTAGAGTAGAGTATAGTAGCATTTAGTAAGGTAGGGTTTGGCAAGGTGGGGTAGGGTAGGGTAGTGTGGGATATGAAAGTATAGGATAGGGAAGGGTAGGGTAAGCTGGAGTAGAGTAAAGTAAAGTAGAGTTAAGTAGAGCTTGATTGGTCTAGGCTAGACTAAGAAAGGCTAGGCTAGGTTAGGCCAGATTAGGTAAGGCCAAGGTAGGCTAGAGTAGAGTCGAGTAGAGTAGGGTATGGTAGATTAGGATAGGGTAGGGTAGAGTAGCGTAAGATAGGGTAGGTTATGATAGGGTAGGGTAGGGTAGAGTAGAATAGAGTATAGTTGAGCTAGGTTATGCTAGCTAGGTTAGGCCAGGCTAGAGTAAGGTAGAGTAGAGTAGAGAAGAGAAGAATAGGGTAGAATAGAGTTGAGTAGAGTAGAGTAGAGAAGAGAAGAACAGGGTAGAATAGAGTTGAGTAGAGTAGAGTAGAGTAGAGTAGAGGTAGGTTAGCCTAGGCTAGGCTAGGCTAAGTAAGGCTAGGCTAGGTTAGGTTAGGCTAGGGTAGGCTAGAGTATAGTAGAGTAAAGTAGAGTATAATAATGTAGAGTAGAGTAGAGTATTACAGAGTAGAGTAGACTTGAGTAGAGTAGGGTAGGGTAGGGTAGGGTTAGGAAGGGTAGGGTAAGGCCTAGTAAGGTGGGGTGCGGCAAGGTAAAGTAGGTTAGGGTAGGATAGAGTATAGTAGAGTAGAGTTAGGTTAGGTTAGGTTAGGCAAGGCTAGGCTAGGCTAAGTTAAGGTAGAGTAGACTAGAGTTGGGTAAGTATAGGATAGGATAGGTTGGAATAGGCTAGGCTAAGCTAAGTGAGAGCAGAGTAGAGGAGAGTAGAGTAAAGAAGAGTAGAGATGAGCAAAGTAAGGCAAAGTAGAGCAAAGCATTATAAAGCAGAGTAGAATAGAGTAGAGTAGTGCTAGGCTAGGCTAAGTAAGAGTATAATACAGTGTAGTAGAGTAGCATATGGTTAACTATGTTACACTATGATAAGTAAGGCTCAACTATAGTATTGTAGAGTATGGTAAACTAGAGTAGAGTTGAGTAAAATTAGGCTATGTTAGGCTAAGCTAGCATAGAGTAGAGTAGAGTAGAGTAGAGTAGCATAGCATAGGGTAGGGTAAGGTAGGGTAGGGTAGGACAGGATAAGGTAGGGTAGGGAAGAATAGAGGAGAGGAGAATAGAGTAGAGTTGAGTTGAGTTTAGTTTAGTTGAGTAGTCTTGCATAGCGTAGGGCGGGGAAGGGTAGGGTAGGGTAGGATGTGGTAAAGCAGAGTAGAGCAGAGTAAGGAAGTGTAGAGTAGAATAGTGTAGAGCTAAGTTAGGCTAAGCAATGTTAAGCAAGGCTAGGCTAGGCAAGGATAGGCTAGACTAGGATAGTAGAGTAGAGTAGAGTTGAGTTGGGTAGAGTCAGGTATAATAGATTAGAGCAGAGTAGAGTGGTGTGGAGTAAAGTAGAGAATGGTTAGGTTAGAGGCTAGGCTAGGCTATGGATGGCTAGGTTAGGCTTGGCTAGGGTAAGCTAGATAGGATAGTAAAGTAGAGTTGAGTAGAGTTGGATAGGATAGGGTAGGGTAAGGTATGGTAGGGTAGGGTAAGGGATAGGATAAGGTATGGTTGGGTAGGGTAGATTAGGGTAGGATATGGTAGAGTAGAGTATAATAAAGTAAAGAAGAGCTAAGTAAGGTTAGGTGAAGCAAGCTTGGGCTAGGCTAGGTTAAGCTTCAGTAGAATAAAATAGAGTTGAGTAGTATAAGGTAAGGTTGGGTAGGGTAGCATAGGGTAAAGTAGATTAGAGTAGAGTAGAGTAGAGCTGATCAAAGAAGAGAAGAGCAGAGTAGAGTGGAGCAGAGCAGAGTAGAGAAGAGCAAAGTAGAGTGGAGTAGAGTAGAGCAGAGCATAGAAGTATAGAGCAAAGTGGTAGGTATGCTATAGGCTAGACAAGTTCAGAGTAGAGTTGAGTAGAGTACGGCTAAGCTAGGCTAGGGCAGGCTTGAGTAGAGTAGAGTAGAGTAGAGTAAAGTAGAGTAGAGTAGAGCAGAGTAAATTAGCATAGGGTAGGGTAGGTTAGGGTGAGAAAGGGTAAGATAGAGTAGGGTATGGTAAGGTAGGATAAGGTAGGGTAAAATAGAGTAGAGTAGAGTAGAGCAAGATTAGGCTAGTCTAAGCAAAGCTAGGCTAGCTTAGGCTAGGTTAGGCTAGGGTAGGGAAGGGTATGGTAAGGTAGGATAGGATAGAGAAGAGTAGAGTAGAGTAGAAATGGGTTAGGCTAGACTAGGCTAAGTTAAAGTAGAGTATAGTGGAGCAAGGTTAGGTTAGGCTAGGCTAAGTAAGACTGGGCTAGGTGAGGGTAAGCTAGGGTAGCCTAGAATGGGCTATAGTAGAGTAGAGTATAGTAGGGTAGAGTAGAATAAAGAATAGTAGAGTATAGTAGGTTACAGTATAGTAAAGTGTTATATAATAGTTTAGGATAGGGTAGGGTAGGCTTTGGTAAGGTAAGATAGGGTATGGTAGGTAGGGTAGGGTAAAGTAGAGTAGAGTAAAGTAGAGTAGAATAAAATAGAGTTGAGTAGATTAGAGTATAGTACAGTAGTGCAAAGTATAGGAGTGTCTTGTAGGTTAGGATAGGGTAAGCTAGGATAGGGTAGTGTAACGTAGGGGAGGGTGGAGTAAGATAGGGCTGGGTAGGGTAAGGTAGGGTAGGATAGAGTATAGTACAGTGGGATAGAGTATAGTACAGTAGAATAAAGTAGAGTAGAGTAGAGCTATGTTAGGCTCACCTAAGCTAGGCTAAACATTACGAGGCTAGGCTAGGGTAGACTAGAGTAGAGTAGAGAAGAGTAGCATAGGGTAAGGTAGGGTAGGATAAGGTAGGGTATGGTAAGGTTCAATTCGATTCTATTCAGTTTGGTTCAGTTCAGATCAATTTTTTTCGATTCAGTTTGATTAGGTTTTTTCGATTCGATTCTCTAGAGTAGAGTATAGTCCCGTAAAGTAGGGTAGGATAGGGTAATGTAGGTAGGGTAACGTTTGGTATGGTTGGGTGGGGTATAATAGCATAGGGGAGGGTAGGGTATGGTAGGGTAGGCTAGAGTAAAGTAGAGTAGAGTAGACCTAGGTTAGGCTAAGCTAAGGAAGGCTAGGCTAAGCTAAACTAGGATCAGCAAGAGTATAGTAGAGTAGCATAGGGTATGGTAGGTTAGGGTTGGTAGGGTAGTGTTGGTACGGTAGGGTAGGGTAGGGTAGTGTTCGATTCGGTTCAGTTTGGTTGAGTTCTAATCTGTTCAATTCAGTTCTCCTCGGTTTGATCGGTTTTGTTCGGTTCAGTTCAATTTGATTCGGTTCGGTTCATTTCGATTCTGTTCAGTTCGATTTAGTTTTATTCAGTTTTGTTTTGTTTGGTTTTGTTTGGTACAATTCGGTTCAGTTCGATAGAGTAGAGTACAGTAGCGTAGGATAGGTTAGAGTAGGGTGGAGTAAGGTAGGGTAACGTAGTGGAGGGTAGGGTAAGGCATGGTAGGATAATGTAGGGTAAGGTAGGAGAGGGTCGAGTAGAGTAGAGTGGAGTAGGGTATAATAGAGTAGAGTAAAGTAGAGTTGAGTAGAGTAGAGTAGAGTTGGGTAAGGCTAGGTTAGGCTAGGGTCGGCTATGCTAGAGTAGAGTAGAGTAGAGTAGCATAGGGTAGTGTGGGGTAGGGTAGGTTAAGGTAGTGTAAGGTAAGGTATGGTTTGATTCTGTTTGGTTCGGATCTGTTCCATTTGGTTCTGTTCAATTCGATTCGGTTTGGTTTAATTTGATTCGGTTTGGTTTGATTCAATTTATTTTGGTTCGATTCCATTTTGTTTGGTTTGGTTCAGTTTGGTTTTGTTTAGTTTGGTTTTAAAAATAATTAATATCCTTATAATATATAATTTTGAAGATTTTATTTTTATAATGTCAATCTTCTTGTTTGACATACTGTACATTGAGCTTTTACAAATATATATGTATATATATATATATATACGCATAAATTGCTAACAAATTATACATTGAGTAACACTCATGTTAAAAAAAATTAATTTTAATTTTTTTAACCTAAGGAGTAATCAAATGTATTATATTGTTGATATGTAAAATAATATTTTATTTTGTTATTTTTAGTATGTAAATTAATATTTAATCTTTTTATTTTATAATTAAAAATAATTCTAATAAATATCAAGAAAAGAATTTTTTAAAATAAAAAAATTAAAGCAATTAATATAAACTTTAATTTATAAAAAAAATATAATATCTTTTAGTTTTATATAATTATTTATTAAACCAATCATAGATTCTATACCTTTTTTTCAAACTATTAGATTCCTTTATGTAATAAGTAAATTAATTTTTATATTTTAAAATAAAAATAAAGTTGTTAAATATAATTTGACTAACACCAATGACATATCTTTTAGAAAAGTTAAATATTTCAATGTTTGATTTTATTTTATTTTTTATGAAAGTGCATAGATAAAAAAATTAAAAAATAATTTTACAAAGCAAATAAAATTCAAAATAATTAAAATAAAAAGGTAGACAAATATTTCTAATAGTTTCATTGGTTTATTAAGTATAAATTGTTGCTAAAATAGTTGTACATTTCATGTTGTTGATTATGTGATGGTCTTGTTCATAATATGCTTTGTGGGATAGCCACAAAATTAGTTGCCTTCCAAATTATAGCTTTTTATGAAGTTATGGTTAGCTCATAATTTCTACTCTGTTTTGATGTTTGTAAATTTTTTATGCATTTGCATCCATGGTTAAAACCTTTTTCATTATGTGAGACAACGAAAAAAATGTCTCACAGTTTGTTAATAATCTTTAAAAATTGTAAATTCTGAAGTGTTAATTATTTTATATTTTTCATATAATACAATTTCTGGAACTATCACAAAAATATTGACAATCCAAATTGTAAAATTTTAGAAAAATTCAATGGTGGTTAACAAATGGGTTTTGTTAGCTTTTGTCATCTACATAATTTGTTTTATATTGTTTTACCTAGAATAAGAATTGTCACAGTTTCAAACCAATAGACAAATATGCATAGTACTTGTTCAGAGGGTTTTTGTTTATTTTTGAACTATAAAATCAAGAATAATTGAATTTGAAATCTATTTTTTGCTTAACATTTTGTAGATATAGTCATATTTAAATAAAATTTATAAATAAATATATAATATTATAGGTAAATTTTACTTGTTCATGGCAAAAAGAAATTTAAAGTAGGTAAATTTGATCTTTAAAATGGTTTCATGCATCTTATTTTTCATGTTAACTAATAATAATGATATATATTTTGGAGAAATTTAAAATTGTGATGACACTAATGATTTATATTTTTATCATTTTAGTTTAAGGTAACTAAGTTATATTGATATTAGGCATATTTTAATTTTATATTTAGAATGATGATCTTTAGGTTTTTAGTTATTTATTTATATGTTATGTTTTTATTGTTTTCTTTTTTTTCTATTAATGGCTCGATTAAGTTTATTTTTTATGTTTTAGGAGCTTAGAGTTTCAAGATATTATAATTTTAGTTTGAAATTTTTTTAATACCTGTTAAAAAAAATTATAAATAAAATTATAATATCTTGAAACTCTAAGCTCCTAAAGCATAAAAATACTTTGCTTTATTAAAATATTGTATTTGTTTAATCATATTTTAACATGATATTTATCACATTAAAAATCATTTTAAAAGTCTAATTATACACTTTTATAAGCACATTGTTAAGTTTTTTAAATTAAAAAAATAACACATAGTTTGACCAAAATAAATAATAATTTTATTCTTAAAAAAATAAAGAAAGAAAGAAATTTTTTTTATAAAAAGTGAATCATATTTTATTCATTTTAAAATATTACTATTTTATGAAGTCACTATACATAATAAATTTATTCAAAATTATCTTTAAAAATAAACTTAAATGGCACTATCTACATCACATTAGTCATACATTTTAAAATTATTAAAAAAAACATTTGAAAAATATTTTTTATTATTTTTATAGATTAAATATTTTTTTAGATTATTTTGAATGTTTTTTCTTAGTAATAAAAAATCTAATAAAAGACTAAATATTTTTTTACTTTAAGAATGTGATAGGTAAACATTTTCAAAAGAAAAATTTTTTTAAATAAATACTACATAAAAGTTATTATGTTTTATACAATTATCTAACAAAATATGTTGAGTGATACCCTCTTTTGTAATAATTTGTTTTGTTTCAATGAATGAAAACTTAAAGCTTATTTTTAAATATTTGCTTCTTTTGAAAAATAATAGAGAGTAGAATTTAAATAATATTTTAATACAATTGATTTGTTTGGAAGTTATAGAAATTATTAAAATAAAGATTTCAAACTTAACTCTTTCATAAAAAATTACTTGGAATAGATTTTTTGGAAACTTCTAATTATGTAAAAAATAAAATATTTATTACAAATTTGGATAAAATTTCTTTTACTACATATATTTTTGTAAAAGAATTTTAAAAAATGCTTATTAATTTATTAAACTCATACATTATTTAGAAAGGAGTATCTTAAGAGTCTTTTTGTAGTTTTGTACAATAAATTAATTTTTTTCCTAATAGTTGATAAAAATCATGATTAAAATTAAATTTTTCTAATAAATAAACATTATGTTTTGTTTGATTTTTTGATTAAAAAAATTTTAAAAAATTTAATTTTTATAAGGTATTATTTTTTAAATTAAATCCTTTTTTAATGAAAATTCATGTCTACGATACAAATGATGGTAGCAAGTACAAGACTCTTGATGATTCAAAAACTTAATAATGAAGTACAGTCGAGTAGAGTAGAGCAGAGTAGAGTAGAGAAGAGCAACATAGAGCTTAGCAAGGTAAGGCAGAGCATAGCAGAGTAGAACATAGTAGAGTAGAATAGAGTAGAGAAGAGTAAAATAGAGTAGAGTAATGCTAGGCTAGGCGAGGTTAGGTTAGGCAAGATTAGAGAATAATAAAGTGAAATAGAGTAGAGTAGAGTAGCATGGGGCTAAGCTTTGCTAGGCTATGCTATATTTGGCTAGGAAAGGTTACAGTAGTGTAGAGTATGGTAGAGTAGAATAAAGTAGAGTAGAGTAGAGTAGAGCAAGACTAGGTTATGTTAGGCTAGGCTAAGCTAGGATAGGGTAAGACAGAGTAGAGTAGAGTAGATTAGATCAGAGAAGAGTAAAGAAGAGTAGAATAGAGTATAATAGAGTAGAGTGGAGTAGAGTAGGCTTTGCTAGGCTAGGCTACATTAGGCAAGGCTATGCTAGGTTAAGCTTGGCCAGGGTAAGCGAGAGTAGAGTAGATTAGAGTAGAGTATAGTAGAGTAGAGTAGATCTAAGTAAAGTAGAGTAGAGTAGAATAAAATAATGCTAAGCTAGGCTAAACTAGCATAGACTAAAGTAAAAAAGAGCAAAATTAGAGTAGCAATAGGTTAAGTTAAGCTAAGCTAGACAAGACAAGAATAAAGTATAGTAGAGTAAAATAATGTAGAGTAGAGTATAGTAGAGTAGAGTAATACAGAGCAGAGCAGAGTAGAGAAGAGTATAATAGAGCATAAAAGAATAGAGAATAGTAGAGCAAAGAAGAGTAGAGAAGAGTATAGCAAAACATAATAGAGTAGAGAAGTGTAGAACAAAGTAGAGCAGAGTAGCATAGGGTATAGAAGAGTAGAGTAGAATAGAGTAGTGCTAAGCTAGGCTATAGTATAATAGGGTAAAGTTGAGTAGAGTAATACAAGGCTAGGCTAGGTTAGACAATGTTAGGCTAGAGTACTATAGAGTATAATAAAGTAGAGTTATATTAGGTTAGACAAGGTTACGTTAGGCTAGGTTAGAGTAGAGTAGCATAGGCTATGGTATGATAGAGTAAGATAGGATAGGGTAGGATAGAGTAGAGTAGAGTAGAGCAGAGCAAAGTATAACAAAATAGAGTAGAGTATAACAGAATAAAGCATAGTAGAGCAGAGCAGAGTTGAGCAGAGTAGAGCAAAGCAAAGAAGAGTAGAATAGTGCATAGTAAAGTAATGTAGAGTAGAGCAGATAAGAGAAGAGAAGAGGAGAGAAGAGCAGAGTAGAGTAAAGTAAAATAGAGCAGCATAACATACAATGGGATAGGGTAGGGCAAGGTAGGGTAAGGTAGAGTTGAGTAAAGTATAATAGAGTAGAGTGGAGTAAAGCTAGGTGAGGTTAAGCTAAGAAGGGCAAGGATAGGATAAGAAGTGCTAGGCTTGGCTTGGTTATGCTAGGCTATGCTATGTTAAAGTAGAGTAGAGTAGAGTAGAGTAAAGAATAATAAAGTATAGTATAGAAGAGTAGAGTCGAGAAGAGTAAAGTAGAGTTATGTAGAGTAGAGAAGAGTTGAGAAGAGTAGAGTAGAGTAGAGTTGAGTAAAGTAGAGTAGAGCTAGGTTGAGCGAAGCTAGGCTAAACTAAGTAAGGCTAGATAAGGCAAGGCTAGTCTAGGCTAGGGTATGCTTTTATAGAATAGAGTAGAGTAGAATAGAGTAGAGTAGAGTAGAGTAGAATAGAGTAGAGTAGAGTAAAATAGAGTTGAGTAGAGTAAAGTAGGATTTCGTAAGGTAGGATAGGATAAGGTATTGTAATCTAAGGTAGAGTAGAGTAATGTAAAGTAGAATAGAGTAGGGTAAAAAAGAGTAGAGAAGAGTAGAGTAGAGATGAACCGAACAGGTTAAAGTAGAGCATAAAAGAGTAGAGTAGAGTAGAGGAAAGCAAAGTAAAGTAGAGAAGGGTAGAGGAAAGCAGAGCAGAGTAAAATAGAATAGAGTAGAAAAGAGCAGGGAAGAGCAGAGTAGAGTAGAGACAAGTAGAGTAGAGGAGAAGAGAAGAGAGGAGTGTAGAGTAGAGTAGCATAAGAAAGTAGGGTAGGATAAGATAGGGTAGGGTAGGGTAGGATAGTGTTGAGTGGAGTAGAGTATAGCAAAGCTTTGTTAGGTAATACTAGGTTAGGCTAAATGAGAGTAGAGAATAGTATAGTAGATTAGAGTATAGAATATTAAAGTAGAGTAGAATAGAGTAGAGTAGAGTATAATATAATAGAATAGAGTAGAGTAGAGTATAGAACATAGAGTAAAATAGAGTGGAATATAGTAAAATAGAGTACAATACAGTGTAGTAGAGTAAAATAAAGTAGAGTAGAGTATAGTATAGTATAGTATAGTATAGTAGAGTAGTGTAGAATGGAGAAGAGTAGAGTTGAGTAAAGTAGAGCTAGGTTAGGCAAGGCTATGCTAGGCTAAGCTTAGCTAGGCAAGACAAGGCTTGGCTAGGCTACGTTAGGCTAGACTAGGCTAAGGTAAGCAAAAGCAGTGTAGAGTAGAGTAGAGTGGAGTAGATTAGAGTAGACTAGTACTCAATAGAGTAGAGTATAGTAGACTATAGTAGTATAGGGAAAGGTAGAGAAAAATAAGGTAGGATAATGTGGGGTATATTAGAGCAAAGCAAACTAAAATAGAGCAGAGCATAGCAGAGTAGAGTAGAATAGAATAGTGTAGAGCAGAGTTGAGTAGAGTAGAGTATAATATAGTATAGTAGAGTAGAGAAAAGTGGATAAGAGCAAAGCAAAGTAAACAAGAGTAAAGCAAAAGAGAGGAAAGAAGAGGAGAGGAGAAGTGAGGAGAGGAGAGGAGAGTAGAGTAGGGTAGAGTCGAGTAGAGTAGCATAGGGTATGGTAGGGTAGGCTAAGATAGGTTAGAATAGAGCAGGGTAGAGTAGAGTTTGGTTAGGCTAGGCTAAGGTAAAGTAGAGTAGGATAGAGCAGACTTGAATAGAATAAAGAAAAGTGGATTAGAGTTGATTAAAGTAGAGGAAAGTAGAGTAGAGTAGTGTAGAGCAAGGTTAAGATAGGCTAGGCAATGCTAAACAAGGCTAGGTAAGGCTAGGCCAGGCTAGACTAGGCTAACTTAGAGTAGAGAAGAGTCGAGTAAAGTTGAGTAGAGTAGCATAAAATTGAGAAGAGTAGAGTAGAGTGGACAATAGTAGAGTGGATTTGAGTAAAGAAGAGTAGAGTAGGGTAGAGTAAAGTAGAGTAGAGTGGAGTACAATAGAGTAGAGTATAGTAGAATAGAGTAAGGTAGAGTAGTGTAGAGTGGAGTAGAGTAAAGTATAGTGGAGTAGCATAACGTAGGGTAGGGTATGGTAAGGTAGGATAGGATAGGGTAGGATAATGTAGGATATAGGAGAAGCCAAGAGAGAAGAGTAGAGTAGTGTGGAGAAGAGTAGAGTAAAGTAAAATAGAGTAGCGTAAAGTAGAGTATAATAGAGTAGAGTAGAATAGAATAGAGTAGAGTAGAGTAGAGTAGAAAAGCGTAGAGAATAGTAGAGTAGTGTATAGTAGAGTAGAGTAGAGTAAGGTAACAATGCATAGGGTAGGATAAGATAGCACAGAGTAGATTGAGGTAGGATAAAGGAGAGGAGAAGAGAGGAGAGTGTTGTAGAGTAGAGTAGAGTAGAGTAGAGTAGCATAAGGTAAGGTAGGGTAGGTAGGATAGGGTAGGTTAGGATAAAGTATAGTAAAGTTGAATAAAGCAGAATAGAAGAATCTAGGTTAGAGCATAGCAAAGATAAGAAGGGAATTGTAGAGCAGAGTAGAGTAGAGCAAAGGAGAGAAGTGTAGAGTAGAGCATAACAAAGCAGATGAGAGGAGAGTTGAGGAGAGTAGAGTATTGTAGAGTAAAGTAGAGTAGTGTAGCGTAGGGTAGAATAGGAAAGGATAAAGTAGAGTAGAAAATAGTAGAGTAGAGTATAGTAAAGTAGAGTATAGTAGAGCTAGGTTAGGCCAGGCTAGGCAAGGCTAGGCTAGAGTAAAATAGGGTATAGTATAATAGAGTATAGTAGAATAGAGTAGAGTAGAGTAAAGTAGAGTAGCACAAATTAGAGTAGAGGTAAGTTAGGCTAAGCTATACTAGCCTAGGATCAAGTATATTAAAGTAGAGCAGAGTAGAGTATAGCAGAGAAGAGTAAAGTAGAATAGAATAGAACAAACTAGAATAGAGTAGAGTAGAGTAGAGTATAAAAGAATAGAGTAGAGTAGAGTATTGTAGAGTAAAGTAGAGTAAAGTAGAAAAGAGTAGGGCAGAGCTAGGTTAAGCTAGGTTAGGCTAAGTTAGAAGAGAGTATTATATAGTAGAGTAGAGTAGAGTAGAGTAGAGTTGGGTAGAGTATTGTAGTGTAGAGTAAAGCTGGGTAGAGTAGAGAAGAGTAGAGTAGTGTAGAGTAGAGTAGAGTAGAGTAGAGTGGAGTAGAGTAGGGTAGAGTAGAGTAGAGTAGAGAAGATTAGAGTAGTGTGGAGTAGAGTTAAGTAGAGTTCAGTAGAATAGAGTAGAGTAAACTAGAGTAGAGTAAAGTAGAGAAGAGTAGAGTATAGTAGAGTAGAGTAGGATAACATAACATAGGATAAGGTAAGGTAGGACAGAGTAGAGTAAGGTAAGGTACAGGAGAAGAGAAGAGAGGAGAGTAGTGTAGAGTAGAGTAGAGTAGTATTAGGTTAAGGTAAGCTTGGCGAAGCAAGGTTAGGTAAGGCTAGGTTATGCAAGGCTAGAGTTAAGTAGAGTATAGTAGATTAAACTACAGTAGAATATAGTATAGTAGAGTAGAGTAGAGTAGAGTAGTATAGGATAAGATAGAATAGGGTTGGGTAGGATAGGGCAGTGTAGAGTAGAGTAGAGCAGAGTAGGTAGAGTAGAGCAGAGTAGAGTATAGTAGAGAAGAGTAGAACTGAGTATAGTAGAGTAGAGTAAGGTAGACGATAGTAGAAGAGAGCAAAGTAGAGCAGAGGAGTGGAGAGGAGAAGAGAGTAGATTAAAGTATAGTAGTGTAGTGTAATGTAGGTAGGGTAGGGTAGGATTGTGTAGAGTAGAGTAGAGTATAATAGAATGTAGTAGATTGAGACTATGCTAGGATAGATTAGGGTTAGCTAGAGTAGAGCAGAGTAGAGTAAGGTGGAGTAAAATAGAGTATAGTAGAGTAGCATAGCGGAGGATAAGGTAGGATAGAGTACGATTGGATAGGGTACGATAGAGTAGAGTTGAGTAGAATAAAGAGCAGAGAAGAGTAGAGAAAAACAAAACAGAGTAGAATAGAATTGAGCAGAGTAGAGCAAAGTAGAGCAGAGCAGTGTAGAGTAGAGTAGAAGAGTGGAGAGGAGATTAGAGGAGACTAGAGCAGAGTAGGGAATAGGAGAGAAGAGGAGAAGAGAGGAGAGTAGAGTAGAGTAGAGTAGCATAGGGTAGGAGAGGGTATAGTATGGTAGAATAGAATAGAGTAGTGTAGAGTAGAGTAGAGTAGAGTAGAGTAGAGTAGAGTAGAGCTTGGTTAGACTAGGCTAGAGTAGAGTAGAGTAGGATCGAGTTGAGTATTGTAGAATGGAGTATAGTAAAGTAGAGTAGAGTAGAGTAGAATAGAGTATAGTAGAGTATAGTAGAGTAGAGTACAGTAGTGTATAATAGAGCAGAGTAAAGTAGAATGGAGTAGAGTAGAGTTTAGTTTTGCTTGGATGAGCTAGGTAAGACAAGGTTAGGAAAAGAATGGTTATACAAGGCTAGGCTTGGTAAGGTTAGGCTAGAGCAAAGTTGAGAAAAGTAGAGCAGACTAGAGTAGTGTAAAGTAGAGTTGAGTGGCATAAGGTAGGCTAGGGTAGGATGAGGTAGAGTAAATTAGGGAAGAGTAGAGTAGAATAGAGTAGAGTAAAGTAAAGCAGAGTTGAGTATAACAGATTAGAGTGGAGTATACAGGAGTTGAGCAAAGTAGAGGAGAGTAGAAAAGAGGAGAAGAGTTGAGAGTAGGGCAGAGCAGAGCAAAGAAGAGTAGTGGATAAAAGAGGAGGAGAGGAGAGCAGAGTAGAGTAGAGTAGAGTAGAGTGACATAGAGTAGACACCATTGGGTAGGGTAAGGCAGAGTAGAGTTGGGTATAAAGTATAGTAGAGCTAGGTTAAGGAAGGCTAGGCTAGAGAAGAGTAAAGTAGAGTAGAGTAGTGTCGAGTAGTATAGAGTAGAGTAAAGTGGAGTAGAGAAGAGTAAAGTAGAGTAGAGTTAGAATTGAGTAGAGTAGAGTAGAGTAGAGAAGAGTAGAGTAGAGTAAATTAGAGTAGAGTAGAGTAGAGTAGAGTAGGATAGAATAGAGTAGAGTATAATATGACAGAGTAGCGTAGAGTAGAGTAGAAGGGAGTAGAGTAGAGTAGAGTAAGGTAGAGCTTTGTTAGGCTAAGCTGAGCTAAGTTAAGCAAGGCTAGATAAGGCTAGGCAAGGCTAGAGTAGAGTAGAGTAGAATAGAGAATAGGATAGTGTAGATTAGAGTAAAGTAGCATATGTTAAGGTATGGTCGATTAGGATAGGGAAGTGTATGGTAGAGAAGAGCAGAGCATAGCAGAGTAAGGAAGAGGAGCATAGAATAGAGTAGAGTACATCGTAGCATAAAAAAATATAGTAGAGTAAAGTAGAGAAGGGTAGAGTAGAGAAGAATAGAGTAGAGAAGAGTTGAGCAAAGGAGAGCAATGCAGAGAAGAGTAGAGCAGAGCAGAGTAGAGGAGAAGAGAGGAGAGTAAACTAGTATAGAGTATAATAGTATAGGATAGGGTAGAGTAATATAGAGTAGAGTTGAGTTGAGTTGAGTAGAGTTAAGATAGGTTAGGCTTGGTAAGACTATACTAGAGTAGAGTAGAGAAGAGTAGAGTATGTTACAAAAGAGTTAGGTACAGTGCAGTACAATACAATATAGTTGAGTAGACCAGAGTAAAGTGTAATATAGTTTAATAAAGTAGTGTAGAGCAGAGTATAGTAGAGCAAAGTAGAGTAGAGCTATGTTAGGCTAGGCTAGGTTACGCTAGGCATTATTAAGCAAGGTTAGGCTATACTAGGCTAGTGCAAGCTAGAGTTGGGTAAAATAGAATAGTGTAGAGTTGGCAAGAGTAGACTATAGTAAAGTATTGTCGGGTGGAGTAGAATAGGTTAGGGTATGAAATGGTAGGGTAGGGTAGTGTAGGGTATTGTAATGTGGAGTACAATAGAATATAATAGAGCAGAATATATAAGAGTAGGGAAGAGTAGAGTAGTATAGTGTAGAGGAGAGCAATGTAGAGCAGAGAAGAGTAGAACAGAGAAGAAGAGAGGAGAGTAGTACAGAGGAGAGGAGAGGAGAGGAGAAGAGAAGAGTTTAGAGGTTATTAGAGTAAAGTAGAGTAATGTACTATAGGGTAGGTTATGGTTGTGTAATGTAGAGTTGAGGAAAATATAGTAGAGTAGATTTAAGTAAGTGATGGTTAAGCTAGGCTAGGATTTAGTAGAGCAAAGTAGAGTATAGTAGAGTAGAATCGAGTAGAGTAGAGTAAAGTACAATAAAATAAGGTAGAGTAGACTAGGGTAAGGTAGGGTAGGGTATGATAGAATAGGGTAGTGTTAAGTAAGGTAGGGTAGGGTAGGGTAGGATAAGATAGAGTAGATTAGAGTATAGTATAGTAGAGTATAGTAGAATAAACTAGAGTAGACTCGAGTAGTAGACTAGAGTAGAGCAGAGTGGAGTAGAGCTAAGTTTGTCTAGGTTAGGCTAAGTAGTCTAGGCTAGATGACTCTAGGCTATGCTAGAGTAGGTTAGAGTAGAGTAAAGTGGAGTAGAGTGCAGTAGAGTAGAATAGAGTAGAGTCGAGTAAGATAGGGTCAGGTAGAGTAAGGTAGGTAGGGTAGGGTAAGGTATGGTAAGGTAGGGTAGGGTAGGGTTGCTGTGGTACAATAGTGTATGGTAAGGTAGAGTAAACTAGAGTAAAGTTAGGTTCGACAAAGTTTGACTAGCCTACGCTAGGCTAGAGAAGAGTAGACAAGAGCAGACTATAGTAGAATAGGATAGGGTTAGATAGGCTATACCATGTTAGGCTAAGCTAGGCTAGAGTAGAGTAGATTAGTATAGTAAAGTAGAGTAGAGTATAATAAGACAAGGCAAGGTTAGGCTAGCCTAGGCTAAGCTAGGCTCGAGAAGAGTAGAATAGATTAGATTAGAGTAGAGGAGAGTTGAGTAGAGTAGAGTAGGATAGAGTAGTATATAGTAAAGTATAGTAGAGTAGAGCGGAATAGAATAGAGTAAAGTTGAGAAGAGTAGAGTAGAGTAGAGTAGATTAGCATAGTGTAGTGTAAGGTAGAAGGGTAGGGTTGGGTAGAATAGGGGTAAAGTTGGGTAGGGTAGGGTAGAGAAAGATAGGATAATGTAGGATAGGATGGAGTAGGATTGAGTAGAGTAGAGTATAGTAGAGTAAAGTAGAGTACAATTGAGTAGAGAAACATAGAGTAGGGTAGAAAAGAGTAACATAAAGTAGAGTAGAGTAGAACATAGAAGAATAGAGTAGAGTGGTGTAGAGTAGAATATACTAAAGTAGAGTAGAGTACTATAGCGTAGCATAAGGATGTGTACGGTAGGATAGGGTAGGGTAGGGTAGGATAGGGTATAGGTGAAGAGAAGGTAAGAGAGTAGAGTAGAGTTGAGTTGAGTTGAGTTGTGGTTAGTAGTGTTGCATAGCATAGGGAAAGGTAGGGAAAGGTAGGGTAGGATAGGGAAGAGTAGCTTATGATAGTGTAAAGTAGGGTAGTGTCAAATAGAGTAGTGTAGAGTAGAGTCAAGTAGAGCTTCACTGTGCTAGGCTAAGTTAGGCTAAAGAATGCAAGGCAATGCTAGACTAGGCTTGGGTATGCTATTGTAGAGTAGAATAGAGTAGAGTAAAGTAGAGTAAAGTAGAGAAGAGCAAGGTTAGGCTTGGCTAGGCTAAGGTAAGCAAGGCTAGGGTAAGGTAGGTTGAGTAGAGTAGAGTAGAGTAGTTAGAGATAGTAGAGTAGTGTAGGATAAGGTATGGTAATATTTGATAGGATAGAATAGAGTAGAGTAGAGTAGAGTAGAGTACAGCATAACAGAGTAGAGAAGAGTGGAGTAGTGCAAGAAAGAGTAGAGGATGGGAGAGTAGAGAGAGGAGAGGCCAGAACAGTGGAGTAGGGTAGAGAAGTGTATGGTAGGTAGGGTAGAGTAGGATAGGGTAAGGTAGGGATGAGTAGAACTAGGCTAGGTAAGGGAAGGGTAGGCTAGAGTAGAGTAGGTAAAGTAGGATAGAGTAGAGTTAGGCTAGGCTAGGTAATGTAAGGCTAGGCTAAGCTAAAGTAGGGTAGGCTAGAGTAGAGTAGAGTAGAGTAGGATAAGATATGGTAGGAGAGGATAGGATGAGATAGGGTAAGGTAAGATAAGATAGGGTATGGTTTGGTATGATAGGGGTAGGTTAGGGTATGGTAGGGTAGGATAGAGTAGAGTAGTGTAGCATAGAGTAAGGTAGTGCAGTGTAGCATGGAGTAGAGTAGAGCATAGTAGAGTAGCAAAGGGTAAGGTAGGGATTGGTAGGGTATGGTATGGTAAAGTAGAGTGGAGTGGAGTAGAGAAGAGTAGAGCATAGAAGTGTTGAGTAAAGCAGAGTAGAGCAAAGCATAGTATAGCATGGCAAAGTAGAGTATTGCTTGGTTAGACTAGAGTATAATAGAGTGAACTAGAGTAGAGTATAATAGCATAAAGCTAGGCTTGGCTAGGCTATGCTATGTTAGGCTAGGCTAGGTTTAAGTAGAGTACAGTTGAGTAGAGTAAGGCTAAGCTAGGCTAGGGTAGGCTAAAGTAGAATTGAGTAGTGTAGAGAAGATTGGAGTAGAGTAGCATCGCATAGGGTAGAGTAGGGTAGAGTGAGGTAGAATAGGGTAAGGTAGGGTATGGTAGAGTAGAGTAGAGTAGAGTGGAGCAAAGTTGAGCTAGATTAGGCTAGGCTAATCTATGATAGGCTAGGTTAGGCCAAGCTTGGGTGGGTTAGAGTAGAGTACAGTAGTGTAGAGTAGCATAGGATAGGGTAGGGTAGGGTAAAGTAGAGCATAGTAGCGTAGAGAAGGGCTATGTTAAGCTAGGCTAGGCTAGAGTAGAGTAGAGTAGAATTGAGTAGAGCAGAGTAGTGAAGAGCATGGTTAGGTTAGGCTAAGCTAGGGTAAGCAAGCTATGGTAAGTTAGGCTAAGCTAGGGTAGGCTATGGTAAGCTAGTGTAGAGTAGAATAGAGTAGAGTAGAGTAGAGTAGAGTAGAACAGAGTACATGAGAGAAGAGTATAGTGGTGTATAGTAGTATAGGATAGGGTACGATAGGGTAGGGTAGGGTAATGTAACATAAGAAAGGGTATAATAGGATAGGGTTGGGTAGAGTAGAGTAGTGTGGAGTAGGGTGGAGTGAAGTAGAGTAGAGTAGAGTAGAGTAGAGTAGAGATAGGTTAGGCTATGCTAAGCTTGGCTAAACAAGACTAGACATGATTAGGCTTGTCTAAGCTAGGTTAGGGTGGGCTAGAATAAAGTAGAGTAGCATAGGGTAGGGTTGAGTACGATAGGATAAGGTATTTTAAGATAGGGTAGGGTAAAGTAGAGTAAGGTATGGTAATGTAGGGTTCATTACTATTTGGTTCAATTCGATTCAGATGGGATCGTTTATGTTAATGTTTTAGGTTCCATTCGATTCGGTTTAGTTCGACTCATTTCGATTTGGTTTTGATCATTTTAGTTCAGTTCCATTTCAATTTTATTCGATTTGGTTCTATTCAATAGAGTGTACAGTGGTGTGGGGTAGGGTAGGGTTGGGTATGGTAAGGTAAGGCTGGGTTGGGTAGGGTAGGGTAGGGCAATGTATGGGAGGGTAGGGTAAGGTATAATAAAATAAGGTAAGGTGAAGTAGAGTAGAGTAGAGTTGAGTAGACTAGAGGAGAGTGGAGTTTGGTTAGGTTAGGCTAAGTGAGCCTAAGCTATGGTTGGCTAAGCTACACTAGGCTTTGGTAGGCAAGAGTAGAGTAGAGTAGAGTAGCATAAGGTAGGGTAGGGTCGGTAGGGTAGGATAGGGCAGGGTAGGGTAGTGTTCGATTCGGTTGAGTTCAATTCAGTTGAGTTTTGATCTTTTTTGTTCTTTTCGGTTTGGTTTAGTTTGGTTCGGTTCGATTTATTTCGGTTTGATTAGGTTCGGTTCATTTCGATTCTATTCGGTTCTGTTTGGTTTGGTTTAGTTTGGTTTGGTTTGGTTTGATTCCTAGGGTATAGTAAGGAATGGTAGGGTAGAGCAGGGTAGGGTAACATAATGGAGGGTATTGTAGGGTAGCATAGGGTAGGGTAGGGTAGAGTAGAGTATAGTACAGTAGAGTATAGTAGAGTTGAGCATAGCAGAGTAGAGCTAGGTTAGGTAAGTAAGGTAGGGTAGGGTAGAGTAGAGCAGAGTAGAGTAGAGTGTAGTAGAGTAGAGTAAAGTTGAGTTGAGCATAGTAGAGTAGAGCTAGGTTTGGTTAGGCTAGGCTAGGATAGATTAGAGTAGAATAGAGTAGAGTAGCATAAAGTAGGGTAGGATAGGGTATGTAGGGCAAGATAGGGTAGGGTAATGTTGGGTGGGGTTCGATTCTATTTGGTTCAGTTTGGTTCGGACTGTTTTGGTTCAGTTCGGTTCGGTTTTGTTCGGTTCGGCTCTGTTTGGTTAAGTTTGGTTCGGTTCGGTTTGGTTTGGCTTGGTTCGGTCCTGTTTGGTTTGTTTTGGTTTCGTTTTTCTTTGTTTTGTTAGGTTTTAGAAAAATTATTCTTATAATATATAATTTTAAAGTTTATATTTTATAATGTTAATCTTTATATTTAATGTATGATACATTGATCTTTTATATATATATATATTTATATATATATACATATATACACATTGATCTTTTATATACATGTATATATATACACATAAATTGGTAACAAATTATACCATGAATAACACTCACATAAAAAAAAATAATTTGAGTTTTTTTAGCATGAGTAATCAAATATATTATGTTGTTCGTATACAAAATAATATTTTTTTTGTTTTTTTTATTATATAAATTAATATTTTGTCTTTTTCTATAATTAAAAATAAAACTAATAAATATAAAGAAAAGTTTTTTTTTAAATTAAAAAATTTAATATAAACTATTATTTATTAAAATAATTATAATATGTCTTAGTTTTATATAATTATTTATTAAATCACACTTAGATTCTATACTTTTTTTAAACCATTAGATTCCTTTATTATTTAAGAAGTAAATTAATCTTTATATTTTAAAAAAATAAAGTTAATGAATATAATTTAACTAATAGTAATGATATATCTTTTAGAAAAATTAAATATTTCAAAGTTTGATTTTATTTTATTTTTTATGATAGTGCATTGATAAAAAAAAATTAAAAAATATTTTCTAAAGAAAATAAAAATCAAAATATTTAACATAAAAAATTAGACAAATATTCCTTATAGTTCATTGGTTTATTAATTATCATTTATTACTAAAATAGTTGCACATTTCATGTTGTTGATTATGTGATGGTTTTTTGCATAATATGCTTTACGGAATAGCCACAAAATTAGTAGCCTTCCAAATTATAACTTTTTATGAAATTATGTTTAGCTCATGATTTTAGCTCTATTTTGATATTTGTAAATTTTTTATGCATTTGCACCCATGGTAAAAATTTTTTTCATTATGTGAGATAAATAGAAAAAATGACTCACAGTTTGTTAATAATTATTTAAAATTTGCAAATTCTAAAGCGTTAATTATTTTATATTTTTTCATATGATACAATTTATGCAACTTTCACAAAAATATTCACCATGTAAATTATGAAATTTGAGAAAAATTCAATGATGGTTAATGCATAAGTTTTCTTAGTTTTTGACATCTACATAATTTTTTTATATTATTTTACCTAGAATAAGTATTGTCACATTTTCAAACTAATAGACAAATATGTAGATTTTTTGCTCAGCGGGTTTGTTTTTATTTTTGAAGTATAAAATTTGGAATAATTGAATTTTCAAACCTATTTTTTTCCTTAACATTTTGTAGATATAATCATATTTAAAGAAAATATATAAATAAATATATAATATTATTGATAAATTTTACTAGTTCATGGAAAATAACTAAATTAAAGTAGGCAAATTTGATCATTAAAATGGTTTCTCCTTCTTGTTTTTCATGTTAAAATAAGAGTAATTCATGCTTACGAAAAAAAATTTTGTTTCTAGAAAGAAATTTATATTCATTACACATAGTAAAAACTTTTAATTTTGATTTGATTTAAAACATAAGTATTATATGAATATATTAAATATTATATACAAAATAATATTTAATTTTTAAAAATTTCAATATATAAATTAATATTTTAATATTTGAATTTTAAAAAAATTATTAATAGTGATAATAGTTTTTGTATGATAATTTTACATATTTTTTTAAAAAATATGAATTAACTAATAATAACGATATATATTTTGGAGAAATTTTAAAGTTGGTATATATAATGTTCTTTTGGATTACAATTTTGTTTTAGTTTGAAATTTTTTTTAATGATCGTTATAAAAAATTGTTGATAAAATTATAATATCTTGAAACTTTATGCTCCTAAAACATAAAGAATAAACTTCAAACTAGTCATTAATATAAAAACAAAAGAAAACAATAATAACATAACGTATAAATAAATAAGCAACTAGAAAGAATAATATCATCATTCTACTATAAAATTAAAATATGCCTAATATTTTTATGACTTTGTTACCTTAAACTAAAAGGATAAAAATATATATAATTAGTGTCATCACTTTATATTTCTATGATCTAGTAGACTTCATTTTACTTTATATAAAGTATATTTATATTATAAGAAAATATGTAATAAATTAAAATAGAAATTTTAATTCTTATTTTTTAGTCTAAAAATACTTTGATTAATTAAAATATTGCATTAGTTTAATCTCCATTTAAGATGATATTTATCACATTAAAAATAATTTTAAAAGTCTAATTAGATACTTTTATAAGCACATTGTTAAGTTTTTTAATTAAAAAATTAAAACATAGTTTGAACAAAATAAATAATAATTTTATCCTTAAAAAATAATGAAAGAAAGTTATTTTTTTATAAAAAAGCAAATACTATTTTATTCATTTCCAAATATACCTATTTTATGAAGTCACTATACACAATAAATTTATTAAATATATAAACTTTTTATAGCAATTTTAAAAATACATTTTAAAACTATTATTTATTAATAAATTTTTCATTCAAAATTATCTTTAAGAATAAACTTAAATGACTATCTACATCACATAGTCATAGATTTTAAAATTATTAAAAAACATTCACAAAATATTTTTGATATTTTTTATAGATTAAATAATTTTTTAGATTATTTTGAATGTTTTCTCTCAACAATAAAAAATCTAATAAAAGACTAAAAAGTTTTCTTTTCTTCATGAATGTGATAGGTAAAAATTTTCAAAATAAAATATTTTTAATAAAAAAAAACTAAATGTATATTTTAAAGTAACTCAAATATATATTACATAAAAGTTATTATGTTTTATATAATCATCTAATAAAAGATATTCAGGATAATCTTTTTTATAATATATTTTTTATTTTAATGAATGAAAACACAAATCTTATTTTTAAAAATTTGCTTATTTTTAAAAAAATGATAAATAACATAATTTAAATATTATTTTAATAAAATTTATTTTTGGAGGATATATAAATTATTAAAATAAATATTTTATACTTAACTCTTTTATATAAAATAACTTGAAATAGATTTTCTAGAAATTTCTAATTATGAAAAAAATTAAAAATTTAATATAAATTTTAATAAAAATACTTTTTATGACATATATTTTTGTAAAATTATTTTAAAAAATACTTATTAATTTATAAACTCATGCATTATATACAAGAAACATCTTAAGAGTCTTTTTGTTGATTTGTATAATAAATTAATTTTTTTTACAATAGTTGATAGAAATCATGATTAAAATTAAATGTATTTAACAAATAAACATTACTTTTGTTGATTTCTATATTAAAATAAAGTTTTAAAAAATTTAAAAGTTTTTATCTTTTTAAAAGGTATTAATTTTTAAATTAAATCCTTTTTTTATTAATATTCATGTTTGTGATACAAATGATGATAGGAAGTATGAGACGCTCCAAGATTAAGAAACATAACAGTAAAGTAGAGTAGAGTAGAGTAAAGCAGAGTATAGTAGAGCAACATAGAGTAGAGTAAAGCAAAGTAGAGTAGAGACGAGTATAGTAGAACATAGTAGAGTGAAGTAGAGTAGAGTAGAGCAGAGCAAAGCAAAGTAGAATAGAACAGAGTAAAGTAGAGTAGTGCTAGGATAGGCTAGAGTATAATAGAGTGAAGTAGAGTTGAGTAGAGTAACATAAGGCTAAGCTTGGTTAAGCTATGCTATGTTTGACTATGCTAGACTAGAGTAGAGTATAATAGAGAAGGTTAAAGTAGAGTAGAGTAGAGTAAGGCTAAGCTAAGCTAGGTTAAGCTAGCTAGGCTAGGGTAGCATAGAGTAGATTAGAGTAGATTAGATTATAGTAGAGTAAAGAAGAGTATAATAGAGTATAGTAAAGTAGAGTAGAGCAAGCCTAGGCTAGGTTAGGTTAGGCAAGGCTAAGCTGAGCTAACTTGGCAATGGTAGGCTAGAGTAGAGTAAAGTACAATAGAGTGGAGTAAAGCAAAGTAGAGATGAGTAAATTAGAATAAAATAATGCTAAGTTAGGGTAAGCTAGCCTAGGTTGAAGTGGAGAAGAGCAAAGTAGAGTAACATAAGGTTACATTAAGCTAAGCTAGGCTAGATAAGAATAAAGTAGAGTGGAGTAGAGTAGAGTAGAGTAAGGCTAGGTTAAGCTTGGCTAGGTTAAGTTAGGCTAGGTTATGTTTGGCGAGGCTAGGCTAAGCTAAGCTAGGCTAGGTTAGAGTAGGCTAGTATAGAGTAGAGTAAAATAGAGTACAGTAGAGTAGACCAAAGAAGAGTAGAGTGGAGTTGAGAACAGAGGAGTGGAGTTGACTAGAGTGGAGCAGAGCAGAGTAGAGAAGAGCAGAGCAAAGTAGAGTAGAGTAGAGCAGATCAAAGTAGAGTTGAGTAGAGAAATATAGAACAAAGCATAACAGACCAAGGTAGAGCATAGTAGAGTATACTAGAGTAGTACTCGGCAAGGCTAGGTTCGGTTAGAGCATAGTAGAACAAAGTAGAGTAGAGAAGAATAGATCAAACCTAAGCTAGTTAGAGTAGAGTATAGAAAAGTTGAGTATAGTAAGACTATGAGAGTAGAGGATAGTTAGAGAAGAGTAGAATATATTAGATTAGAATAGAGTAGAGAATAGTATAGTAGAGTAAAGTAGGGCTAGGTTAGGTTAAGCTAAGAAATAGTATAATAGAGTGAATTAGAGTTGCATAGCATAAGGTTAAGTTAAGCTAGGCTATACGTTAGCTAGAGTTGTGTAGAGTAGGGATGAGTAGAGTAAGGTTAGGCTAGGGTAGGTTAGTCTAAGCTAGGCAAGGCTAGGGAAGGCTAGGCTAAGGTAGTCAAGCGTAGAGTAGAGTAGAGTAGTGTAGAGTAGATTAGCATAAGATAAGATAGAGTTGGGTTGGATAGATTAGAGTAGGGTAAAATAGAATAGAGTAGAGTAGTGTAGAGCAAAATAGAGCAGAGCAGTGTAGAGAATTATAGAGTAGTGCAGAGTAGATGAGAGGAGAGGAGAGTATAGTAGAGTAGAATAATGTAAGGTAACATAGCATAAGATAGGGTAAGGTAGGTTATGGTTGGGCAGGGTTGTGTTGGGTAGGGTAGGATAGGATTGAACAGGGTAAGGTTGGGTATGGTAGAGTAAGATACAATAAGGTATGGGGTAAAATACTGTAAAGTAGAGTAGAGTAGAGAAAGTCTAGGCTAGGCTAGGAGAGGCTAAGCAAGGTTAGGTTAGATCAGGCAATGCTAGGGCAGGCTAGAGTAGAGTAGGGTAGAGTATATTAGAATAGAGTGGCATAAGGTCGGGTAGGGTAGTGTGTGGTAGATAGAGTAGGGTAGAATAAAAAAGAGTTGAGTTAGGTTAGGCTAGGTTAGCTAGAGTAGAGTAGAGTAGAGTAGAGTAAAGTATAGTGGAGCTAGGTTAGGCTAGGCTAGGATAGGTTAAGCAAGGTTAGGTTATGTTAGACTAGGCTAGGGTAGGCTAAGGTAAGCTACAGTGGAGTAGAGTAGTGTAGAGTACTGATAAGTATAATATGATATAGTAGAGAAAAGTAGAGTAGAGTAGAATAGCATAGAGTAGGGTAGGGTAGGGTAAGGTAGGGTAGGTTAGGGTATGGTGGGGTATGATAGGTTAGTGTAGCGCAGGGTAGAGTTGGGTAGGGTAGGGTAGAGTAGAGTAGAGTAGAGTAAAGTTAGGTTAGGCTCGATTAAGAAAGGCTAGGCTAGGCTAAGCTAAGCTAAAGTAGAGTAGAGTAGAGAATAGTAGAGTAGAGTAGAGTAGGGTAAGGCTAGGCTTGGTTAGTTAGGTTCAGTTAGGTTAGGCTAGACTAGGTAATGCTAAGCTAGAGCAGAGTACAAAAGAAAAATGCATAGTAGAGTAGAGCAAAGCAAAGTAAGACAAAGTAGAGTAGAGATGAGTAAAGCTAAGTAGAGTAGAGTAGTGCTAGGCTAGACTTGTTTAGAGTATATTAGTGTGAAGTATAGTAGAGTAGAATAGCATAGAGTTAGCCAGGCTATACTGTGTTAGGCAAAGCTAGGCTAGATTAGAGTAAAGTAAGGCTAGGTTAGGTTTGACTAGGCAAGGCTAGGCTAAGCTAGAATAAAGTTATAGTAGATTAGATTAGACTAGAGAAGAGCAGAATAGAGTGGAGCAGTGTGGAGTGAAATAAAGTAGAGTTGAGTAGAGTAGAGTGGAGTATAAAAGCATAACATTTGATAGGGTGGGGTTGGATAGGGTAGAGCTGGGAAGGGCACAATTGAGTAGTGTAAGATAGGATAGGGTTGGATAGGGTAGGGTAAGGTAGATTAAAGTAGAGTAGATTAGAGTAGAGTAGAGTGAAGAAGAGTGGAGCAAGGGTAGGCTAGGCTAAGCTAGGTTAAACTAGAGTACAGTAGAGTAGAGTAGGATGGAGCAGAGCAGAGTAGAGCAGAGTAGAATAGAGTAAAGTAAAACAGAGCAGAGTAAGTAAAGTAGAGTAGAGTAGAATAGAGTAGAGTAGAACAGAGTAGGATATGTTAGAGTAGAGTAGAGGAGAGTAGAGTAGAGTAGAGCTAAGTTATGTTAGGCTTGGCTAGGCTAAGTAAGGCTAGAAAGGCTTGGCTTTGCTAGGCTAGGGTACGTTATGGTAGATTAAAGTAGAGTAGAATAGAGTAGAGTAGCATAGAAAAAGGTAGGGTAAGGTATGGTAAGGTAGGGTAAGGTAGAGTAGAGTAGATAAGAGCTGTGCAAAGTAGAGTGGAATAGAACAAAGCAGTGCAGAGAAGAGCTTAAGAGATGAGCAAAGCAAAATAGAGTATAGCAAAGTAGAGCACAGTAGAATAGAGTAGAGTAGAGTAGGGTAGAGTAGAGTAGAGTAGAGTAGAGCTAAGTTAGTCAACCATAGGTTAGAGTAGAGTATAGTAGAGTAAAGTAGAGAAGAGCAAGATTAGAGTAGGCTAGGTTATGTTAAGCAAGGAATGCTAAGTTAGGTTAGGCTAGGGTAGGCTATTGTAGAGTAAAGTAGAGCTATGTTTAGCTAAGCTAAGCTAAGCCAAGCAAGCTAGGCTAGGCTAGAGTAGGATAGACTAGAGTAGAGTAGACTAGAGTAGAGTAGACTAGAGTAGACTAGAGTAGAATAGAATAAGGTTAGGTAGGGGAGGGTTGGGTAGGGTAGGGTAGGATAAGGTATGTATGTTAGGGTAGGTAAGGGTAAGGTAGGGTTTGGTATAGTAAGGTAGGGTTGGTAAAGTAGAGTAGAATAGGGTGGAGTTTAGTAGAGTAGAAATAGGTTAAGCTAGGCTAGGCTAGTTGATGCAATGCTAGGCTAGGCTAAGGCTAAGCTAGGCTAAGCTAAGGGTATGCTTAAGTAGAATAGAGTAGAGTAGAGTAAGGTAGAGTAGATTAGAGGGAAGTATAGTAGAATCACGTTGACTAGAAAATGGTAAGAATGGGTAGCATAAAATATAGTAGAGTAGAGTAGGAAAGAGTAGAGCATAGGATAGGGTCTAGTAGGGTAAGGTATTGTAGGATAGTGTAGTGTAGGGGAGGGTAGGGTAGGATATGATAAGGTAAGATAGGATAGGGTAGGGTTGGGTGGAGTAGAGTAGAGTAGAGTAAAGTAGAGTATAGTGGAGTAAAGATACGTTAGGTTAGGCTAGGCTTGGCTAAGCAAGGCTAGGCAAGCGTAGGCTCAGCTAGGGTAGGCTAAGGTAGGCTAGATTAGAGTATATTAGAGTAGTAGCATAGGGTAGGGTAGGATACGGTAGGGTAGGATACAGTAGGGTAGGATATGATAGGGTAGAGAAGAGTAGGGTAGGGTTGGGTAGGTTTCATTTCTATTTGGTTCGATTTAGTTTTGTTAGATTCGGATTGGTTCAGTTTGGTTCTGTTCGGTTCGGTTCTATTCGATTTAGTTTGGATTGATTCTTTTTTGTTTGCTTTGGTTTGGTTCGATTCGTTTCTTTTCGATTCAATAGAGTAGAGTATTGTAGCGTAGGGTAGGGTAAGGTAGTGCAGTGGAGGATAAGGTATGGTTAAATAGGGTAGGGTAGTGTATGGTATGGTTTGGTATGGTAGGGTAGGGTAGGGCAGCCAATGGGAGGGTAGGGTTGGTATGATAGGGTAGGGTAGGGTAGTGTAGAGTAGAATGGAGTAGAGTAGAGTAGAGTAGAGTAAAGTAGAGTGGAGTAGAGCTAAGTTAGGCTAGGCTAGGCTAGGCTAGGGTAGGCAAGAGTAGAGTAGAGGAGAGTAGCATAGGTTAGGGTAGGGTGGGTTAGGGTAGGGTAGGGTAGTGTTTGATTCGGTTTAGTTCTATTCGATTCCAATCTGATCGGTTCGGTTCGGTTTGACTCGGTTGGGTTTGGTTCGATTCGGTTCAGTTTCATTTGATTTTCTTTGGTTCGGCTCAGTTCGGTTCAGTTTTGTTCAGTTCAATGGAGTAGAGTACAATAACGTAGGGTAGGATAGGGTAGGGTAGCTTAATGGAGGGTAGGGTTGGGTATGGTGGGGTTTGGTAGGATAGAGACGAGTAGAACAGAGTGTTCGAATCAGTTTTGTTTAGTTTGGTTCAGTTCGGTTCAGTTCAGTTCAGTTCTATTCGTTTTGGTTCAATTTGGTTAGGTTTGGTTTTGTTTGATTCGGTTCAGTTCAGTTCGGTTTGGTTTGGTTTTGTTTTGTTAGATTTGTTTTGTTTTGGTTTGGTTTTAAAAAATAAATATTATTCTTATAATATATAATTTTAAAGATCATAATTTAATAATGTTAATCTTTATGTTTAACATAGGATACATTAATGTTATATATATATATATATATATATATATATATATATATATATATATATATATATATATATATATATATATATATATATATATATATATATATATATATATACACACACATAAATTGCTAACAAATTATACCATGAATAACACTCATGTCAAAAAAAATTAATTTTAATTCTTTTAGCATAAGGTGTAATCAAATATATTATGTTGTTGATATACAAAATAATATTTTATTTTATTATTTTTGGTATATAAATAAATTTTTTGTCTTTTATTTATAATTAAAATGAAACTAAGGAAGATCAAGAAAAGTTTTATGAAAATAAAAAAAATAAAAATTTAATATCAACTATTATTTATTAAAATAAATATAATACATCTTAATTTCATATAATTATTTATTAAACCACACTAAGATTCTATATTTTTTAAAACCATTGGATTCTTTTATTATGTAATAAGTACATTAATCTTTATATTTTAAAATAAAAATAAAGTTAATAAATATAATTTGACTAATAGTAATGATATATCTTTAAGAAATATTAAATATTTCAATGTTTGATTTTATTTTTTTATTATAGTGCATTGCTAAAAAAATTAATGTACCAAATTTCTCTTTATATTAAGTATATTTATATTATAAGAAAAGAGGTAATAAATTAAAATAAGAAATTTAAATATTTATTTTTTATTTTTAAAATAATTTGATTTATTAAAAGATTACATTTGTTTAATCACAATTTAAGATGATATTTATCACATTAAAAAATAAATTAAAAATGTAATTATACACTTTTATGAGCACATTGTTAAGTTTTTTCTAATTAAAAAATAAAACATAGTTTGACCAAAATAAATAATAATTTTATAATTAAAAAGTAATGAAAGAAAGAGATTTTTTATAAAAAGAAAATACTATTTTATTCATTTTAAAATATAACTATTTTATGAAGTCACTAGACATAATAAATTTATTAAATATATAAACTTTTTATAGCTATTTTGAAAATACATTTTAAAAGTATTATTTATTAATAAATTTTTCATTCAAAATTATCTTTTAAAAAAACTTAAATGATAACATCTACATCATGTAGTCATAGATTTTAAAATTATTAAAAAACATACACAAAATATTTTTGATGTTTTCTATAGATTAAATAATTTTTTAGATTTTTTGGAACATTTTCTCACAGTAATAAAAAATCTAATAAAATTATTAGAAATGTTTTTATCTTTAAAAGGTATTACTTTTTAAATTAAATCCTTTTGTAATGAAAATTCGCATTTGTGATACAAATTATGATTTTAAGTAAAAGATGTATGAAGATTAAGAAACATAACAGTAAAGTAGAGTAGAATAGAGTAGAGTAAAATACAGCATAGCAGAGTAGAGTAAAGCAACATAGGCTATAGTAAAACAAAGTAGAGTATTATAGAACAGAGCAAAATAGAGAAGAGCAAAGTAGAGTAGTGTAGAGCAGAGTATAATAGTGTAGAGTAGAGCAGAGCAAAACAAAAGTGAATGGAGTATAGTAGAGTACAGCAGTATTATGCTAAGCAAGAGTATAATAAAGTAGAGTAGAGTAGAGTACCATGGGGCTAAGCATAGCTAGTCTATGCTATATTCGAGTAAGCTAGGTTAAAGTAGAGTTGAGTTGAGTTGAGTAGGGTAGAGTACAGTTGAGTAGAGTAAGGCTAGGCTGCGTTAGGTTAGGCTAAGCTAGGCTAGCGTTGGGGAGAGTAGAGTAGAGTTGATTTGATTAGTGTAGAGTAAAGAGGAGTAGAATAGAATATAGTAGAGTTGAATAAGGCTTGGCTAAGTTAGGTGAGGTTAGGCAAGGTTAAGCTAGGCTAAGCTTGGTTAGGTAGGCTAGAGTAGAGTAGAGTAGAGTATAGCAGAGCAAAGTAGAGTAAAGTAGAATAAAATAATACAAAGCTAGGCTAAGCTAGCCTAGGCTAAAAAAGAGAAGGGCAGAGTAGAGTACCCTACGGCTATGTTATGCTAAGCTTGTCTAGATTAGAATAAAATAGAGTAGAGTAGTGTAGAGTAGAGTATAGTAGAGTAGAGTAGAGTAAAGAAGAGTATGGCTAGTTAGGTTAGGTTATGCTGGGCTAGGCTAGGTTAGAGTAAAATATTATAGAGTATAGTAGAATAAAGTAGAGTAGAGCAGAGCAAAATAGATTAGAGTAGAGCAGAGAAGAGAAGAGTGGAGTTGAGTATAGTAGAGCAGAACATAGCAGTGAAGAAAAAAGAATAATAGAGCATTATAGAGTAGAGTAGAGCAAAGTAGAGTAGAATAAATAAATATAGAGAAAAGAAGAGCAAATAGAGCATAGGAGACTAGAGTAGTACTATGTTAAGCTAGGTCAAGCTAGAGTATAATAGAGTAAAGTAGAGTAGAATAGATTAAACCTAAGCTTAGCTAGGCTTTGCTATGTTATGTTTGGCTAGGTTAGAGTAGAGTAGAGTGTAGCAGAACATTGTAGGGTTAAGTAGAGTAAGGCAATGCTAGGTTGGGATGGACTAGGCTAGGCTAATTTAGGTTAAGGTAGGATAGGGTAGAGAAGAGTAAAGTAAATTAGATTAGAATAGAGTAGAGAATAGTATAGTAGAATAGAGTAATGCTAGGCTAGGTTAAGCTAAGCAATAGTATAAGAGAGTAAAGTAGAGTTGAGTAGCATAAGGTTAGGCTCAGTTAGGTTATCTTAGGCTAGGTTAGTTTAGAGTAGTGTAGAGTAGAGTTGAGCAGAGTAAGGTTAGGCAAGGCTAGGCTAGGTTAAGAAATAACTAAGCTAGGCTATGTAAGGCTAGGCTAAAGTAGGCTAGCATAGAGTAAAGTAGAGTAGAGTAGAGTAGTGTAGAGTAGAGTAGCATAGTTAGGGTAGGGTAAGATTGGATAAGGTAGAGTAGGGTGCAGTAGAGTAGAGTAGAGTAATGTAGAGTAGAGTAGTGCAGAGCAATACAGAGCAGAGCAAAGAAGTGTAAAACATAGTTGAGCAGAAAAGATGAGAGGAGAGGAGAGGAGAGTAGAGTAGAGCTTGATTTGTCTAGGCTAGATTAAGAAAGGCCAGATTAGGTAAGGCTATGGTAGGCAAGAGTAGGGTCAAGTAGAGTAGAGTATGGTAGATTAGGGTAAGATAAGGTAGAGTAGCGTAAGGTAGGATTGGGTATGATAGGGTAGGGTAGAGTAGAATAGAGTAAAGTTGAGCTAGGTTAGGCTAGGCTAGGCTAGAGTATGATAGAGTAGAGTAGAGTAGTGTAGAGAAGAGAAGAGTAGCATAGAGTAGAGTAGAGTAGAATATGTTAGAGATAGGTTAGCCTAGGCTAGGCTAGGTTAAGTAAAGCTATGCTAGGTTAGGTTAGTCTAGGGTAGGCTAAGTAGAGAAAAGTATAGTATAGTAAAGTAGAGTAGAGTAGAGTAGTGTAGAGTAGAGTAGACTCGAGTAGAGTAGGGTAGGGTAGGGTAGGGTTAGGTAGGGTTGGGTAGGATTGGGTAGGTTATGGCATAGTATGGTAGGGTACGATAGGGTAAAGTAGGGTAGGGTAGGGTAGAGTAGAGTAGAGTTAGGTTCGGCTAGGTTAGGCAAGGCTAGGGTAGGCTAAGTTAAGGTAGAGTAGACTAGAGTCGAGTAAGTCTCGGCTAGGTTAGGTTGGAATAAGTTAGGCTAAGCTAAGTGAGAGCAGAATAGAGGAGAGTAGAGTAGAGTAGAGATGAGCAAAGTAGGGCAAAGTAAAGCAGAGCATTGGAAAATAGAGGAGAGTAGAGTAGTGCTAGGCTAGGCAAAGTAAGTGTATAATATAGTGAAGTAAAGTAGAGTAGCATAGGGTTAACTAGGTAACATTATGATAAGTAAGTCTCAGTTATAGTATAGTAGAGAAAGGTAAACTAGAGTAGAGTAGAGTAAAATTAGGCTAAGTTAGGTTAGGCTAGGCTAGGCTAGAGTAGAGTAGAGTAGAGTAAAGTAGAGTAGAGTAAAGTAGAGTAGAGTAGTGTAGAGTATAGTAGAGTAGCATAGCTTAGGGTAGGATAAGGTGGGGTAGGGTAGGGCAGGATAGGGTAGGGTAGGGCAGGATAAAGAGAGGAGAAGAGAGTAAAGTAGAGTTGAGTTGAGTTAAGTTGAGTTTAGTTGAGTTCAGTTTGTTTGAGGTTAGTTGAGTTGAGTAGCATTGCGTAGCATAGGATAGGGATAGGGTAGGATATGATAATGCAAAGTAGAGCAGAGTGGAGCAGAGTAAAGAAGAGTAGAGTAGAAGAGAGTAGAGCTAAGTTAGGCTAGGCTAAGTTAGGGTAAGCAATGTTGGGCAAGGCTAGGCTATGCAAGGTTTGGCTAGGCAAGGTTAGGGTATTATAGAGTAGAGTAGAGCAGAGCAGAGTCGGGTAGAGTAGAGTACAGTAGCATATGATAGGGTAGGGTTGGGTAGGGCAGGATAGAGTAGTGAAGAGTGGAGTGGAGTGGAGCAGAGCAGAGTAAGATAGAGTAGAACATAGCATAGTAGAGTAGAGCAGAGCAGAGATGAGGAGAAGAGAGGAGAGGAGAAGAGAAGAGAGGAGAGTATTACAGAGTAAAGAAGGATATAGTAGGATAGGGTAGGGTAGGATAGAATGAGGTAGGGTAGGGTAGAGTAGGGCTAGGTTAGGCTAAGCTAGGATAGGGTAGAGTAGAGAAGAGTTGAGTAGAGTAAGGTAGAGTAGAGTAGAGTAGAGTGGAGTAGAGTGGAGTATAGGTAGGTTAGAGGCTAGGCTCAGCTATGGATGGCTAGTTTAGGCTAGGCTAGGGTAGGCTAGATTAGGATAGTAGAGTAGAGGTTAATAGAGTTGGATTGGATGGGACAGGGTAAGGTAGGGTAGGGTATGGTATGGTAGGGTAAGGGATAGGATAAGGTATGGTTGGGTAGGGTAGATTAGGGTAGGATAAGGTAGAGTATAGTAGAATATAGTAGAGTATAGCTAAGTTAGGTTAGGCTAAGCAAGCTTAGACTAGGCTAGGTTGGGCTTCAGTAGAGTAGAATAGTGTTGAGTAATATAAGGTAAGGTTGGGTAGGGTAGCATAGGGTAAGGACAATTAGAGTAGAGTAGAGCAGAGTAGAGTAGATCAAAGAAGAGAAGAGCAGAGCAGAGTGGAGTAGAGAAGAGTAGAGTAGAGTGGAGCAGAGTAGAGTAGAGCATAGAAGTGTAGAGCAAAGTGGAGCAAAGCAAAACAACGTAGAGCATAAGAGAGTAGAGTAGTGCGAAGCTACGCTGGGCTAGATTATAATAAATTAAAATATAGTAGAGTAGAATAGCACAAAGCAAGGCTTGGTTAGGTATGTTACAGGCTAGACAAGTCAAGAGTAGAGTAGAGTTGAGTAGAGTATGGCTAAGCTAGGTTAGGATAGGCTTGAGTAGAGTAGTGTAGAGTAAAGTAGAGTTGAGTAGAGTAAATTAATATAGGGTAGCATAGGTTAGGGTAAGAAAGGGTAAGGTAGAGTAGGTTATGATAGGGTAGGATAGGGTAGAGTAAATAATAGTAGAGTAGAGTAGAGCTAAATTAGGCTAAGCTAGGCTAGGCTAAGCATGGCTAGGCTAGCTTAGGCTAGGTTAGGCTGGGGTAGGGAAGGGTATGGTAAGGTAGGATAGGATAGAGAAGAGTAAAGTACAGTAGAATTAGTTAGCTAGATTTGGCTAGGTTAGAATAGTGTATAGTAGAGCTTGGTTAGGTTAAGCTAGGCTTGGCTAAGTGAGGCGAAGCTAGGGTAGCCTGGGACGGGCTAGAGTAGAGTAGAGTATAGTAGGATAGAGTAGATTAAAGAATAGTAGAGTATAATATATTAGAATATAGAAGAGAGTAATAATAGTGTAGGATAGGGTATGGTAAGCTTGGGGAAGGTAAGGTAGGGTAAGGTAAAGTAAAGTAGAGTATATTAGAGTAGAATAAAATAGACTTGAGTAGAGTAGAGTAAAGTACAGTAGTGTAGAGTATAGTAATGTCTTGTAGGTTAAGATAGGGTAAGCTAGATAGGGTAGTGTAACATAGATGAGGGTAGAGTGGGATAGGGCTGGGTAGGGTAAGGTAGGGTAGAGTATAGTATAGTAGAATAGAGTAGAGTATAATAAAGTAGAGTAGAGTAGAGCTGTGTTAGGCTCAGCTAAGCTAGGTTAAACATTACGAGGCTAGGCTAGGGTAGACTAGAGTAGAGTAGAGTAGCATAGGGTAAGGTAGGGTAGAATAGGGTAGGATAGGGTAGGGTAGGGTATGGTAGGGTAGGTTATGGTAAGGTTCAATTCTATTCTATTCGGTTTGGTTCAGTTCAGATTGATTCTTTTCGATTCAGTTCGGTTTGATTTGGTTAAGCTCGGTTAGATTTTTTCGGTTCGATTCGATAGAGTAGAGTATAGTCGTGTAAGGTAGGGTAGTGTATGGTAAGGTTTTGTATAGTAGGGTGGGGTATAGTAGCGTAAGGGAGGGTAGGGTATGGTAGTGTAGGGTAGAGTAAAGTAGAGTAGAGTAGAGCTAGGCTAAGCTAAGCTAAGTAAGGCTAGGCTAGCGTAGACTAGGATCAGCAAGAGTATAATAGAGTTATATAAGGTATGGTAGGGTAGGGTAAGGTATGGTAGGGCAGTGTTCGATTCTGTTCAGTTTTGTTCAATTCTAACCGGTTCAATTCAGTTCGCCTCAGTTTTGTTTGGTTTTGTTCAGTTTGGTTTGGATCGATTTTGTTTGGTTCATTTTGATTCTGTTCAATTCGATTCAGTTTGATTTAGTTTGGCTTTGTTTGGTTTGGTTTAGATCAATTTAGTTCGATTCAGATAGATAGAGTAGAGTTTTGTAGCATAAGATAGGGTAGAGTAGGGTAGGGTAAGGTAGGGTTGCATAGTGAATAGAGTATAATTAAGTAGAGTGGAGTAGAGTAGGCTTGGCTAGGCTAAGCTACGTTAGGCAAGGCTATGCTAGGTTAAGCTTGGCCAGGGTAAGCTAGAGTAGAGTAGATTAGAGTAAAGTAGAGTTGATCAAAATAAAGTAAAGTAGAGTAGAATTAAATAATGCTAAGCTAGGCTAAACTAGCATATACTAAAGTAGAAAAGAGTAATGTAGAGTAGCAATAGGTTAAGTTAAGCTTAGCTAGGCAAGACCAGAATAAAGTATAGTAGAGTAAAGTAGAGTAGAATAGAGAAGAGTAAGGCTAGGTTACCTAGGTAAGTTAGGTTAGGCTATGTTTGGCTTGGCTAGGCATAACTAGGCTAAGTTAGACTGGGCTAGAGTAGAGTATAGTAGAGTAAAGTAGAATATAGTAGAGAATACAAAGCAGAGTAGAGAAGAGTAGAACAGAGTAGAGCATAGTAGAACAGAGAAGAGTAGAGCAAAGAAGAGTAGAGAAGAGTATAGCAAAGCAGAGTATAGTAGAGAAGCGTAGAACAAAACAGAGCAGAGTAGAGTAGGGCATAGAAGAGTAGAGTAGAATACAGTAGTTCTAAGCTAGGTTATAGTATAATAGAGTAAAGTAGAGTAGAGTAACACAAGGCTAGGCTAGGTTAGGCAATGTTAGGTTAGAGTACTATAGAGTATAATAGAGTGGAGTTATATTTGGTTAAGTAAGGTTAGTTAGGCTAGGTTAGGTTAGGGTAGGTTAGAGTAGAGTAGCATAGGATAAGGTAGGATAGAGTTGAGTAGAGCAAAGTAGAGTAGAGCAGAGCAAAGCATAAAAATGCAACGTAGAGTAGAGTAGAGCATAACAGAGCAGAGTAGAGAAGAGCAGAGTTGAGCAGAGTAGAGCAAAGCAAAGAAGAGTAGAATAGAGCATAGTAAAGTAGAGTAGAGTAGAGTAGATAAGGGAAGAGATGAGGAGAGAAGAGTGGAGTAGAGTAAAGTAGAACAGAGCAGCATAACATAGGATATGATATGATAGGGCAAGATAGGGTAAGGTAGAGTTGAGTAGAGAAGAATAGAGTAGAGTAAACAAAAGCTAGGTGAGGCTAAACTAAGAAGGACAAGGCTAAGATAAGAAGGGCTAGGCTAGGCTTGGTTATACTAGGCTATGCTATGTTAAAGTAGAGTAGAGTAGAGTAGAGTAGAGAGGAATAGAGTATAATAGAGCAGAGTAGAGTCGAGAATAGTAAAATAGAGTAAAGTATAGTTATGTAGAGTAGAGGAGAGTTGAGAAGAGTAGAGTAGAGTAGAGTTGAGTAGAGTAAAGCAGAGTAGTGCTAGGTTGAGCTAAGCTAGCCTAAACTTTGTAAGGCTAGGTAAGGCTAAGCTAGTCTAAGCTAGGGTATGCTTTTGTAGAGTAGAGTACAGTATAGTACAGTAGAATAGAGTAGAGTAGAGTATAATAAAATAGAGTAAAGTAGCATTTGGTAAGGTAGGATACGGTAGGGTATTGTAATCTAAGGTAGAGTAAAGTAGAGTATAATAGAGTAGGGTAGAAAAGAGTAGAGAAGAGTAGAGTAGAATAGAGTAGAACAAAACATAACAGAGTAAAGTAGAGTATAAAAGAGTAGAGTAGAGTAGAAGAAAGCAAAGTGAAGCAGAGAAGGGTAGAGCAAGGTAGAGTAGAGTAGTGAAGAGTAGGGCAAAGTAAAATAGAGTAGAGTAGAGGAGAGTAGGGGGGAGCAGAGTAGAGTAGAGATAAGTGGAGTAGAGTAGAGGAGAAGAGAAGAGAGTAGAGTAGAGTAGAGTAGCATAAGAGGGTAGGATAAGATAAGATAGGGTAAGGTAGGGCTGGGTAGGATAGTGTTGAGTGGAGTAGAGTATTGCAAAGCTTTGTTAGGCAATACTAGGTTAAGCCAAATGAGGGTAGAGTAGAGTAGAGCAGAGTATAAAATATTAGAGTAGAGTAGAATAGAGTAGTATAGAGTATTATACAATAGAATAGAGTAGAGTAGTGTATAGAATAGTAGAGTAATGTAGAGTAGATTATAGTATAGTAGAGTACAGTACAGTATATTAGAGTAAAATATAGTAGAGTAGAGTAGGATAGAGTAGAGCAGAGTAGAGTGGTGTAGAATAGAGAAGAGTAGAGTTGAGTAAAGTAGAGCTAGGTTATTCTTGGCTAGGCTAAGCTAAGCATGGCTAGGCAAGAGTAAGCTTGACAAGGCTAGGTTAGGTTAGCATAGGCTAAGGTAAGCAAGAGTAGTGTAGAGTAGAGTGGAGTAGATTAGAGTAGGGTAGTGCTGAATAGAGCAGAGTATAGTAGACTTGAGTAGTATAGGGTAAGGTATGGAAAAATAGGGTTGGATAATGTAGGGTATATTAGAGTAGAGTAGAGTAAAATAGAGTAGAGCACAACAAAGTAGAGTAGAATAGAATTGTGTAAAGTAGAGAGAGTTTAGTATAGTATAGTAGAGTAGAGTAGAGCAAAGTGGATAAGAGCAAAGCAAAGTAGATAAGAGTATAGCAAAAGAGAGGAAAAAAAGGAGAGGAGAGTAGAGGATAGGAGAAGTAAGGATTTGAGAGGAGAATAGAGTAGGTTAGAGTCGAGGAGAGTTGCATAAGGTAGGGTAGGATAGGGTAATATAGGGTAGCATAGGGCAGAGTAGTGTAGAGTTTGGCTAGGCTAGGATAAAGTAAAGTAGAGTAGGGTAGAGCAGACTTGAGTAGAATAGAGAAAGGTAGAGTTGAGTTGATTAAAATAGAGGAAAGTAGAGTATAGTAGCATAGAGCAATGTTAGGATAGTCTAGGTAAGGCTAAGCAAGGCTAGGTAAGGCTAGGTCAGGCTAGACTAGGCTAACTTAGAGTAGAGAATAATAGAATAGAGTTGAGTAGAGTAGCATAGAATTGAGTAGAGTAGAGTAGAGTATACTAGAGTAGAGTGGATTAGAGTAAAGTAGAGTAGAGTAGAGTAGGGTAGAGTAAAGTAGAGTTGAGTGGAGTAGAATAGAGTAGAGTGTAGTAGGGTAGAGTAAGGAAGCGTAGTGTAGAGTAAAGTAGAGTAGAGTAGAGTTAAGTATAACATAGTAGCATAACATAGGGTAGGGTATAGTAGGGTCAGATTGGACAGGATAGGGTAGGGTAGGGTAGAGGAGAAGCAAGAAGAGGAGTGTAGAGTAGGGTGGAGTAGAGTAGAGTAGAGTATAATAGAGTTGAGTAGAATAGAATAGAGTAGAGTTGAGTAGAGAAGAGTAGAGAAGAGTAGAGTAGAGTATAGTAGAGTAGAGTGGAGTAGAGTAGGCTAACATAACATAGGGTAGGGTAAGATATGATAGAGTCGAGTAAGATGGGATAGAGGTGAGGAGAAGAGAGGAGAGAAGTGTAGAGTAGAGTAGACTAGAGTAGCATAGGGTAAGGTAGGGTAGGGAAGTATCGGGTAGGGTAGGTGAGAGTAGGGTAAAGTAGAATAGAGCAAAATAGAGTAATATACGATAGAGCAGAGCAAAGACAAGAAGGGAATTGCAGAGCAGAGTAGAGTAGTGCAAAGAAGAGAAGAGTAGAGTAGAGTAGAGCAGAGCAAAGCAAAGTAGATAAGAGGAGAGTTGAGGAAAGTAGAGTGTTATAGAGTGAAGTAGAGCAGCATATGGTAGGGTAAAACAAGGTGTGGTAGAATAGGAAATGATAGAGTACAGTAAAGTAGAAAATAGTAGAGTAGAGTAGAGTAAAGTAGAGTAGAGTAGATCTAGGTTAGGTTAGGCTAGACAAGGCTAGGCTAGAGTAGAATAGAGTAGAGTATAATAGAGTATAGTAGAACAGAGTCGAGTAGAGTAAAGTAGAGTAGTGAAGAGTAGAGTTGAGGTAAGTTAGGCTAAGCTATATTAGCCTAGGATCAAGTATATTAAAGTAGAGTAGAGTAGAGTACAGTATAGTAGAGTATAATAGAACAGAATAGAACAAACTAGAGTAGAGTAGAGGAGAGTAAAGTAGAGTTGGATAGAGTAGAGTAGAGTAGAGTATAATATAGAAGAGTAGAGTAGAGTTGAGTATTGTAGAGTAAAGTAGAGTAGAAAAGTGTAGGGTAATGCTAGGTTAGGCTAGGTTATGCTATGTTAGAATAGAGTATAGTATAGTACAGTACAGTATAATACAGTAGAGTTAGGTTAAGTAGGGTAGTGTAGAGTAAAGCTAGGTAGAGTAGAGAAGAGTATAATAGAGTGGAGTGGAGTGGAGTAGAGTAGAGTAGATTAAAGTAGAGTATATTAGAGTAGAATAGATAAGAATAGAGTAGAGTAGAGTAGTACTAGGTTACAATAGGCTTGGCTAAGCAAGGTTAGGTAAAGTTAGAGTAAAGTAGAGTAGTGTAGTGTAAGGTAGGTAGGGTAGGGTTCGGTAGGGTAGGGTAGGTGTAGAGTAGAGCAGAGTAGAGTATAATAGAGTACAATAGAGCTAGATTAGGCTTGGCTAGACTAAGTTAAGCTATAGTAGAGCAGAGTAGAGTAGAGTGGAGTAAAGTAGAGTATAGTAGAGTAGCATAAAGTAGGGTAAGGTAGGATACAGTACGGTAGGATAGGGTACAGTAAAGTAGAGTAGAGTAGAATAGAGAGCATAGTAGAGTAGAGAAAAGCAAAGCAAAACAAAGCAGAGTAGAATAGAATTAAGAAGAGTAGAGCAAAGTAGAGCAGAGCAGTGTAGAGTAGAGCAGAAGAATGGAGAGGAGAGCAGAGGAAACTAGAGCAGATTAGAGAATAAGAGAGAAGAGGAGAAGAGTGGAGAGTAGAGTAGAGAGAGTAGCATAGGATAGGAGAGGGTATGGTAGAATAGAATAGAGTAGAGTAGTGTAGAGTTGAGTAGAGTAGAGCTTGGTTTGACTAGGCTAAAGTAGAGTAGAGTAGGGTAGAGTAGATTGTTATAGGATAGAGTATAGTAGAGTAGAGTAGAGTAGAACAGAGTATAGTATAGTATAGTATAGTAGAGTATAGTAGTGTAGAATAGAGCAGAGTAAAGTAGAATGGAGTTGAGTAGAGTAGAGTTTAGTTTTGCTTGGTTAAACTAGGTAAAGCAAGGCTAGGAAAAGAGTTGTTAGGCAAGGTAGACTAGGTAAGGCTAAGCTAGAGTAGAGTTGAGAAAAGTATAGTAGACTAGAGTAGTGTAAAGTAGAGTTGATTAGCATAAAGTAGGTTAGGGTAGGATAAGGTAGAGTAAAGTAGGGAATAGTAGAGTAGAATAGTGTAGAGTAGAGCAAAGCAGAGTAGAGTAAAACAGAGTAGAGTAGAGTAGAGCAAAGTAGACAAGAGCAGAAAAGAGGAGAAGAGATGAGAGTAGGGGAAAGCAGAGTAAGGTAGAGTAGTGGAGAAGAGAAGAGGAGAGGAGAGGAGAGTAGAGTAGAGTAGAGTAGAGTGGCATAGAGTAGACACCATTGGATAGGGTAAGGCAGAGTAGGGTTGGGTAGATTAAAGTATAGAAGAGCTAGGCTAAAGAAGGCCAGGCTAGGCTGGGTTGGAGTAAAGTAGAGTAGAGTAGTGTCGAGTAGTATAGAGTAGAGTAGAGAAGAGTAAAGTAGAGTAGAGTTAGAGTTGAGTAGATAGAGTAGAGTCGAGTAGAGAAGAGTATAGTAGAGTAGATTAAAGTAGAGTAGAGTAGAGTAGAGTATAGTATAGTATAGTATAGTATGGCAGAGTAAAGTATAGTAGAGTTGAGTAGATTAGGGTAGAGTAGAGTAGAGTAGAATACAGTAGAGTAATTCAAGGATAGGCATGGCTAAGCTAGGATAAAGTTTAATAAAGTAAAGTTGAGGAGAATAGAGTAACAGAGGGCTAGGTTAGGCTAATTTATGTTAGGCTTGGTTAGGTTATAATAGAGTAGAGTAAAGTAGAGTAGAGTAGAGTAGAGTAAAATAGAGTACAGTAGAGTAGAGTATAGTATATTAGAGTAAAATAGAATAGAGTAGGGTAAGATAAGTAAGATAAAGTAGAGTAGAGTAGAGTAAAGTAGAGTAGAGTATAATAGAGTAATACTAGGCTAAGCAAGACTAAGTTAGGCTAGAGAATAGTATAATAATGTGGATTAGAGTGGAGTTGTAGAGGGCTAAGTTAGGCTAACCTATGTTAGGTTAGTTTAGATTAGAATAGAGTAGAGTAGAGTAATGTACAATAGAGTAGAGTAGAGTAGAGTAGTGTAGAGTATAGTAAAAGGGAGTAGAGTAGAGTAGGGTAGAGATAGGTTAAGCTAGGTTGAGCTAAGCTAAGCAAGGTTAGGCAAGACTAGGAAAGGTAGAGTTGAGTAGAGTAGAATAGAATAGGATAGAGTAGATTAGAGTAGAGTAGCATAAGTTAAGGACTAGTCGGTTAAGATAAGGAAGAGTAGAGTAGAGAAGAGTAGAGCATAGCAGAGTAAGGAAAAGCAGCATAGAGCAGAGTAGAGTAGATTAGAGCATAATAAAATAGAGTAGAGTAGAGTAGAGTAGAGAAGGGAAGTGTGGAGAAGAATAGAATAGAGAAGCATAGAGCAAAGGAGAGCAATGCAGATAAGAGCAGAGCAAAGCAGAGTAGAGGAGAGGATGGGAGAGGAGACTAGTGTCGAGTATAGTAATATAGGATAGGGTAGAGTAAGGTAGAGTAGAGTTAAGTAGAGTGGAGTTAGGTTAGGTTAGGCTTGGTAAGACTATGCTCGAGTAGAGTAGAGTAGAGTACAATAGAGTAGAGTACAGTGCTGTACAGTACAATATAATTGAGTAGACTAGAGTAAAGTATAGTATAGTTTAATAAAGTAGAGTGGAGCAGAGTATAGTAGGGCAGAGTAGACTAGAGCTAGCTTAGGCTAGGCTAGGTTAAGCTAGGTAATGTTAGGCTAGGTTAGGCAAGACTAGGCTAGGGTAAGCTACAGTAGGGTAGAGTAGAGTAGAGTAGAGTAGTCAAGAGTAGACTAGAGTAGAGTATAGTGGAGTGGAGTAGAATAGGTTAGGGTAGGGAATGGTAGGGTTGGGTAGAGTTTAGTAAAATATAGTAGAGTAGAGTTAAGTAGATGTTGGTTAAGCTAGGCTAGGATTTAGTAGAGCAAAGTAGAGTATTGTAGAGTAGAATCGAGTAGAGTAGAGTGGAGTAGAGTAAAATAAGGTAGAGTAGAGTAGGGTAAGGTAGGGTAGGGTATGATAAAATAAGATAGTGTTGGGTAGGGTAGGGTAGGGTAGGATAGAGTAGAGTAGAGTGGAGTAAAGTAGAGTAGAGTACAGTACAGTAGAGTATAATAGAGTACAGTAGAGTAGACTCGAGTAGTGTAGAGAAGAGTTGAGTAGAGTGGAGTAGAGCTAAGTTTGTCTATGTTAGGCTAAGTTGTCTAGGTTAGACGAGTCTAGGCTAAGCTAGGGTAGGCTAAAGTAGAGTAAAGTGGAGTAGAGTGCTGTAGAGTAGAGTAGAGTTGAGTAAGATAGGGTCAGGTAGAGTAGGTAGGTAGGGTAGGGTAGGGTATGTTGAGGTAGGGTAGGGTAGGGTTAACTATGGTACAATAGTGTATGGTAAGGTAGAGTAAACTAAAGTAGAGTTAGGTTCACAAAGTTTGGCTAGCCTATGCCAGGTCAGGGAAGAGTAGGCAAGAGTAGACTAGCATTGAATAGCTTAGGGTTAGATAGGCTATACCATGTTAAGCTATGCTAGGCTAGAGTAGAGTAGAGCGGAGTATAGTAAAGTAGAGTATAGTACAATAAAGCAAGGTTAGGTTTGGCTACTCTGGGCTAAGCTAGGCTAGAAAAGAGTAGAATATATTATATTAGAGTAGAGGAGAGGTTAGTAGAATAGAGTAGAGCAGAGTGGAGTAGAATATAGTAAAGTAGAGTAGTGTAGAGTATGGTAGAGTAGAGTAAAGTAGAGTAGAGTATAGTACAATAAATTAACATAGTGTAGTGTAAGGTAAAAGGGTAAGGTTGGGTAGAATAAGGTAAAGTTGGGTAGGGTAGGGTAGGGCAGAGTAAGATAGGATAGGGTAGGGTAGGATAGAGTAGGGTAGAGTAGAGTAATGTAGAGTAGAGCAGAGTAGAGAAGCATAGAGTAGGGTAGAGAGAGTAACATAAAGTAGAGTAGAGTAAAATAAAATAAAGAAGAGTAGAGTGGTGTAGAGTAGAATATATTAAAGTTGAGTAGAGTACTATAGCATAGCATAGGGATGGGTACGATAGGATAAGGTAGGGCAGGGTAGGGTATAGGTGAGGAGAGGGTAAGAGAGTAGAGTAGAGTAGAGTAGAGTTGAGTTGTGTTGAGTTGAGTTAAATTGAGTAGTGTTGCTTAGCATAGCGCAAGGTAGGATATAGTAGGGTAAGATAGGGAAGAGTAGGTTTTGGTAGTGTAAAGTAGGGTAGTGTCAGATAGAGTAGTGTAGAGTATAGTACAGTAGAGTAGAGTGAAGTAGAGCTCAATTAAGATAGGTTAAGTTAGGCTATGGAATGCAAGGCAAGGCTAGACTAGGCTTGGGTATGCTATTATAGCAAACAAAAGAGTACAGTAGAGAAGAGCAAGGTCAGACTAAGCTAGGCTAAGGTAAGCAAGGCTTGGCTAAGTTAGGGTAGAGTAGAGTAGAGTAGTTTGAGATAGTATAGTAAAGTAGGATAAGGTATGGTAATATTTGATAAGGTATAATAGAGAGAGTAGAGTAGAGTGGAGTAGAGTAGAGTAGAGTATAGTAGAGTAGAGTATAGTAGAATAGAGTGGAGAAGAGTGGAGTAATGTAGAACAGAGTAAAGGATGGGGAGTAGAGAGGGGAGAGGATAGAAGAGTAGAGTAGGGTAGAGAAATGTATGGTAGGGTAGGGTAGATTAAGATAGGGTAAGGTAGGGATGAGTAGAACTAGGTTAGGTAAGAGAAGGGTAGGCTAGAGTAGAGTAAAGTAAAGTAGGACATAATAGAGTAGAGTAGATTAGAGTAGAGTTAGGTTATGCCAAGCTAGGCTATACAAGGCTAGGCTAAGCTAGAGTAGGGTAGGCTAGAGTAGAGTAGAGTAGAGTAGGATAAGATATGGTAGGGGAGGGTAGGATAGGATAGGGTAGGGTAAGATAAGATAGGGTATGGTTGGGTATGATAGGGTGTAGTAAAGTACAATAGAGTAGAGTGTAATAGAGTTAGGTTAGGCTAGCTAAGCTATGCAAAGGAATGCTATGCTAGGTTAGGCTAGGGTAGCCTTGAGTAGAGTAGAATAGAGTAGCATTGAGTAAGTTACTACAGAGTAGCATGGAGTATAGTAGAGCATAGTAGAGTAACAAAGGGTAAGGTAGGGTATGGTAGGCTAAAGTAGAGTGGATTAGAGTAGAGAAGAGTAGAGCATAGAAGTATTGAGTAAAGCAGAGCAGAGCAAAGCATAGTATAGCATAGGAGAGTAGAGTAGAGTAGTTCTTGGTTAGGCTAGAGTATAATAGATTGAACTAGAGTAGAGTAGAATAGCATAAAGCTAGGTTTGGCTAGGCTACGCTATGTTAGGCTAGGCTAGGTTTGAGTAGAATAGAGTTGAATAGAGTAAGGCTATGCCAGGCTAGGGTAGGCTAAAATAGAATACAGTAGAGTTGAGAAGATTGGAGTAGAGTAGCGTAGAATAGGGTAGAGTAGGGTAGGGTAAGGTAGAATACGATACGGTAGGGTAGGGTAGAGTAGATGTAGAGTAGAGTGGAGTAAAGTTGAGCTAGATTAGGCTAGGCTAGGTTAGGCTAGGCTAGAGTAGGTTAGAGTAGATTAGAGTAGAGTAGAATAGCATAGGACAGGGTAGGGTAGGGTAAAGTAGTTTAGAGCAGAGTAGAGTAGAGAAGGGCTAAGTTAAGCTAGGTCAGGCTTGAGTAGATTAGAGTAGAGTAGAGTATAGTAGAGTAGTGAAGAGCAAGGTTAGGCTAGGCTAGGCTAGGGTAGGCTATGGTAGTCTAGTGTAGAGTAGAATAGAGTAGAGTAGAGTGGAGTATAGTAGAATAGAATACAGTATAATAGGGTAGAGTGGTGTATAATAGTATAAGATAGGGTGCTATAGGGTAGGGTAGGGTAGGGCAGTGTAATTTAGGGGAGGGTATGGTAGAATAGGGTTGGGTAGAGTAGAGTAGTGTGGAGTAGGGTGGTGTAAAATAGAGCAGAGTAGAGTCGTGATAGGTTAGGCTATACTAGGCTTGGCTAAGCAAGGCTAGGCTAGGTTAGGATCGTCTAGGCTATGCTAGGGTAGACTAGAATAGAGTAGAGTAGAGTTGAGTAGCATAGGGCAGGGTAAGGTACGATAGGATAAGGTAAGTTAAGTTAGGGTAGGGTAGAGTAGAGTAAGGTATGGTAATGTAGGGTTCATTAAAATTCAGTTCTGGTCGATTTAGATGGGATAGTTGATATCTAGTTCTTTTAAGTCCATTCGATTCGATTCAGTTCAGCTCATTTCGATTTGGTTTAGGTTTTTTTAGTTCGGTTCGATTCGGTTTGGTTCGATTCAGTTTGGTTCATTTGGATCAAGTGTACAATGGTGTGGGGTAGTGTAGGGTAGGGTATGGTAAGGTAAGGCTGGGTAGGTTAGTGTAGGATAGGGCAACGTATGGGAGGGTATGGTAGGGTATAGTAAAATAGGGTAGGGTATAGTAGAGTAGAGTAGAGTTGAGTAGAGTAGAGTAGAGTAGAGTTAGGATAGGTTAGGCTAAGATCGGCTTGGTTCAGTTCAGTTTGGTTCTGTTCAATTTATTTCGGTTCGATTCAGTTCATTTCGATTCGGGTTGGTTCTCTTCAATTTGGTTCGGTTCGATAGACTAGAGTACAGTAGCGAATGGTCGGGTGCGCATGGTAGGGTAACATAATGGAGGGTATGCTAGGATAGGGTAGGGTAGGGTAGTGTAAGGTAAAGTAGAGCAGAGTAGAGTAGAGTATAGTAGAGTGTAGTAAAGTAGAGTTGAGCGTTGCAGAGTACGGCTAGGTAAGACTAGTTGGGTAGGGTAGGGTAGAGCAGAGCAAAGTTGAGTAGAGTATAGTAGGATATAGTAAAGTAGAGTTGAGCATAGTAGAGTAGAGCTAGGTTAGGCTAGGCTAGGCTAAGCAAGGCTAGGCTAGGCTAGACTATGCTAGGATAGGTTAGAGTAGAATAGAGCAGAGTAGCATAAGAAAGGGTAGGATAGGATATGTGGGGAAAGATAGGGTAGGGTAAGGTTGGGTGGGTTTTGATTCTATTCGGTTCAGTTCAGTTCGGATAGTTTCGAGTTGGTTCGATTCAATTCGGTTTGGTTTTGTTTGGTTTGGTTTGGTTCGTTTCAGTTCTGTTTGGTTTGGTTTGTTTCGTTTCAGTTCAGTTCGGTCTGGTTTAGTTTGGTTTGGTTTGCTTTGGTTTGGTTTGTCTTAGTTTGGTTAGGTTTTAAAAATAAATAATATTCTTATAATATATGATTTGAAAGATGATATTTTATAATGTTAATCTTTATGTTTAACGTACGATACATTAATCTTTTATATACATATATATGTATATAAAAGATCAATTTATCGTAAGTTAAACATAAAGATTAACAACATAAAATATGATCTTTCAAATTATATAATAAAGTAGAGCAGAGTACAGTAGAGTATAGTAGAGTATAGTAAAGTAGAGTTGAGCATAACAGAGTAGAGCTAGGTTAGATTAGGCTAGGCTAAGCAAGACAAGGCAAGGCTAGGCTAGGCTAGGATAGGTTAGAGTAGAATAAAATAGAGTAGCATAAGGTAGGGTAGGATATGGTATGTTGGGCAAGATAGGGTAGGGTAAGGTTGGGTGGGGTTCGATTCTATTCAGTTCAGTTCAGTTCGAACCGTTTCAGTTCGGTTCTGTTCGATTATGTTAAATTTGGTTTGGTTCGGTTCGGTTTGGTTTGGTTTGGTTCGGTTTGGTTTGGTTTGGTTCGGTCTGTTATGGTTTGGTTTGCCTTGGTTTGGATAGGTTTTAAAAATAAATAATATTCTTATAATATATAACTTTAAAGATTATATTTTATAATGTTAATCTTTATGTTTAATGTACGATACATTGATCTTTTATATACAATATTTATATACACATTGATCTTATATATATATATATATATATAGATAAATTGGTAACAAATTATACCTTGAATAACACTCACGTAAAAAAAATTAATTTGAATTTTTTTAGCATAAGGAGTAATCAAATATATTATGTTGTTGATATACAAAATAATATTTTATTTTATTATTTTTATTATATAAATTAATATTTTGTCTTTTATTTTATAATTAAAAATAAAACAAATAAATATAAAGAAAAGTTTTTTTGAAAATAAAAAAATTAAAAAATTTAATATAAACTATTATTTATTAAAATAAGTATAATATGCCTTAGTTTTGTATAATTATTTATTAAATCACACTTAGATTCTATACTTTTTTCAAACCATTCGATTCCTTTATTATTTAAGAAGTAAATTAATCTTTATATTTAAAAAAATAAAGTTAAGTAATATAATTTAAATAATAGTAATGATATATTTTTTAGAAAAATTAAATATTTCAATGTTTGATTTTATTTTATTTTTTATGATAGTGCATTGATAAAAAAATTAAAAAATATTTTTTAAAGAAAAAAAATTAAAAATATTTATAATAAAAAAGTAGACAAGTATTCATAATAGTTTCATTGGTTTATTAATTATCATTATTACTAAAATAGTTGCACATTTCATGTTGTTGATTACGTGATGGTTTTTTGCATAATATGCTTTATGGAATAGGCACAAAATTAGTAGCCTTCAAAAATATAAATTTTTATAAAATTATGGTTAGCTCATGAGTTTTGCTCTAATTTGATATTTGTAAATTTTTTATGCATTTGACCCCATGGTAAAAACTTTTTCATTATGTGAGACAAAGAGAAAAAATGTCTCATTGTTTGTTAATAATTATTTAAAATTTTCAAATTCTAAAGCATTAATTATTTATATTTTTTCATATGATACAATTTATGCAACTTTCACAAAAATATTCACCATCAAAATTATGAAATTTGAGAAAAAATCAATGATGGTTAATGCATGAGTTTTCTTAGTTTTTGACATCTACATAATTTGTTTTATATTATTTTACCTAGAATATGTATTGTCACATTTTCAAACCAATAGACAAATATGTTGATTATTTGTTCAGAGGGTTTTTGTTTATTTTTGAAGTATAAAATCTAGAATAATTGAATTTTCAAATCTATTTTTTTTTGCTTAACATTTTTGTAGATATAATCATATTTGAATAAAATTTAAAATAAATATATAATATTATTGGTAAATTTTACTAGTTCATGGAAAATAACAAAATTAAAGTAGGTAAATTTGATCATTAAAATGGTTTCTCCTTCTTGTTTTTCATGTTAAAATAAGAGTAATTCATGCTTATGAAAAAACATTTTAGTTGCTAGAAAGAAATTTATATTCATTACTCATAGTAAAAACTTTTAATTTTGATTTGATTGAAAACATAAGTATATATGAATATATTAATTTATTATATACAAAATAATATTTAATTTTTAAAATTTTTAATATATAAATTAATATTTTAATATTTGAATTTAAAAATAAAGAAATTATAAATAGTGATAATAGTTTTTTTTGTATGATAATTTTACATATTTAGTTTAAAAAATATGAATTAACTAATAATAATGGTATATATTTGGGAGAAACTTTAAAGTTGGTATATATATTGTTCTTTTGGATTACAATTTTATTTTAGTTTGAAATTTTTTTTAATGATCGTTATAAAAAAATTATAAATAAACTTTTAATATCTTGAAACTTTGTGCTCCTAAAACATACAGAATAAACTTCAAACAAGACATTAATATACAAACAAAAGAAAACAATAATAACATAACGTATGAATAAATAAGCAACTAGAAACCTAAAGATCGTCATTCTAACTATAAAAAAATTAAATATAGAGAAACAAAGAGCATAGCAGGGCATAGGAGACTAGAGAGTCCTAGGTAGGGCTAGGCTAGGCTAGAGTATAATAGAGTAAAGTAAAGTAGAGTAGAATAGATTGAACCTATGCTTGGCTAGGCTTTGCTATGTTATGTTCGACTAGGGTAGAGTAGAGTAGAGTGTCGTAGAGTATAGTAGGGTTGAGTAGAGTAATGAAATACTAGGTTTGGATAGGCTAGGCTAGGCTAATTTAGGTTAAGATAGGATAGGGTAGAGAAGAGTAGAGTAAATTAGATTAGAATAGAGTACAGAATAGTAGAGTAGAGTAGAGTAGTGCTAGGCTAAGCTAACCTAAGCAATAGTATAATAGAGTAAAGTAGAGTAGAGTAGCATAAGGTTAGGCTTAGCTAGTTATCTTAGGCTATGTTAGGCTGGAGTAGTGCAGAATACAATAAAGCAGAGTAAGGTTAGGCTAGGCTAGGCTAGGTTAAGATATGCTAGGCTAGGCAAGGTAAGACTAGGCTAAAGTAGGCTAGCATAGAGTAGAGTAGCATATGGTAGTGTAAGGTAGGATAGGATAGGGTAGAGTAGGGTATAGTAGAGTAGAATAGAGTAATATAGAGTAGAGTAGTGTAGAGTAATACAGAGCAGAGCAAAGAAATGTAAAACATAATAGAGCAGAGAAGATGAGAGGAGAGGAGAGTAAAGTAAAATACAGTAAAGTGGCATAGCATAATGTAAGATAGGGTAGGGTAGGGTTGAGTTGTGTGGTGTAGAGAAGAATAGAGAAGAGTAGAGTAGAATAAAGCTAGGTTAGGCTTGGCTAAGCGAGAGTGAAGTAGAGTAGAGTAGGGAAGAGTATAGTAGAATAAATTAGAGTAGATTTGAGTAGAGTTGAGTAAAATCGAGTAGAATAGAGTAGAATAGAGTAGAGTAGAGTTAACTAAAATAGAGTAAAGTAGCATAGGATAGGGTAAAGTAGGATAGAATAGGGTACGGTATTATAGAGTAATGTAGAGCATAGTAAAGCATAGGAGAGTAGAGTGGATAAGAGCATGATAAGGTACAGTAGAGCAGAGTAGAGCAGAGGAGAGTAGAGGAGAGCAGAGAGAGCAGAGAGAGCAAAAAAGAGGAAAAGTGAAAAGAGGAGTATAGAGGAGAAGAAAAGAGAGTAGATTAGAATATTATAGGATATGATAGGTTTTAATAGTAGGGTAGAGTAGAGTAAAGTAGAGTAGATTAGAGCTTGGTTAGGTTAGGCTAGGCTGGGCTAGGATAGAGTATAGTTTAGTAGAGTAGAGTACACTAGTATAGAGTAGAGTAGAGAAAAGTAGAGTTAAGTAGAGTAGAGTAAAGATTAGTAGAGTAGATTAGTGTATAATAGATTAAAGTAGAGTCCAGTAGAATAGAGTCGAGTAAATTGAAGTATAGTAGGATAGAGTGGAGTGGAGTAGAGTAGAGTAGAGTAGGGTATAGTAGAGTAAAGTGGAGTAGAGAAGGGTAGGGTAGAGTAGAGTAGAGTCGAGCTATGTAAGGCTAGGTTACGCTAAGTAAGGCTAGAAAATATTAGGTTAAGCTGGGCAAGGATAGAGTAGTGTGGCATAAAGTAGAGTATAGTAGAGTAGAGTAGAGTAGAGCTACATTAGGCTAAGCTATGCTAGGCTTGGGTAAGATTTGTTAGAGTATACTAGAGTAGAGAAGAGTATAATAGAGTAGAGTAGAGACGGTATGGTATGGTAGTGTATGGTAGGGTATAGTAAGGAAGGGTTGGATAAGGTATAGTTAGGTATGGTTGAGCTGGATAGAGTATACTCAAGTAAGGTTAGTAAAACTAGGCTAGGCTACGTGATTCTTGACTAGAGTAAGGTAGAGTAGAGTGGAGAAGAGTAGAGTAGAGTAGAGTAGAGTAGGGTAGAGTGGGGCTAGTCTAGGCTAGGCAAAGCGAAGGTAAGCTTAAGTGGAGGAGAGAAGATCAGAGTAGAGTAGAGCACAAAAGAGTAGGGTAGAACAGAGTAGAGAAGAGTAGATTAAAGTTGTGCTAAGCTAAGCTAGGATACAGTATCGTAGAGTGAAGTAGAGTTAATTAAAGTAGCATAGGATTTTTTAGACTAGACTATGTAAGGCTAAGCTAGAGTAGAGTATAGCAGAGTAGATCAGAGAAGAGTAAGGCTAAGCTAGGCTATAATAGGCTAGAGTAGAGTAGAGAATAGTAAAGTAGAGTAAAGTAGACTAGAGTAAAGTAGAGAAGAGAAGAGTAAAGCAAAATAGAGTAGAGTAGAGTAGAGTAGGGTAGAGTAGAGTTAAGTAGAGTAGTGTAGATTAATATACTGTAGCATAGCGTAGGGGGTAGGGTATGGTATAAAGTATTATAGGATTGGGAAGAGTAGGTTAGGGTAGGGTATTATTGGGTAGGGTAGGATAGAGGAGAGTAGAATAGAGAAGAGTAGAGTATAATAGAGCTAAACTTGGCTTTACTAAGTAAAGTAGAGTAGAGTAGAGTAGAGTAGAGATGAGAAGAGTAGAGTAAAGTAGAGTAGGCAAGAGTAGTGTAAAGTAGAGTAGTACTAGATTAGGCTAGAGTATAATCGAGTGAAGTTGAGTTGAGTAGAATAGCATAAAGCTAAGCTTGGCTAGGCTATGCTATGCTTGGCAAGGCTTGGTTAGTGTAGAGTAGAGTAGAGTTGAGAAGAGTTTGGCTAGGCTAGGTTAGGGTAGGCTAAAGTAGAGTACAGTAGAATAGAGTAAAGTATAGTAGCATTTAGTAAGGTAGGGTTTGGTAAGGTGGGGTACGGTATGGTAGAGTGGGATATGAAAGGATAGGATAAAGAAGGGTAGGGTAAGGTAGAGTAGAATAGAGTAATGTAGAGTTGAGTAGAGCTTGATTGGTTTAGGCTAGACTAAGAAAGGCTAGTCTAGGTTAGGCCAGAATAGGTAAGGCTATGGTAGGCTAGAGTAGAGTCAAGTAGAGTAGAGTATGGTAGATTAGGATAGGGTAGGGTAGAGTAGTGTAAGGTAGGATAGGGTATGATAAGGTAGGGTAGAATAGAGTAGAGTTCAGTTATGTTAGCCTAGGCTAGGCTAGAGTAAGGTAGAGTAGAGTAAAATAGAGTAGAGAAGAGATGAGTAGGGTAAAGGTGAATAGAGTAGAGTAGAATAGAATAGAGTAGAGTAGAGTAGATAGAGTAGAGTAGAGGTAGGTTAGCTTAGGCTAGGCTAGACAAAGTAAAGCTATGCTAGGTTAGGTTAGGATAGGCTAGGCTAGAGTTGAGTAAAGTAGAGTATAGTAAAGTAGAGTAAAGTGGTGTAGAGTAGAGTAGACTTGAGTAGAGTAGGGTAGGGTAGGGTAGGGTAGGGTTAGGATGGGTAGGGTAGGATTGGGTAGGGTAGGGCATAGTAAGGTAGGGTACGGTATGGTAAAGTAGGGTAAGGTAAGGTAGAGTAGAGTAGAGTAGAGTTAGGTTAGGTTAGGTTAGGCTAGGCTAGGCTAAGTTGAAGTAGAGTAGACTATAGTCGGGTAAATCTAGGCTAGGTTAGGTTGGAATAAGCTAGGCTAAGCTAAGCGAGAGCAGAATAGAGGAGAGTAGAGTAGAGATGAGCAAAGTATGGCAAAGTAGAGTAGAGCTTTGTAAAGCAGAGTAGAGTAGGTAGAGCTAGGCTAGGCTAAGTAAGAGTATAATATAATGAAGTAAAGTAGAGTAGCATACGGTAAACTAGAGTAAAGTAGAGGAGAGTAAAATTAGGCTAAGTTAGGCTAGGCTAGGCTAGAGTAGAGTAGAGTAGAGTAGAGTGAAGTCGAGTAGAGTAGAGGAGAGTAGCATAGCATAGGATAGGATAAGGTTGGGTAGGGTAGGGCAAGATAGGGTAGGGTAGGGAAGGGTAGATAAGAGGAGAAGAGAATAGAGTAGAGTTGATCTGAGTTAAGTTGAGTTTAGTTGAGTTCAGTTTCATTGAGTTGAGTTGAGTTGAGTAGCATTACATAGCGTAGGATAGGGAAGGGTAGGCTAGGGTAGGATATGGTAAGGCAGAGTAGAGCAAAGTGGAGGAGAATAAAGAAGAGTAGAGTAAAATAGAGTAAAGCTAAGTTAGGCTAGGCTAAGGCTAAGCAATGATAGGCAAGGCAAGGTTAAGCTAGGTTAGGCTAGGCTAGGCTAAGATATTATAGAGTATAGCAGAGTAGAGTAGGCTAGAGTAGAGTACAGTAGCATATGATTGGGAAGGGTTGGGTAGGGTAGAATAGAGTAGTGAAGAGTGGAGTGGAGTAGAGCATAGCAGAGTAAGGTAGAGTAGGATAGGGCTGGGTAGGGTAAGGTAAGGTAGGGTAGAGTATTGTATAATAGAATAGAGTAGAGTACAATAAAGTAGAGTAGAGCTATATTAGGCCCAACTAAGATATGCTAAACATTATGAGGCTATGCTAAGGTACACTTGAGTAGAGTAGAGTAGCATTGGGTAAGTTAGGATAGGGTAGGGTATGATAAGGTTCAATTCTATTCTATTCGGTTCGGTTCAGTTCATATCGATTCTTTTCGATTCAGTTCGGTTTAAATCGGTTCAATTTGGTTAGGTTTTTTCTGTTCGATTTGGTATAGTAGAGTATAGTCGCTTAAGGTAGGGTAGGGTAGGGTAGTGTAGGGTAAGGTTTGGTACGTTAGGGCGGGGTATAATATCGTAGGGGAGGGTAGGCAATGGTAGGGTAGGGTAGAGTAGAGTAGAGTAGAGCTAGGTTAGGCTAAGCTATGTAAGGCTAGGCTTGGCTAGACTAGGATCAGTAAGAGTATAGTAGAGTAGCATAGGGTATGGTAGGGTAAGGTTGGCAGGGTAAGGTTGGTTGGGTAGGGTTGGTAGGGTAGGATAGGGTAGGGTATGGTAGTGTTCGATTCAGTTCAGTTTGGTTCGATTTTACCGGTTCAACTAAGTTCCTCTCGGTTTGGTTAGGTTTTTTTCTGTTCTATTCAATTCGATTTGGTTCGGTTCATTTCAGTTCATTTTGATTCTGTTTAGTTCGATTCAATTTGATTCAGTTTGGTTTCGTTTTGTTTGGTTAGGTTCAATTAGGTTTTGTTCGGTTCGGTTCGATAGAGTAAAGTACTGTAGAGTAGGATAGGGTAGAGTAGGGTGGGGTAAGGTAAGGTAGCGTAGTGGAGGGTAGGGTAAGGCTTGGTAGGGTAATGCAGGGTAAGGTTGGATAGGGTAGAGTAGAGTAGAGTGGAGGAGGGTATAGTAGAGTAGAGTAAAGTAGAGTTGAGTAGAGTAGAGTAGAGTTAGGTTAGGCTAGGCCAGGCTAGGCTATGCTAGGCTCAACTATGCTAGGATAGGCTAGAGTAGAGCAGAGTAAAGTAGCATAGGATAGGGTGGGGTAGGGTAGGGTAGTGTAGGGTAAGTTATGGTTTGATTTTGTTTGGTTCGGTTCGTTCGGTTTGGTTTGGTTCGGATCTGATCGATTCCGTTCTGTTCAATTCGATTCGGTTTGGTTAGATTCAATTCTTTTCGGTTTGATTTGATTCGGTTCGGTTTGGTTTGGTTCGGTTCGGTTCGGTTCGGTTTGGTTTGGTTTGGTTTAGTTTGGTTTTGTTTGGTTTTATTTTAAAAATAATTAATATTCTTATAATATATAATATATACTCACACATAAATTGTTAACAAATTATACCTTGATTAACACTCATGTCAAAAAATTTTAATTTTACTTTTTTTAACCTAAGGAGTAATCAAATGTATTATATTGTTTATATACAAAATAATATTTTGTTTTGTTATTTTTAGTATATAAATTAATATTTTATCTTTTTATTTTATAATTAAAAATAAAAATAATAAATAGCAAGAAAATATTTTTTGAAAATTAAAAAATTAAAACGATTAATATAAACTATTATTTATAAAAATAAATATAATATGTTTTAGTTTTGTATAATTATTTATTAAACCACACTTAAACTCTATACATTTTTCAAACTATTAGATTCCTTTATTATGTAATAAGTAAATTAATCTTTATATTTTAAAATAAAAAAAGTTGTTAAATATAATTTAACTAACAGTAATGATATATCTTTTACAAAAATTAAATATTTCAATGTTTGATTTTATTTTATTTTTTATGAAAGTGTAATGATAAAAAAATGAAAAAATATTTTATACAACAAATAAAATTCAAAATAATTAAAATAAAAAGGTACACAAATATTTCTAATAGTTTCATTGGTTTATTCATTATAAAGTTTTAGTAAAATAGTTGCACATTTCATGTTGTTGATTATGTGATGGTCTTTTTCATAATATGCTTTGTGGAATAGCCACAAAATTAGTTGCCTTCCAAATTATAGCTTTTTATGAAGTTATGGTTAGCTCATGATTTTTGCTCTCTTTTGATGTTTGTAAATTTTTTATGCATTTGCATCCATGGTTAAAAACTTTTCATTATATCAGACAAAAAGAAAAAATGTCTCATAGTTTGTTAATAATCCTTAAAAATTGTAAATTCTGAAGTGTTAATTATTTTATATTTTTTCATATAATACAATTTATGGAACTATCACAAAAATATTGACAATCCAAATTGTGAAATTTTAGAAAAGTTCAAGGGTGGTTAACAAATGGGTTTTGTTAGCTTTTGACATCTACATAATTTGTTTTATATCGTTTTACCTAGAATAAGAATTGTCACAGTTTCAAACCAATAGACAAATATGCATAGTACTTGTTCAGAGGGCTTTTGTTTATTTTTGAAGCATAAAATCAAGAATAATTGAATTTGAAATCTATTTTTTGCTTAACATTTTGTAGATATAGTCATATTTAAATAAACTTTATAAATAAATATATAATATTATAGGTAAATTTTACTTGTTCATGGCAAAAAAAAATTTTAAGTGGGTAAATTTGATCTTTAAAATGGTTTCATGCTTCTTATTTTTCATGTTAACTAATAATAATGATATATATTTTGGAGAAATTTAAAATTGTGATATACACTATTCTTTTTAATTTCCATTTTATTTTAGTTTGAAATTTTTTTAATAACTATTATAAAAAATTATAAATAAAATTATAATAGCTTGAAACTCTAAGGTCCTAAAGCATAAAAAATAAACTTAATTGAGCCATTAATATATAAACAAAAGAAAACAATAATAACATAACATATAAATAAACAAGCAACTAAAAACCTAAAGATCATCATTCTAAATATAAAAATAAAATATGCCTAATATCAATATAACTTAGTTACCTTAAACTAAAAGGATAAAAATATAAATCATTAGTGTTATCACTTCATATTTCTATGATCTAATATATCTTATTTCGCTTTATATAAAGTATTTTTATATTATAAGAACAAAGGTAGTAAATTAAAATAAGAAATTTAATTATTATTATTTTTGTTTAAAAATACTTTGATTTATTAAAATATTGCATTTGTTTAATCATATTTCAAGATGATATTTATCACATTAAAAATAATTTTAAAAGTTTAATTATACACTTTTATAAGCACATCGTTAAGTTTTTTTAATTAAAAAATAACACATAGTTTGACCAAAAGAATTAATAATTTTATTCTTAAAAAATAATGAAAGAAAGAAATTTTTTTTATAAAAAGTCAATAATATTTTATTCATTTTAAAATATAGCTATTTTATGAAGTCACTATACATAATAAATTTATTCAAAATTATCTTTAAAAATAAACTTAAATGCAATATCTACATCACATCAGTCATACATTTTAAAATTATTAAAAAAACATTTGAAAAATATTTTTTATATTTTTTTATTGAGTAAATATTTTTTAGATTTTTTAAAATGTTTTCACTCAGTAATAAAAAATCTAATAAAAGACAAAATATTTTTTTACTTTAAGAATATGATAGGTAAAAATTTTCAAAAGAAAAATTTTTTTAAATAAATATTGCATGAAAGTTATTATGTTTTATACAATTATGTGATAAAATATGTTGAGTGATACTCTCTTTTATAATAATTTGGTTTGTTTCATTATTTTTAAATATTTTCTTCTTTTGAAAAATAATATAGTGTAGAATTTAAATATTATTTTAAAATAGTTGATTTTTAAAATTACTAAAATAAAGATTTTAAACTTAACCCTATTATAAAAAATTACTTGGAATAGATTTTTTGGAAATTTCTAATAATGTAAAAATAAAATATTTTATTACAAATTTGGATAAAAATATTTTTAATAAATATATTTTTGTAATAGAATTTTAAAAAATTCTTGTTAATTTATTAAACTCATACATTATTGTCAAAGTAGTATCTTAAGAGTCATTTTGTAGTTTTGTACAATAAATTAATCTTTTTCATAATAGTTGATAAAAATCATGATTAAAATTAAATGTTTTTAATAAATAAACATTATCTTTTGTTTGATATTTGGATTAAAAAAATTTTTAAAAAATTAAAAAAAATTTATCTTCATAAGGTATTAGTTTTTAAATTAAACTTTTTAATGAAAATTCATGTCTACTATACAAATGATGGTAGCAAGTACAAGACTCTTGAAGATTCAAAAACTTAACAATGAAATAGAGTAGAGTAGACTAGAGCAACATAGAGTAGAGCAAAGTAAGGTAGAGCATATTAGAGTAGAGTATAATAGATTAGAATGAAGTAGAGAGGAGTAAAGAAGAGTATAGTAATGCTAGGCTAGGTTAGGTTAGTCTAGATTAGAGAATAATAGAGTGAAGTAGAGTAGAGAAAAGTAACCTGGGGTTAGTCTTGGCTAGGCTATGCTATATTTAGCTAGGCAAGGCAAGAGTAGAGTAGAGTATGGTAGAGTAGAGTAGAGTAGAGTAGAGTAGAGTAGAGTAAGGTTAGGCTAGGCTAGGTTATGTTAAGCTAGGCTAAGCTAGGGTTGGGCAGGGTAGAGTAGAATAGTATAGATTGGGTCAGAGAAGAGTAAAGAAGAGTAGAATAGAGTATAATAGAGTAGAGTGGAGTAGAATAGGCTTGGCTAGGCTAGGCTACGTTAGGTAAGGCTATGCTAGGTTAAGCTTGGCCAGGATATGCTAGAGTAGAGTAGATTAGAGTAGAGTAGATCAAAATAAAGTAAAGTAGAGTAGAATTAAATAATGTTAATCTAGGTTAAACTAGCATATATTAAAGTAGAAAAGAGCAAAGTAGAGTAGCAATATGTTAAGTTAAGCTTAGCTAGGCAAGACTAGAATAAAGTATAGTAGAGTATAGTAGAGAAGAGTAAGGCTAGGTTACCTAGGTAGGTTAGGTTAGGCTATGTTTGGCTTGGCTAAGCTCAACAAGGCTAACTTAGGCTATGCTAGAGTAGAGTATATTAGAGTAGAGTAGAGTAATATAGAGCAAAGCAGGGTAGAGAAGAGTAAAACAGGATAGAGCCAAGTAGAATAGAGAAGAGCAGAGCAAAGAAGAGTAGAGAAGAGTATAGCAAAGCAGAGTAGAGTAGAGAATAGTAGAATAAAGTAGAGTAGAGTAGAGTAGGGCATAGAAGAGTATAGTAGAACGGAGTAGTTTGAAGCTAGGCTATAGTATAACAGAGTAAAGTAAAGTAGAGTAACACAAGGCTATGGTATGTTAGGCAATGTTAGGCTAGAGTACTGTAGAGTATAATTGAGTAGAGTTATATTAGGTTAAGCAAAGGTTAAGTTAAGCTAGGTTAGGCTAGGGTAGGTTAGAGTAGAGTAGATTAGCATAGGTATGGTATGATAGGGTAAGATAGGATAGGGTAGGATAGAGTAGAGTAGAGTAAAGCATAGTATAACAGAGCAAAGTATAACAAAGTAGAGTAGAGTAGAGTAGAATAGAGCATAGTAGAAGAGAGTAGAGTTGGATAGAGTAGAGCAAAGCAAAGAAGAGTAGAATAGAGCATAGTAAAGTAGAGTAGAGTAGAGTAGATAAGAGAAGAGAAGAGGAGAGAAGAGTGGAGTAGAGTAAAGTAGAATAGAGTAGCATAACATAGGATAAGATAGGGTAGTGCAAGGTAGGGTAAGGTAGAGTTTAGTAGAGTAGAATAGAGTAGAGTAAAGTAAAGCTAGGTGAGGCTAAGTTAAGAAGGGCAAAGCTAGGATAAGAAGGGCTAGGCTAAGCTTGGTTATCCTAGGCTCTATTATGTTTAAGTAGATTAGAGTGGAGTAGAGTAGAGTAAAGAAGAATAGAGTATGATAGAGTAGAGCAGAGTAGTGAAGAGTAGAGTAGAGTAATGTAGAGTTATGTAGAGTAGAGGAGGGTTGAGAAGAGTAGAGTAGAGTTGAGTAGAGTAAAGCATAGTAGTGCTAGGTTAAGCTAAGCTAGGCTAAACTTAGTAGGCTAGGTAATGCTAAGCTAGTCTATGTTAGGATATGCTTTTGTAGAGTAGAGTAGAGTAGAGTAGAATAGAGTAGAGTAGAGTAAAGTAGCATTTAGTAACGTAGGGTAAGGTTGGGTATTATAATCTAAGGTAGAGTAGAGTAAAGTAAAGCAGAACATAATAGGGAAGAAAGGAGTAGAGAAGAGTAGAGTAGAGTAGAGTATAGTAGAAGAAAACAGAGTAAAGCAGAGCGTAAAACAGTAGAGTAGAGAAAAGCAAAGTAAAGCAAAGAAGGGTAGAGCAAAGATGAGCATAGCAGTGAAGAGTAGTGCAAAGTAAAATAGAGTAGAGTAGAGGAGAGTAGGGGAGAGCAGAGTAGAGTAGAGATAAGTAGAGTAGAGTAGAGGAGAAGAGAAGAGAAGAGAGTAGAGTAGAGTAGAGTAGCATAAGAGGATAGGATAGGATAGGATAGGGTAAGGTAGGGTAGAGTAGGATAGTGTTGAGTGGAGTAGAGTATAACAAAGCTTTGTTAGGTAATACTTGGTTAGGCCAAATGAGAGTAGAGTACAGAATATTAGAATACAGTAGAATAGAGTAGAGTATAGTATAATATAGTAGAATAGAGTATAGTATAGAAGAGTAGAGTAATGTAGAGTAGAATATTGTAGAGTATAGTACAGTACAGTAGAGTAAAATAGAGTAGAGTAGAGTAGGATAGAGTAGAGTAGAGTAGAATAGTGTAGATTAGAAAAGAGTAGAGTTGAGTAAAGTAGAGCAAGGTGATTCTAGGCTAGGCTAGGCCAAGCATGGCTAGGCAAGACTAGGCTTGGCTAGGCTAGGTTAAGCTAACCTAGGCTAAGGTAAGTAAGAGTAGTGTGCAGTATAGTAGAGTAGTACTGAATAGAGTAGAGTATAGTAGACTAGAGTAGCATACGATAAGATAGGGAAAAATAGGGTAGGATAATGTAGGGTATATTAGAGCAGAGTAGAGAAAAATAAAGTAGAGCACAACATAGTAGAGTAGAATAGAATAGTGTAGAGTAGAGTTCGGTTGAGTAGAGTATAGTATAGTAGAGTAGACTAAAGCAAAGTGGATAAGAGCAAAGAAAAGTAGACAAGAGTAGAGGAAAGGAGAGGAGAGGAGAGTAGAGGAGAGGAGAAGTGAGGAGAGGAGAGGAGAGTATAGTAGGGTAGAGTCGACTTGAGTTGCATTGGGTAGGGTAAGATTGGGTAAGATAAGGTAGAATAGAGCAGAGTAGTGTAGAGTTAGGCTAGGCTAGGATAATGTAAAGTAGAGTAGACTTGTGTAGATTAAAGAAAAGTAGAGTTGAGTTGATTAAAGTAGAGAAAAGTAGAGTAGAGTATAGTAGAGCAAGGTTAGGATAGACTAGGCAAGGCTAAGCAAGGTTAGGTAAGGCTAGGTGAGGCTAGACTAGGCTAACTTAGAGTAGAGAAGAGAAGAGTAGAGTTGAGTAGAGTAGCACAGAATTGAGTAGAGTAGAGCAGAGTAGACTAGAGTAGAGTGGATTAAAGTATAGTAGAGTAGAGTAGAGTAGGGTAGAGAAAAGTATAGTAGAGTGTAATAGAATAAAGTATAGTAGAGTAGAGTAAGGTAGAGTAGTGTAGATTAGAGTAAAGCAGAGTAGAGTAAAGTATAGTAGAGTAACGTAACATAAGGTAGGGTATGGTAGGGTCGGATAGGATAGGGTAGTATAGGGTAGGGTAGAGGAGAACCAAGGAGAGGAGAGTAGAGTGGGTGGGGTAGAGTAGAGTAATGTAAAGTAGAGTGGAGCAGAGTAGAGTATAGTATAGTTGAGAAGAATAGAATAGAGCAGAGTATAGTATAGTAGAGAAGAGTAGAGAAAGATAGAGTAGAGCATAATAGAGTAGAGTAGAGTAGGGTAACATAACATAGGGTAGGGCATGATAGGACAGTGTTGAGTAAGGTAAGATAGAGGAGAGGAGAAAAGAGAAAAGTAGTATAGAGTAGAGTAGAGTAGAGTAGCATAGGGTAAGGTTGGGTAGGGAAGGATAGGGTAGGGTAGGATAGAGTAGAGTAAAATAGAACAGAGCAAAATAGAGTAATGTAGGGTAGAGTAGAGAAAAGACAAGAAGGGAATTGTAAAGTAGAGTAGAGTAGAGCAAAGAAGAGAAGAGTAAAGTAGAGTAGAGTACAACAAAAAAAAGTAGAAGAGAGGAGAGTTCAGGTGAGTAGAGCATTGTAGAGTAAAGTAGAGTAGTGTAGGGTAGGGTAAAATAGGGTAGGGTAGAATAAGAAAAGATAGAGTAGAGTAGAGTAGAAAATAGTAGAGTAGAATAGAGTGAAGTAGAGTAGAGTAGATCTAGGTTAGTTAGGCTAGGCATGGCTAGGCTATAGTAGAATAGAGTAGAGTATAATATAGTATAGTAGAACAGAGTCGAGTAGAGCAAAGTAGAGTAGCATAGAGTAGAGTTGAGGTAAGTTAGGCTAAGCTATACTAGCCTAGGATCGAGTATATTAAAGTAGAGTAGAGTAGAGTAGAGTATAGTAGAGTACAGTAGAATAGAATAGAATAAACTAGAGTAGAGTATAGGAGAGTAAAGTAGAGTTGGATAGAGTATAATAGAGTGGAGTAGAATATAGAAGAGTAGAGCAGAGTAGGGTATTGTAGAGTAAAGTAGAGTAGAAAAGAGTAGGGTAATGCTAGGTTAGGCTAGGTTATGATAAGTTAGAATAAAGTATAGTATAGTACAATATAGTAGAGTAGAGTTGGGTTAAGTAGGGCAGTGTAGAGTAAAGCTAAGTTAGTATAGTAGCGTAACATAGGATTGGGTATGGTAGGGTCGGATAGGATAGGGTAGGATAGGGCAGGGTAGAGGAGAACCAAGGAGAGGAGAGTAGAGTAGGGTGGGGTAGAGTAGAGTAATGTAAAGTAGAGTGGAGCAGACTAGAGTATAGTATAGTTGAGAAGAATAGAATAGAGTAGAGTATAGTAGAGTAGAGAAGAGTAGAGAAGGATAGAGTAGAGCATAGTAGTGTAGAGTAGAGTAGGGCAATATAACATAGGGTAGGGTAAGATAGGATAGAGTTGAGTAAGGTAGGATAGAGAAGAGGAGAAAAGAGGAAAGTAGTATAGAGTAGAGTAGAGTAGAGTAGCATAGGATAAGGTTGGGTAGGGAAGGGTAGGGTAGGGTAGGATAGAGTAGAGTAAAGTAGAACAGAGCAAAATAGAGTAATGTAGGGTAGAGCAGAGAAAAGATAAGAAGGGAATTGTAAAGTATAGTAGAGCAGAGCATAGAAGAGAAGAGTAAAGCAGAGTAGAGTATAGCAAAGAAAAGCAGATAAGAGGAGAGTTCAGGTGAGTAGAGCATTGTAGAGTAAAGTAGAGTAGCATAGGGTAGGGTAAAATATAGTAGGGTAGAATAGGAAAGGATAGAGTAGAGTAGAGTAGAAAATAGTAGAGTAGAATAGAGTAAAGTAGAGTAGAGTAGAGCTAGTTTAGGCTAGGCTAGAGTAGAATAGAGTAGAGTATAATAGAGTATAGTAGTATAGAGTCGAGTAAAGGTAGGTAAAACTAAGCTATACTAGCCTAGGATTAAGTATAGTATAGTTGCGTAGAGTAGAGTTGAGCAGAGCATAGTGGAGTAGAGTGGAGTAGAATAGAATAAAACAAACTAGAGTAGAGTAGAGTAGAGTAAAGTAGAGTTGGATAAGATAGAGTAAAGTGGAGTAGAGTAGAGTATTATAGAGTAAAGTAGAGTAGAAAAGAGAAGGGTGCACTACGTTAGGCTAAGCTATGCTAAGTTAGAATAGAGTATAGTATAGTAGAGTATAGTAGAGTAGAGTTGGGTAGAGTAGGGCAGTGTAGAGTAAAGCTAGGTAAAGTAAAGAAGAGTTGGGTAGAGTGGAGTGGAGTAGAGTAGCGTAGAGTGGAGTAAAGTAGGGTAGACTAGATCAGAGTAGGTAGAGTAGAGTAGAGTTGAGCAGGATTCAGTAGAATAGAGTAGAGTAGAGTATAGTAAAGTAGAGTAGATTAGAGTAGAATAGATCAGAATAAAGTAGAGTAGTACTAGGCTACGGTAGGCTTTGTTAAGCAAGGTTAGGTAAAGTTAGAGTAAAGTAGAGTAGTGTAGTGTAAGGTAGGTAGGGTAGGGTTGGGTATGGTAGGATTGGATACAAAAGAGTAAAGTAGAGTAGAGTATAATAGAGTAGAGTAGAGCGAGACTAGACTATGCTAGACTAGGTTAAGCTAGAGTAGAGCAGAGTAAAGTTTAGTGGAGTAGAGCGTAGTAGAGTAGCATAGAGTAGGGTGAGGTAGGTAGAGTACGACAAGATAGGGTACAGTAGAGCAGAGTGAGTAGAATAGAGAGCACAGGAGAGTAGAGTAGAGTAGAGAAAAGCAAAGCAGAGCAAAGTAGAGTAGAATAAAATAGAGTAGGGTATAGCAAAATAGAGCAGAGTAGTGTAGAGTAGAGTAGAAGAGTGGAGAGAAGAGTAGAGGAGACTAGAGCAGAGTAGAGAATAGGAGAGAAGAGAGGAGAGTAGAGCAGAGTAGAGTAGAGTAGCATAGGGTAAGAGAGGGTATGGTATGGTAGAATAGAATAGAGTAGAGTTGAGTAGAGTAGAGCTTGGTTAGAGTAGGCTAGAGTAGAGTATTGTAGAATATGATACAGTAGAGTAGAGTAAAGGAGAGGAGAGGAGAATAGACTAGTGTAAAGTATAGTAGTATAAGTTAGGGTAGAGTAAGGTAGAGTAAAGTAGAGTTTAGTAGAGTAGAGTTAGGTTAAGTTAGGCTTGGTAATACTATGCTAGAGTAGAGTAGAGAAGAATAGAGTATAGTGCAATAGAGTAGACTACAGTGTAGTATAGTACAATATAGATGAGTAGACTACAATAAAGTATAATATAGTTTAATGAAGTAGAGTAGAGCAGAGTAGACTAGAGCTAGGTTAGGCTAAGCTAGGTTAAGCAAGGCAATGTAAGTCTAGGTTAGGCTAGACTTAGCTAGGGTAAGCTAGAGTAGGGTAGAGTATAGTAGAGTAGAGTGGGCAAGAGTAGACTAGAGTAGAGTATAGTTTAGTGGAATAGAATAGGTTAAGGAAGGGAATGGTAGGGTATAGTACTGCAGAGTATAATAGAATATAAGAGAGCAGAGCATAGAAGAGTAGAGAAGAGTGGTGTAATGTAGTGTAGAGCAGAGCAACGTGGAGCAAAGAAGAGGAGAGGAGAGTAGTATAGAGGAAGAAGAGAAGAGCAGAGAAGAGAAGTGTTTAAAGTTGATTAGAGTAAAGTAGAGTAGAGTAATATACTATAGAGTAGTTTATGGTAGTGTAAGGTAGAGTTGAGTAAAATATAGTACAGTAGAGTTACGTAGATGTTGGTTAAGCTAGGCTAGGATTTAGTAGAGCAAAGTAGAGTATAGTAGAGTAGAATCGAGTATAGTAGAATAGAGTAGACTAAAATAAGGTAGAGTAGAGTAGGGTAAGGTTGGGTAGGGTATGATAGATTAGGGTAGCGTTCGGTAGGGTGGTAGGGTATGTTAGGGTAGAGTAGAGTAGAGTAGAGTATATTAGAGTATAGTAGAGTAAAGTAGAGTTGACTCGAGTAGTATAGAGTAGAGTAGAGTAGAATAGAGTAGAGCTAAGTTTGTCTAGGTTAGGCTAATAAGTCTAGGCTAAGCTAGGGTAAGCTAGAGTAGAGTAAAGTGGAGTAGAGTGTAATAGAGTAGAGTAGAGTTGAGTAAGATAGGGTCAGGTAAAGTAAGGTAGGTAGCGTAGGGTTGACTATGGCATAATAGTGTATGGTAAGATAGAGTAAACTAGAGTAGAGTTAGGTTCGACAAAGTTTGGCTAGCCAACGCTAGGCTAGGGAAGAGTAGACTAGAGCAGACTATAGCAGAATAGCATAGGATTAGATAGGCTACACCATGTTAGGCTCAACTAGGTTGGAGGAGAGTAGAGTGGAATATTGTAGAGTAGAGTAGAGTACAATAAGGCAAGGCTTGGTTAGGATAGTCTAGGCTAAGCTAGGGTAGAAAAGAGTAGAATAAATTAGATTAGAGTAGAGGAGAGTTGACTAGAGTAGAGTATAATAGAATATAGTAGAGTAATGTAGAGTATGGTAGGGTAGAGTAGAGTAGAGTAGAGTAGATTAGCATAGTGTAATGTAAGGTAGATGGGTAGGGTTGGGTAGAATAGGGTGAAGTTGGGTAGGGTAGGGTAGGGTAGGATAGAGTAGAGTAGAGTAAAGTAAGTTGAATAGAGTAGTGAAAGATAGAGTAGGGTAGAGTAGAGTGACATAAAGTAGAGTAGAGTAGAACTAAGTAGAGTAGAGTAGAATAAAATAGAGTATAGTAGAGTGGTGTAGAGTAGAATATACTAAAGTAGAGTAAAGTACTGTAGCATTGCATGGGGATGGGTATGGTAGGATAGGGTGGGGTAGGAAATGGTATAGGTGAGAATAGGGTAGGAGAGTAGAATAAAGTAGAGTAGAGTAGAGTTATGTTGAGTTGAGTTGAGTTGAGTTGACTAGTGTTGCATAGCATAGCACAAGGTAGGGTATGGTAAGGTATGATAGGGAAGAGTAGGTTATGGTAGTGTAAAGTACTGTATTGTCAGATAGACTAGTGTAGAGTATAGTATAATAGAGCAGAGTCAAGTAGAGCTCGATTATGATAGGCTAAGTTAGGCTAAGGAATGCAAGGCAAGGCTAGACTTGGCTTGGGTATGCTATTGCAGAGAAGAATAGAGACGAGCAAGGATATGCTAGGCTAGGCTAAGGTAGGGTAGAGTAGAGTAGAGTAGAGTAGTTTATGATAGTAGAGTAGAGTAGAATAAGGTATGGTAATATTTGATAGGATATAATAGAGTAGAGTAGAGTAGAGTAGAGCTATGTAGAGCAGAGTAGAGTATAGCAGAATAGAGTGGAGAAGAGTGGAGTAATGCAGAACAAAGTAAAGGATGGGAGAGTAGAGAGGGGAGAGGACAAAAGAGTAGAGTAGGTTTGAGAAGTGTATGTTAGGGTAAGGTAGAGTAGGATAGGGTAAGGTAGGGATGAGTAGAACTAGGCTAGGCAAGGGAAAAGTAGGCTAGAGTAGAGTAGAGTAAAGTAGGATAGAGTGGAGTAGAGTAGGGTTAGGTTAGGCTAGGCTAGGCTATGCAAAACTAGGCTAAGCTAGAGTAGGGTAGGCTAGAGAAGAGTAGAGTGGAGTAGAGTAGGATAAGATATCGTAGGGGAGGGGTACGATAAGATATGGTAGGGTAAGATAAGATAGGGTATAGTTGGGTATGGTAGGGGTAGGGTAGGGTATGGTTGGGTAGGATATGGTAGGGCAAGGTGCAGTAAAGTAGAATAGAGTAGAGTAGACTATAGTTGAGTTAGGTTAGCCTAGCTAAGCTATGCAAAGGAATGCTAGGCTAGGTTAGGCTAGTGTAGGATTCAATAGAGTAGAGTAAAGTAGAGTAGCATAGAGTAATGTAGTGTAGAGTAGCATGGAGTATAGTAGAGCATAGTAGAGTAGCAAAGGATAAAGTAGGGTATGGTAGGGTATGGTATGGTAAAGTAGAGTTGAGTAGAGTAGAGAAGAGTAGAGCCTAAAAGTATTGAGTAAAGCAGAGCAAAGCAAAGCATAGTAGAGCATAGGAGAGTAGAGTAGAGTAAAGCAGTGCTTGGTTAGGCCAGAGTATAATAGAGTGAACTAGAGTAGAGTAGAATAGCATAAAGCTGGGCTTGGCTAGGCTACGCTATGTTAGGCTAGGCTTGGTTTGAGTAGAGTAGAGTTGAATAGAGTAAGGTTAGGCCAGGCTAGGGTAGGCTAAAGTAGAATTGAGTAGAGTTGAGAAGATTGGAGTAGAGTAGCATAGCATAAGGTAAAGTCGGGTAAGGTAAGGTAGAATACGATACGGTAGGGTAGGGAAGAGTAGAGTAGAGCAGAGTGGAGTAAAGTTGAGCTAGATTAGGCTAGACTAGGTTAGGCTTTGCTAGGGTATGTTAGAGTAGATTAGAGTAGAGTAGAATAGCATAGGATAGTGTAGGGTAGGGTAAAGTAGAGTAGAGAAGGGCTAAGTTAAGCTAGGCTAGGTTAGAGTAGATTAGAGTTGAGTGGAGTATAGTAGAGCAGTGAAAAGCAAGGTTAGGCTAGGTTAGGCTAGTGTAATCAAGGCTATAGTAAGTTAGGCTAGGCTAGGGTAGGCTGTCGTAGGCTAATGTAGAGTAGAATAGAGTAGAGTAGAGTAGAGTATATTAGAATAAAGTAGATTAGAGTAGAGTAGAGTGGTGTATAGTAGTATAGGATAGGGTACGATAGGGTAGAGTGGGGTAGTGCAATGTAACATAGGGGAGGGTATAGTAGAATAGGGTTAGGTAGAGTGCAGTAGCGTGGAGTAGGGTGGAGTAAAGTAGAGCAGAGTAGAGTAGAGTAGAGAAAGGATAGGCTATGCTAGGCTTGGCTAAGTAAGGCTAGGCTAACTTAGGCTTGACTAGGCTAGGTTAGGGTAGACTAGAATAGAGTAGAGTAGAGTAGAGTAGCATAGGGTAGGGTAGGGTACAATAGGATAAGATATGTTAAGATAGGGTAGGGTAGAGTAGAGTAAGGTATGGTAATGTAGGGTTCATTAGAATTCAGTTCGGTTCGATTCAAATGGGATCGTTTATGTTCAGTTATTTTATGTTCCGTTCGATTCGGTTTAGTTTCGCTCATTTCGATTTGGTTTAGATCGTTGTAGTTCTATTCGATAGAGTGTACAGTGGCGTGGGGTAGCGTAGGGTAGGGTAGGGTAGGGTAGGGCAACGTATAGGAGGGTATGGTAGGTATAGTAAAATGGGGTAAGGTGGAGTAGAGTATAGTAGAATTGAGTAGAGTAGAGTTGAGTATAGTTAGGGTAGGTTAGGCTAGGTTAGGCTAAGGAAGCCTAGACTATGGTAGGCTAGGCTACTCTAAGCTATGGTTGGCAAGAGTATGGTAGAGTAGCATAAGGTAGGGTTCGATTCGATTCAGTTCAGTTCAGTTGAGTTTTGATCTGTTCGATTCGATTTGGTTTGGTTCGATTCAATTCATTTCGGTTTGATTCGGTTAGGTACCTTTAGATTTGGTTCTGTTCTCTTCTGTTTTGTTTGATTTGGTTTGGTTTGGTTCGATAGGGCAGAGTACAGTAGGGAATGGTAGGGTAGGGTAGGGTAGGGTAACGTAATGGAGGGTATGCTAGGATAGGGTAGGGTGGGGTAGAGTAGAAAAGAGTAGAGAAGAGTATAGTAGAGTATAGTAGAGTATAGTAAAGTAGAGTTGAGCGTAGCAGAGTAGAGCTAGGTTAGGCTAGTAGGGTAGGACAGGGTAGAGTAGAGCAGAGTAGAGTACAGTATAGTAGAGTATAGTAAAGTAGAGTTGAGCATAGCAGAGTAGAGCTAGGTTAAGCTAGGCTAGGCTAGGCTAAGCAAGGCTAGGCTAGGCTAGACTAGGCTAGGATAGGTTAGAGTAGAATAGAGTAGAGTAGCATAAGGAAGGGTAGGATAAGGTATGTAGGGAAAGAGAGGGTAGGGTAAGGTTGGGTGGGGTTCGATTCTATTCGGTTTAGTTCGGTTCGGTTCGTTTCGATTATGTTCTATTAGATTTGGTTCGGTTCGGTTTGATTCGGTTTGGTTCGGTTCGGTTCGGTCTGGTTCCGTTTTGTTTGGTTTTGTTTGGTTCGGTTTGGTTTGCTTTGGTTTGTTTGTCTTGGTTCTGTTAGGTTTTAAAAATAAATAATATTCTTATAATATATAATTTTAAAGATTATATTTTATGATGTTAATCTTTATGTTTAACGTACGATGCATTGATCTATTGTATACATATATATGTATAGAAACGTTCAATGTATCGTACGTTAAACATAAAGATTAACATCATAAAATATAATCTTTAAAATTATATATTAAAGTAGAGCAGAGTACATTAGAGTATAGTAAAGTAGAGTTGAGCATAGCAGAGTAGAGCTAGATTAAGCTAGTAAGATAGGATAGGGTAGAGTAGAGAAGAGTAGAGTAGAGTATAGTAGAGTATAGTAAAGTAGAGTTGAGCATAGCAGAGCAGAGCTAGCTTAGGTTAGGCTAGGATAGGATAGGTTAGAGTAGAATAGAATAGAGTAGCATAGGTAGGGTAGGATAGGGTAAGTAGGGCAAGATAAGGTAGGGTAAGGTTGGGTGGGGTTCGATTCTATTCATTTCAGTTCAGTTCGGACCGTTTTGGCTCGATTCGGTTAGATTAGGTTCGGTTCAGTTCGGTTCGGTTTTGTTCGGTTTGGTTCGGTGGTTTGGTTTGATTCGGTTCGATTTGTTTTGGTTTGGTTTGTCTTGGTTTGGTTAGGTTAGGTTTTAAAAATAAATAATATCTTATAATATATAATTTTAAAGATTATATTTTATAATGTTAATCTTTATGTTTAATGTACGATACATTGATCTTTTATATATATATATATACACATTAATCTTTTGTATATATATATATATACACATTAATCTTTTGTATATATATATATATATATATTTATATACACATAAATTGGTAACAAATTATACCTTCAATAACACTCATGTAAAAAAAATTAATTTGAAATTTTTTAGCATAAGGAGTAATCAAATATATTATGTTATTGATATACAAAATAATATTTTAGTTTGTTATTTTTATTATATAAAGTAATATTTTGTCTTTTATTTTATAATTAAAGATAAAACGAATAAATATAAAGAAAAGTTTTTTTGAAAATAAAAAAATTAAAAAATTAAATATAAACTATTATTTATTAAAATAAGTATAATATGTCTTAGTTTTATATAAATATTTATTAAATCACGCTTAGATTCGATACTTTTTTCAAACCATTAGATTCCTTTATTATTTAAGAAGTAAATTAATCTTTATATTTTAAAAAAATAAAGTTAATGAATATAATTTAACAAATAGTAATAATATACCTTTTACAAAAATTAAATATTTCAAAGTTTGATTTTATTTTATTTTTTATGATAGTGCATTGATAAAAAAATTAAAAAAAATTTTCTGAAGAAATTAAAATTCAAAATATTTAAAATAAAAAAGTAGACAAATATTTCTAATAGTTTCAGTGGTTTATTAATTATCATTTATTACTAAAATAGTTGCACATTTCATGTTGTTGATTACGTGATGGTTTTTTGCATAATATGCTTTATAGAATAGCCAGAAAATTAGTAGCCTTCCAAATTATAACTTTTTATGAAATTATGGTTTGCTCATGATTTTTGCTCTATTTTGTTATTTTTAAATTTTTTATGCATTTGCTCCCATGGTAAAAACTTTTTCATTATGTGAGACAAAGAGGAAAAATATGTCATAGTTTGTTAATAATCATTTAAAATTTGCAAATTCTAAAGGGTTAATTATTTTATATTTTTTCATATGATACAATTTATGCAACTTTCACAAAAATATTTACCATCAAAATTATGAAATTTGAGAAAAATTCAATGATGGTTAATGCATGAGTTTTCTTAGTTTTTGACATCTACGTAATTTGTTTTATATTCTTTTACTTAGAATAAGTATTGTCACATTTTCAAACCAATAGACAAATATGTAGAATATTTGTTCAAAGGGTTTTTGTTTATTTTCGAAGTATAAAATCTAGAATAATTGAATTTTCAAATCTATTTTTTTGCTTAACATTTTGTAGATATAATCATATTTAAATAAAATTTATAAATAAATATATAATATTATTGGTAAATTTTACTAGTTCATGGAAAATAACAAAATTAAAGTACGTAAATTTGATCATTAAAATGGTTTCTCCTTCTTGTTTTTCATGTTAAAATAAGAGTAATTCATGCTTGCAAAAAACATTTTAGTTGCTAAAAAGAAATTTATATTCATTACTCATAGTAAAAACTTTTAATTTTGATTTGATTTAAAACATAAGTATTATATGAATATATTAAATTTATTATATACAAAATAATTTTTAATTTTTAAAATTTTTAATATATAAATTAATATTTTAATATTTGAATTTAAAAATAAAAAATTATAAATGGAGATAATAGTTTTTTTGTATGATAATTTTACATATTTTTTTAAAAAATATGAATTGACTAATAATAATTATATATATTTTGGAGAAATTTTAAAGTTGGTATATATAATGTTCTTTTGGATTACAATTTTATTTTAGTTTGAAATTTTTTTTAATGATTGTTATAAAAAATTATAGATAAAATTATAATATCTTGAAACTTTATGCTCCTAAAACATAAAGAATAAACTTCAAACAAGTCATTAATATACAAACAAATGAAAACAATAATAACATAACGTGTAAATATATAAGCAACTAGAAACCTAAAGATCATCATTCTAACTAACAAATTAAAATATGCCTAATATTATTATAACTTATTTACCTTAAACTAAAAGGATAAAAATATAAATAATTAGTGTCATCACTTTATATTTCTATGATCTAATAGACTTCATTTTACTTTATATAAAGTATATTTATATTATAAGAAAAGAGGTAATAAATTGAAATAGAAAATTTAATTATTATTGTTTAGTCTAAAAATACTTTGATTTATTAAAATATTGCATTTGTTTAATCACAATTTAAGATGATATTTATCATATTAAAAATAATTTTAAAAGTCTAATTATACACTTTAATAAGCACAATGTTAAGTTTTTTTAATTAAAAAAATTAAAACATAGTTCGACCAAAATAAATAATAATTTTATCCTTAAAAAATAATGAAAGAAAGTAATTTTTTATAAAAAGTAAGAAGTATTTTTTTCATTTTTAAATATAACTATTTTATGAAGTCACTGTACACAATAAATTTATTAAATATATAAACTTTTTTTTAGCAATTTTAAAAAAAAAATTTTAAAACTGTTATTTATTAATAAATTTTTCATTCAAAATTATCTTTAAGAATAAACTTAAATGACAATATCTACATCACATAATCGTAGATTTTAAAATTATTAAAAAACATTCACAAAATATTTTTTATATTTTTTATAGATGAAATAATTTTTTGAATGTTTTCTCTCAGTAATAAAAAATCTAATAAAATTATTAAAAATGTTTTTATCTTTAAAAGGTATTATTTTTTAAATTAAATCCTTTTCTAATGAAAATTCCCATTTGTGATACAAATTATGGTGTTAAGTAAGAGGTGCATGAAGATTAAGAAACATAATAGTAAAGTAGAGTAGAATAGAGTAGAGTAAAATAGAGCATAGTAGTGTAAGCAGAGCAAAATAAAGTAGAGCAGAGTAAAGCAGAGTAGAGTAGAGAAGAGCAGAGTAGTGTAGAGCAGAGTATAGTAGTGTAGAGTAGATCAGAGCAAAGAAAAACTGAGTGGAGTAAAGTAGAGTAAAGAAGAGTTAAGCTAGGAAAGAGTATAATAGAGTAGAGTAGAGTACCATGGGGCTAAGCATAGCTAGTCTATGCTATATTCGAGTAAGCTAGGCTAGAGTAGAGTAGAGCATAGTTGAGTAGGGTAAAGTAGAGTGGAGTAGAGTAAGGCTAAGCTAGGTTAAGTTAGGGGAGAGTAGAGTAGAGTTGATTAGATTAGAGTAGAGTAAAGGGGAGTAGAATAGAATATAGTAGAGTAGAATAAGGCTAGGCTAGGCTAAGTTAGGTTAGGCAAGGTTAAGCTAGGCTAAGCTTGGTTTTGGTAGGCTAGAGTAGAGTAGAGTAGAGCAAAGTTGAGTAGAGTAAAGTAGAGTAAAATATTACTAAGTTAAGCTATGTTAGCCTAGGCTAAAGAAGAGAATGGTGTAGGCTACATTATGTTAAGCTAGTCTAGATTCGAATAAAGTAGAGTAGAGTATAATAGAGTAGAGTAGAGTAGAGAAGAGTATGGCTAGGTTAGGTTTGGCTAGGTTAGGTTAAGCTAAGTTAAGTTATGCTAAGCTAGGCTAGGTTAGAGTAGATTTGAATAGAGAAGAGTTGAGTAGAGCAAAATAGATTAGAGCAGAGTAGAGAAGAGAAGAGTGGAGTAGAGTGGAGCAGAGTAGAGCATAGCAGAGAAGAGAAAAGCATAGTAGAGCATTGTAAAGTAGAGTAGAGCAAAGTAGAGTACAGTAGATAAATATAGAGAAACGAAGAGCATAGGAGACTATAGTAGTGCTAAGTACGGCTAGGCTAGGCTAGAGTGTAATATAGTAAAGTAAAGTATAGTAGAATATATTGAACCTATGCTTCGCTAGGCTTTGCTATGTTATGCTTGACTATGATAGAGTAGAGTGTAGTAGAGTATAGTAGGGTTGAGTAGAGTAAGGCAATGCTAGTTTTGCATGGGCTAAGCTAGGCTAATTTAGGTTAAGATAAGATAGGGTAGAGAAGAATAGGGTAAATTAGATTAGAATAGAGTACATAATAGTAGGGTAGAGTAAAGTAGTGCTAGGCTCGGCTAAGCTAAGCAATAGTATAATAGAGTAAAGTAGAGTAGAGTAGCATAAGGTTAGGCTCAACTAGTTATCTTAGGTGAAGTTTGGCTAGAGTAGTGTAGAGTAGTGTTGAACAAAGTAAGGTTAAGTTAAGCTAGGCTAGGTTAAGATATGCTAGCTAGGCTAGGTAAGGCTAGGCTAAAGTAGGCTAGCATATAGTAGAGTACAGTAGAGTAGAGTAGAATAGAGTACAGTAGAGTAGAGTAGTGTAGAGTAGAGTAGCATAGGGTAGGGTAGGATAGGATAGAGTAGAGTTGGGTATAGTAGAGTAGAGTAATATATAGCGGAGTAGTGCAGAGCGATACAGAGCAGAGCAAAGAAGTGTAAAACATAGCAGAGTAGAGAAGATGAGAGGAGAGGAGAGGGGAGTAGAGTAGAATACAGTAAAGTGGCATAGCATAAAGTAAGATAGGGTAGGGTAGGGTTGAATTGAGTGGTTAGAGTAGAGTAGAGCAGAGTAGAGTAGAGTAGAGCTAGGTTAGGCTAGGCTAAGCAAGAGGAGAGCAGAGAGAGCAGAGCAGAGGAAAGGGGAAAAGAGAGTACAATAGAGTAGCACAAGATAGTATAGGTTTTAGTAGTGGGGTAGAGTAGAGTAAAGTAGAGTAGATTAGAGCTTGGTTAGGTTAGGCTAGGTTGGGCTATGATAGAGTATAGTATAGTAGAGTAGAGTAGAGTAGTATAGAGTACAGAAGAGAAAAGTAGAGTTGAGTAGAGTAGAATAAAGATGAGTAGAGTAGTGTAAAGTAAAGTAGAGTAAAGTAGTTAGAGTATAGTAGAGTAAAGTGAAGTATAGTAAAGTAGAGTCAAGTAGAATAAAGTAGAGTAAATTAAAGTAAAGTAGTTTAGAGTGGAGTAGAGTAGAGTAGAGTAGAGTAAGGTAGAGTATAGTAGAGTAAAGTAGAGTGGAGTAGAGTAAAGTAGAGTAGAGAATGTTAGGTTAAGCTGGGCTAAGATAGAGTAGAGTATAGTAGAAGAGAGTAGAGTAGAGCTACATTAGGCTAGGCTAGGGTAAGAATTGTTAGAGTAAACTAGAGTAGAGAAGAATAGAATGGAGTAGAGTAAAGTGGGTAGGGTATGGTAGTGTACGTGAGGGTAAAGTAGGGAAGGGTAGGATAAGGCATAGTTGGGTATGGTCGAGCTAAGTAGAGTAGAGTAGAGTTAGGATAAGTAAGGTTAGGCTAGGCTACGTGATTCTTGACTAGAGTAGGGTAGAGTCGAGTGGAGTAGAGTAGAGTTGCGTAAAGTAGAGTAGAGTGGGGCTAGTCTAGGTTAGGTTATGCTAGGAAAAGCTAAGCTAGACAAGGCTAAGGTAAGCTGAGTGGAGGAGAGAAGATCATAATAGAGTATAGCACGAAAGAGTAGGGTAGAATAGAGTAGAGAAGAGTAGAGTAGAGTGGAGTAGAGTTATCTTGAGCTAAGCTAGGATACAGCATAGTAGATTGAAGTAGAGTTAGGCAAAGTTGCATCAAATTTCCTTGGCTAAACTATGTAAAGCTAAGCTAGAGTAGAGTATAGTAGAGTATAGTATAGTATAGTAGAGTAGACTAAGGCTAAGCTAGGTTATAATAGGCTAGAGTAGAGTAGAGTAGATTAGATTAGAGTAGATAAGATTAGAGTATAGTAGAGTATAGTATAGTAGAGTAGAGTAGACTAAACTAGACTAAAGTAGAGAAGGGAAGAGTAAAGCAAAGTACAGTAGAGTAGAGTAGAGTAGAGTAGAGTAGGGTAGAGTAGAGTTGAGTAGAGTAGTGTAGAGTAATGTATCGTAGCATAATGTAGGGTAGGGTAAGGTATAAAATATTGAATGATTGGGAAGAGTAAGTCTGGGTAGGGTAGAGGAGAGTAGAGTAGAGAAGATTAGAGTATAATAGAACTAAGCTCGACTTGGCTAAGTAAAGTAGAGTAGAGTAGAGTAGAGTAGAGTAGAGCAGAATAGAGTAGAGATGAGAAGAGTAGAGTAGAGTAGAGTAGAGTAGGCAAGAGTAGTGTAGAGTAGAGTAGTACTAGACCAGGTTAGAGTATAATATAGTGAAGTTGAGTTGAGTAGAATAGCATAAAGGTAAGCTTGGCTAGGCTGGGTTAGACTAGAGTAGAGTAGAGTTGAGATGAGTTTGGCTATGCTAGGCTAGGGTGGGCTAAAGTAGAGTAGAGTAGAATAGAGTAGAGTATAGTAGCATTTAGTAAGGTAGGGTTTGGCAAGTAGGGGTAGGGTAGGGTAAAGTGGGATATGATAGGATAGGATAGGGAAGGGTAGAGTAAGGTAGAGTAGAGTAGAGTAAAGTAGAGTTTAGTAGAGCTTGATTGGTCTAGGCTAGACTAAGAAAGGCTAGGTTATATTAGGCCAGATTAAGTAAGGCTATGGTAGGCTAAAGTAGAGTAAAGTAGAGTAGAGTATGGTAGATTAGGGTAGGGTAGGGCAGAGTAGCGTAATGTAGGATAGAGTATGATAGGGTAGGGTAGGGTAGAGTAGAGTAGAGTTGAGTAGAGCTTGATTGGTCTAGGCTAGACTAAGAAAGGCTAGGCTAGGTTAGGCCAGATTAGATAAGACTGAGGTAGGCTAGAGTAGAGTTGAGTAGAGTATAATATGGTTGATTAGGGTATGGTAGGGTAGAGTAGCATAAGGTAGGGTAAGGTATGATAGGATACGGCAGGGTAGGTTAGAATATAGTAGAGTTGAGCTAGGTTAGGCAAGGCTAGGCTTGGTTAGGCTAGAGTAAGGTAGATTTGAGTAGATTAGAGTAAAGAAGAGAAGATTAGGGTAGAGTAGAGTAGAGGTAGATTAGCCGAGGCTAGGCTAGGCTATGTAAGACTAGGCTAGGTTAGGTTAGGCTAGGGTAGGCTAGAGTAGAGTAGAGTAAATATTGTATAGTAAAGAAGAGTAGAGTAGAGTAGACTCGAGTAGAGTAGGGTAGGGTAGGGCAGGGGTTAGGAAAGGTATGGTAGGATTGGGTAGGGTAGGGCATAGTAAGGTAGGGTGCGGTAGAGTAAGGTAGGGTTGGGTAGAGTAGAGTAAAGTAGAGTAGAGTTAGGTTATGCTAGGTTAAGCAAGGCCATACTAGGCTAAGTTAAGGTAGAGTAGACTAGAGTCGAGTTAGTCAGGGCTAGGTTAGGTTAGAATAGGCTAGGCTAAGCTAGGCTAGCCTAAGCTTTAGAGCAAAGGAGAGTAGAGTAGAATAGAGTTGAGCAAAGTTGGGCAAAGTAGAGTAGAGCAAAATAGAGTAGAGTAGAGTAGAGTAGAGTAGTGTTAAAATAGAGTAGAGTATAATAGAGTGAAATAGAGCTGAGTGGAGTAGCATAGGGCTAGGCTATCTATGTTTAACTAAGGCTAAGCTAGAGTATAGTAGAATAGAGTATGATAGAATAGAGTAGAATAAAGTAGAGTAGAGTGAGGCTAGGCTAGGCTAAGCTAAAGTAGGATAGGATAGAGTAGAGTAGAGTATATTAGGTTAGAGTAGAGTAGAGTAGAGCAAAGTAGAGTAATGTATAATAAAATAATCCTAAGTTTGGCTAAGCTAGCCTAAGCTAAAGTAGCGTAAAGTAGCATTAGGCAAAGTTAAACTTAATTATATAGATTAGAAAAAAGTATAGTAAAGTAGAGTAGAAAAGAGTAAGGCTAGGTTAAGTTTGGCCAGGCTAGGCAAGGCTAGAGTAGAGTAGAACAGGGTGAAGCTGAGCAAAGCAGAGTAGAGCAAAGTAGAAAAGAGTAGAGAAGAGTAGAGTAGAAAAGTGTAAAGTAGAGTAAAGCAAAGTAGAATAGGGTAGAGAAATCTAGAGCAAAGTAAAGTAAAGGAAAGTAGAGCAGAGCATAAGAGAGTTGAGTATAATAGAGTAGTGCTAGGTTAGGCTAGGCTAGAGCATAATAAAGTGTATAGAGTATAGTAGAATAAAATAAAGCTTAGTTTGGCTAGGATACGACCAGGCTATGTTTGATTAGAGTGGAATAGAGTAGAGTATAGTAGAGTTGAGTAAAGTAAGGTTATGCTAGGCTAAGTTAGGCTAGGCTAAGCTAAGTTAGGCTAAGCTAGGATAGAATAGAGTAGAATAGATTAAAATAGATTAAAATAGAATAGAGAATAGTAAAAAAGCAGTAGAGTAGAGTAAAATAGAGATGCATAGTGCTAGGCTAGACTTAGCTAATGTAAAGTAAAGCAGAGTAGCATAAGGCTAGGCTAGGTTAGGTTATGTTTGGCTAGGTTAAGCTAGAGTAGAGTAGAGTAGAGTAAAATAAAGTAGAGTAAAGTTAGGTTAGGCTAAGCTAGGTTAGGCTAGGCTAGGCAATGTTATTCTAGGATAGGCTAGGATAGGCTAGAGTAGAGTAGAGTAAATTTTAGTAGAGTAGAGTAAAATAATGCTAGGTTAGGCTAGGCTAGCTTAGGCTAGAGTAGAGTAGAGTGAAGTAGAGTAGGATAGAGCCACGTTAGATAAGGTTAGGCTCAAATAGAAGAAAGTAGAGTAAAGAAAAGTGGTGTAGTGTAGAGCAGAGTAGAGAAGAGTAAGGCTGGGTTAGTCTAGGCAAGGTTAGGTTAAGCTAGGCTAGGCTAGAGTAGTGTTGAGTAGAGTAGAATAGAGTAGGGTAAAGTCGAGTAGAGTAGAGAAGAGTAGAGTAGAGTAGAGAAGAGTAGAGTAGAGTAGAATAAAATAATGCTAGGCTACGTTAAGTTAGGCTAGAGTAGAATAAAGTAGTATAGGCCTAAGTTAGGTTAGACTAAGCTAGAATAAAATAAAATATAGTAGAGTAGAGTAGAATAGACTTGAATAAAGTAGAGTAGAGTAAAATAGAGTAAAGTAGAGCAGAGTAGAGTAAGGTTGGCCTGAGCTAAGCATGGTTAAGTTAGATTAAGCTAAGCTAGGCTAGAGTAAATCATAATAGAGTAAAGTAGAGTAGAGCAGAGCAAAGTAGAGTATAACAAAATCGAGTAGAGTAGAGTAGAGTAGAATAGAACAAAGTAGAGTAGAGCAAATAAGAGAATGGTAGTTAAGAGAGTAGTAAAATAGAATAAAAGAGAAGAGAGTAGAGAAGTGTATAGTAGAGTTAATGAGAAGAGTAGAGTAATGCTAGGTTAGGCTAGAGTATAATAGAGTGAGGTAGAATAGAGTTGAGTTGCATAGAGCTAGGCTTGGTTGGGCAACACTATGTTAGGCTAGCCTAGGGTAGAGTAGAGTAGAGTAGAGTAAGGCTACACTACTAAGTTAGGTTAAGTAAGATAAGGCTAGACTAGGCTATGGTAGGATAGAGTAGGGTAGAATAGAAAAGATTAGAATAAAGTAGAGAATAATATAGTAGAGTAGAGTAGATTAGATTAGAGTAGAGTAAAATAATGTTAGGCTAGGATAGGCAAAGCTAGACTAGAATACAATAGAGTAAAGCAAAGTAGAGTAGTAGAAGGCTAGGCTAGGCTAGGCCAGGCTATGTAATTTTGGGTTAGGTTACGCTAGATTAGAGTAGAGCAAAGTAGAGTTAAGTATAATAAAATAGGATAGAGTAACATAGGGTAGGGTAGGGTAGAGAAGGGTGGGTAAGATAGGATAGAGTAGGGTGGAGTACAGTAGGATAGTATATGGTAGAGTAGGGTATAGTAGAGTAGAGTAGAGTAAAGGAAAGTATAGTAAAGTAGAGCTAGGTTTGGCTATGTTAGGCTAGGTAAGGTTAAGCAAGGCTAGGCTAGGCTAGGTTAGGCTTGGTTTGGCATGGCTTGGTTAAGCTAGAGTAGAGTACAATAGAGTTGAGTAGTGTAGAGTAGCATAGGTTAGGATAGGGTAAGATAGGGAAGGGTAAGGAAGGGTAGGTTATGGTAGGGCATGGTAATGTTTGGTATTATAAGGTAGGGTTGGGTAGGTTTGGGTAGAGTATAGTAAAGTCAAGTTAGGCTAGGTTAGACATGGCTAGGCTATACTAGAATAGAGTATAATGGAGTAGAGTTAGGCAAGACAAAGTTAGGTTAGCTTAGGTTAGGCTATGTTATGCTTGGTTAAGCTAAGCTAGAGTAAAGTAGAGAAGAGACAAGCAGAGTAAAGTAGAGTAGGGAAGAGCAGAGTAGAGTAGAGAAGAGCAGAGTATAGTAGGGTAGTGTAAAGTAGAGTAGAGTAGTTGTTGGCAAGGCTAAGCTAAACTAGAGTATAATAGAGTGAAGTAGAGTATAGTAGAGTAGCTTAGAGTTAGCTAGGCTACACTATGTTAGGTTAAGCTAGATTAGAGAAGTGTAGAGTAGAATAGAGTAAAGTAGAGAATAAAAAAGTAGAGTAAGGCTTGGTAGGGTTAGGCTAGGCTAAGCTAAGCTAAGCTAAAATAGTGTGAAATAGATTAGATTAGAGTAAAGAAGAGTTGAGTAGAGTAAAGTAGAGTAGAGTATAGTAGAGTATGGTAGAATAGAGTAAAGTAGAGTGGAATAGAGTGGAGTAGAGTAGAGTAGAGTAGAGTCAATTAGAGTAGAGTAGAGTATAGCAGAGTAGAGTAGTGTAGAGTAGATTTGAGTTGAGTAAAATAGAGTTACTTAGAGTAGTGTAGAGTAGAGTAAAATTGATAAGAGTATAGTAGAGTAGAGTAGCATATAGTAGGATGGAGTAGAGTAGAGTAGAGTAGAGTAGAGTATAGTAGAGTAGAGTAGAGTAGACTAGAGTAGAATAAAGTAGAGTAATGCAGAGTAAAGTGGAGTAGAATTAAGCTTGGTTAGGCTAGGCTGGTTAGGCTTAACAAGACTAGGCAAGGTTAGGCTAGGCAAAGCTTTGGTTGGTTAGAGTATAATGGAGTAGAGTAGAGTAGAGCGGTGTATGTTAGAGTAGAATAGAGTAGAACAGCATAAGATAGGATAGGGTAATGTAAGGCAAGGTAGAGTAGAGTAGAGTAAGTAATGTTAGGCTAGGCTAAGCTAAAGTAGAATAGAGTATATTAGAGTAGCATAGATCATTATAGACCAGAGCTAGGTTAGGTTAGGCTAAGCTAGGAAAAGAAAGGTTAGGCAAGGCTAGGCTAGGCATGGGTAGGTAAGGATAAGCTAGAATATAGTAGAATATAGTAGAGTAAAATATAGTTGAGTTGAGTAGAGGAGAGTAGCATAAGGTAGGGTAGGATAGGTATAGTATCATTTGGTAGGGTAGGGTTGAGTAGGATAGAGTAGAGTAGAGTAGAGTGGAGTATAATAAAGTAAAGTATAGTAGAGTAGAGTAGGGTATAGTAGAGCTCAATTAGGCTAGGCTAAGAAGGCTACACTTGGTTAGAATTGGATAGGCTTCAGTAGGCTAGAGTAGGGAAGAGTCGAGTAGGGTAACGAGGGTATGACAGGGTAAGGTAGGACAAGGTAAGGTAGGGCAAAATAGTGTTGAGTAGAGTAGAGTAGACTAGAGTAGAGCAGAGCTAAATTAGGCTAGGCTAGGTTAGGCTTGGCTAGAGTATGCTAGAGGAGAGTACAGTAGAGTAGAGTAGAGTATAGTAGACTAGAGTAGCATAGGATAGGGTAAGGTAGAATAGAGTAGAGTAAAGTAGAGTAGAGTAGAATAGAGTAGAGTAGAATAGAGTAGAGAAGAGCAAATCTTAGTAGAGCAGAGTAGAGTGGAGTAGAGTAGAGAAGAGTTGAGTCTAGAATAGTTGAGCAGAGTAGAGAAAAGTAGAGAAGTGTAGGGTAAGAAAGAGTAGAGTAGAGCACAGTACAATAGTGTAGAAAAAGATAAACTTATGCTTTGCTAAGCTACACTATGTTAGGCTAGGTTAGGCTGGAGTATGATAGAGTAGAGTTGAGTTGAGTAGAGCAAGCCTAGGCTTATTTAGGGTATGGTAAATTAGAGCAGAGTATAGCAGAGTAGAGTAGAGTAGAGTATATTAGAGTAGAGGAGAGTAGGGTAGGGTAGTGTAGGGTAGGTTAGGGTTGGGTAAGATAAGGCATGGTAGGATAATGATAGAGTAGGGTTGGGTAGAGTAAAGTAAAGTATATTAAAGTAGTGTTAAAATATGCTAGGCTAGGCTTGGACTAGGCTAAGGTAAACAAGAGTAAAGTAGTGTAGAGTATAGTATAGTATAGTAAAGTAGAGTAGATTTGAGTAGAATGGAGTAGAGTACAGTAGTGCATAATAAAGTAGAGTACAGTAGAATAAAGTAGTGTAAGACAAAGAAGGCTAGAGTATAATAGAGTAGAGTAGAGTTAGGTAGAGTAGAGTTAAGTAGAGTAGTGTAGAGTTGAGTAGAGTAGAGTTCAGTAGAGTAGAGAAAAGTAGCACAGGGTAAGATAGGTTGGGGTAGGGTATATTAGGGTAGAGTGTAGCAAAGTAAAGTGGAATAGACTAGACATAAGCAAAATAGAGCAGAGTAATGTCAGGTGGCATAGGGTGGGGTGAGGTATGGTAGGTTAGAGTAGAGTAGTATAGTAGGGTAGAGTAGAGTATAGTAGAGTAGAGTACAGTAGAGTAGAGTTGAGTAGAGTAGAGTAGAGTACAGTTAAGCAGAGTATAGTGGAGTGGAGTAGAGTAAGGTTAGGCTATGCTAGGCAAGGCTAAGTAGGGGTAGGTTAGGTTAGGCTAGGCTAGAGTAGAATAGAATAGAGTAGAGTAGAATATAGTAGATTAGATTAGAGTAGAGTAGAGTAGAGTAGGGTATGGTAAAGTAGAGACGAAAAGGGTTTGGTAAGGTTGGCCAGGACAGGGTAGGGTCAGCAAGGGAAGAGTATAGTTCAGTATAATATTATAGAGTAGAGTAAAGTAGAGCAGAGAAATGGTTGGCTAGGCTAGGCTAAGTTAAGCTATGCTAGGCTAGGCTTGGCTAGGATAGGATAAGCTAAGGTAGAATATTGTAGTGTAGAGTATAATAGAGAAGAGTATAGTAGATTTGAGTAGAGTAGAGCTAGGTTAAGCTAGAGTAGGCTAGGCTAAGTAATCCTAGGCTAAGCTTGGCTATGCTAGGCAAGCCTAGGCCAAAGTAGAGTAGAATTTAGTAGAGTAAAGTAGACAAGAGCAGGGTAGAGAAGGGTATAGTAGGATAAAGTAGGGTAGGTAAGGTAGGGTAAGGTAGGGTAGCATGATATAAGGTAGGGTAGTGTAGGGTAAGGTAGGGTATAGTTGGTTAGAGTAGAATATAGTAGGGTTGGGTAGAGTAGAGTCGAGTAGTGTAGAGTAGAGTTGAGTTTAGTAGAGTTGAGTATAGCAGAGTAGAGTCATGTAGAGTACAGCTAAGTTTGGCAAGGCTAGGCTAGGCTAACATAGGCTATGCTTGGCTAGGCTAGCTTAGGCTAAAGTAGAGTAGAGTAGAGTAGATTAAAGTCGAGTAAAATAGAGTAAATTAGAGTAGAGTAGAGTATAGTAGCATAGGATAGGGTAGGGTAAGGTAGGGTAGGGTAAGTTAGGGTAGGAAAAGTTAGAGTAGAGTAGAGAAGTGTAGGGTAGAGAAAAGCAAAGCAGAGTAGAGTAGAGTAAATCATTGTAGAGCAGAGTAGAGAAAAGTAGAGAAGAGTAGAGGAGAGTAGAGGAGAGGAATAGAGAGGAGAGAAGAAGAGAGTAGGGTGGAGTAGAGTACAATAGCATAGGGTAGCATAGGGTCGGGCAGAGTAATGTAGAGTAGCATATAGTACAGTAGAGTAGAGCAGGGTTTGGGTAGGCTAGGCTAAGCTATGCTATAGTAGAGTGTCGTAGAGTAGAGTAGAGTAGATTATAGTAGAGTAGAGTAGAGTGGATTAAAGTAGAGTTGAGTTAAAATAGAGTGAAGTAGAATAGAGCTTAGTTAGGCTCGGCTAGGCTAGGGTTGGGTAGAGTAGAATAGAATATATTAGAGTATAGTAGGATAGGATAAGATAGGACTAGGATAGGATAGGGTAAGGTAGGATAGGGTATATGGTAAGGTAAAGTAGGATAGGGTAGGGTAACATAGGTTAGGGTAGGGTAGGCATGGTAGGATAGTGTAAGATAGGATAGAGTAGAGTAGAGTAGAGTAAAGTAGTGTAGAGCTAGGTTAGGCTAGGCTAGGCTAGGCTAGTCTAGGCAAGTTTAAGGTAGGCTATAGTAGAGAAGAGTAGAGTGGCATAGGGTCAGGTATAGTAGGGTAGGGTAGTGAAGTGTAAGTAGGGTATAATAGAGTAGAATAGAGCAGACTATAGTAAAGCAAAGAAGAGCAAAATAGAGTAGAGTAGAGCATGGAAGAGTAGAATAGAGTAAAGATGAGTAGAGTAGAGTAGAATAATGCTAGGTTTAGGCTATGCTAGAGTGTAATATAGTAAAGTGGAGTAAACTAGAGCAGCATAGCATAGGCTCGACCACACTATGTTAAGTTAGGCTAGTCTATTGTAAGATATAGTAAAGAAGAGTAGAGTAGAGTATGGCTAGGCTTGGCTAGACTAGCCTAAGTTAGGCTTGGCTATGGAAGGTAGAGTAGAGTATATTAGAGTTGATTAGATTAGAGTAGAGATGAGTAGAGTGGAGTAGAGTAGAATAAAGTAGAATAGTGCTAGGCTAGGCTAGACTAAGCTAGGCTAGAGTATAATAGAGTAAAAGCAGAGTACATTAGATTAGAGTAGAGTAGAGTATAATAAGACTGGGCTAGGCTAGGTTTGTTTATGCTAGGCTTGGCTAAGCTAAAATAAAGTAGAGTAGAGAAGATTAAAAAAATAATATTAGGCTAGGCAAGGCTAGCCTAGGTTAGAGAGGTGTAGAATATAGTAGAGTAAGGTTAACCTAAGCTAAGCTAAGTTTGGCTAAGCTAGAGTAGAGTAGAGTAAAGTTGATTAGAAGAATAAATAAAGTAGAATGAAGTAGAGTAGACTATAATAGAGTAGTGTAATAGAGTAGAGTAAGTAGAGTTTAGTAGAGTAGAATATAGTTTAGTAGAGTAGAGTAAGATAAAGCCAGGCTAGGCTAGCTATGATAAGCTAGAGCAAAGTAGAGCAGAGTAGGCTAAGTAGATCAAAGTAATGAAGAGCATAACAGAGTAGAGCAAAGCAGAGTAAAGTAGAGCAGAGTAGACTAGAGTAGAGTAAAGTAGATTAGTGTTAGGCCAAGATAGGCTAGAGTATAATAGAGTGAATTAGAGTATACTAGTGTAGCATAAGGTTGGCTAGGCTACACTATGTTAGGCTTGGCTAAGTTAGAGTTAAGTATAGTATAGTAGAATAAAGTTTGTGTAGAGAAGATTAGAGAAGAGTAAAGAAGAGTAGAGTAGAGTAGAGTAGAGTAGAGTATATTAGAATAAAGCTAGGCTAGGTTATGTTAGAGCAAAGTACAGCAAGGCAGAGTACAGTAGAGTAGAGTAAAGCAGAGCATAGTAGAGTAGAGCAAAGTAGAGTAAAGTAGAGTAGAGTAGTGCTAAGCTAGGCTAAGCTAGAGTGTAATAGAGTGAAGTAGAGTAGAGTAGCATAGGGTTGGCAAGGCTACATTATATTAGGTTAAGCATGGCTAGAGTAGAGTAGAGTAAGGCTAAGCTAGGTGAGGCAAAGCTAGGTTTGGCTAAGCTAGGCTAAGATAGGATAGAGTAGAGTAGAGTATAGTAGATAAGGTTTTAGTAGAGAATAGTAGAGTAGAATAAAGTAGAGTAGAGTAGTGGTAGGCTAGGCTAGGCTAAGTTAAGCTAGAAATTAATAGAGTAAAGTAGAGTAGAGTAGTAGAGAGTTAGGCCAGGCTAAGGTAGGTTGTGTTAGGCTAGGTTAGGGTAAAGTAAAGTAGAGTAGAGTAGATTAAGGCTAGGCTAAGGTAGGCAAGAATAGGCTTGGCTAGGCTATGTTAAGCTATGCTAAGTAGAGCAATGTAGAGAAAAGTAGAGCAAAGTAGAACAGTATATAGTAGAGTTGAGTAATGCTAGGCTAAGCTAGCCAAGAGTATAATAGAGTGAAGTTGAGTAGAATAGAGTACCCTAAGATTGGCTAGGCTATAATAGGTTAGGCTAGGCAAGGTTAGAGTATAATAAAGTAGAGTTGAGTAAAGTAGGGTAGAGTAGAGTGGAGTAGTAATTTTCTTCTTGTTCTTCTTCTTCATCTTCTTTCCTCAACCTCTTCTTCTCCTTCTTCTTCAACTTTTTCTTCTTCTCTTTATTCTTCTTCTTCTTCATCATCATCATCTTCTTCTTCTTCTTCTTTTTCTTCTTCGTCTTCTTCTTCTTCTTCTTGTTCGTCGTCTTCTTCTTCTACTTCTACTTCTTTTTCTTCTACTTTTTCTTTTTTTTCTTCTTCTTCTACCACTTCTTTTTCATCTTCTTCGTCTTCTTCTTCTTCTTCTTCTTCTTCGTCCTCTTCTTCTTCTTCTGCTTCTTCTACTTCTTCTTCTTCTTCTTCTTCTTCTTCTACTTCTCTTTCTTCTTCTCTTTCTCCTTCTTCTTCTCCCTCTTCTTCTCTTTCTTCTTAACTTTACTCTACTCTACTCTACTATAACCTAGCCTAATCAAGCTCTACTCTACCCTATCCTACTTTACTCTACTCTACTCTTCTCTATTCCATTCTACTTTACTCTAACTTTGCCTAGCCAAACCTAGCTCTACTCTACTCTAACCTAGCCAAACCTAGCCCAACCTTACCTATCCCAGCATAGCCTAACCTTGCTCTACTCTACTTTGCTCTTCACTGTTTTGCTCTATTCTACTCTACTCTACTCTACTATACTCAACTCTTCTTTACTGTGCTCTACTATATTCTACTCTAGCCTCACCTGACCTAGCTCGACTCTACTTTACTCTACTCTACTCTACTCTACTCTTCTTTACTCTACTCTACTCTAATCTATTCTTGCCTAGCCTAGCCTAACTTAGCCTAGCCTAACTTAGCCTAACCTAGCCTAGCTTATCCTAGCCTAACCAAGCTCTACTCTACTCTATTCTATAATACTCTACTATACTCTATTATACTCTACTCTACTCTAACTTAGCCTAGCTTAGCCTATCCTAACCTTGCTCTACTCTACTCCACTCTTGCTTAGCCTAGCTTAGCCTTGCCTAACCTAGCTCTACTCTACTCAGCTCTGCTCTACTCTATTCTACTATACTCTAACCTAACCTAGCTTTGCCTATCTTAACTTTACCTAGCTCTCCTCTAGTCCACTTTACAAAACTCTACTCTAGCCTAGCCTAACCTAGCTTAGCCTAGCATAACCAAGCATAGCAAAGCCTAACCTAGCTCTACTCTACTCTACTTTACTCGACTATATTTTACTCTACTCTAATCTACTATACTCTACTTTTCTCTTGCTTAGCTTAGCCAAGTACTACTTTATTCCACTCCATTATACTTTACTTAATAATATTTTAGCCTACTCTTTACTCTAATATACTCTTCTATACTCTATTCTACTTTACTATACTCTACTCAAATCTATTTTACTCTACTCTACTCTTCTCTAATTTACTCTACTCTAACCTAACATAGCCTTGCCTAATCTAGTTCTGCTCTACCATACTCTACTCTAATATACTCTACTCTATCCTAGCCTAGCAATCTTAACCTAGCTCTACTCTCTTCTACTCTACTCTGCTCTGCTCTGCTCTTCTCTACTCTGCTATGCTCTACTCTATTCTTCTCTACTCTTCCCTAGCCTAGCCTAACCTAGCCCTACTCTACTCTACTCTATTCTACTATACTATACTCTACTCTAGTCTAGTCTACTCTACTCCAGCCTTGCCTAGCCTATCTTGGCCTCGCCAAGCCTAGCCTAGCATTACCTACCTTAGCCAGACCAAACCTAGCTCTACTCTACTTTACTCTACTATATTTTACTCTACCCTAACCTAGCCTAGCTTAGCTTACTTTAACCAAGCTTTACTCTTCTCTACTCTACTCTTGCCTAGCCTAACATAGCCTACCCTAGCCAAACCTAGCTTTCCTCTGCTTCACTCTACTCTACTCCACTCTGCTCTGCTCTACTCTACTGTGCTCTCCTCTACCGACTATGCTATGCTCTACTCAGCTCTACTCTTCTTTGCTCTACTCAAGTCTCCTCTACTCTCTTCTACTCCACTCTACTTTACTCTACTCTAATTTTCTCTAATCTAGCCTAACCAAGCTAACCTCTACTCTACTCTATTATACTCTACTTAACTCTACTCTACTCTAGCCTAGCCTAGCTAAGTTAAACTAGGTCTACTCTACTCTATTCTATTCTACTTTACTCTGCTCTACTCTACTATACTCAACTCTAACCTTACCAAGCCTAACCTAACCGAAACCAGCTTTACTCCACTCTACCCTAGCCTAGCCTAAATTAGCTCTGCTCAACTCTACTCCTCTCTTTTTTGCTCTGCTCTACTCTGCTCATCTCTTCTCTGCTCTACTCTACTCTGCTCTACTCTACTCTACTCTACTCTGCTCTACTCTACTCTACTCTACTCTACTCTACTTTACTATACTCTCACCTAACCTAGCCAATTTAGATCTTCTCTACTCTACTCTACTCTACTTTACCCTTGACTAGCCTAGCCTACCCTCTCCTAACCTAGCCTAACCTAACCCAGCTCTACTCTACATAATTCTAGTCCTCTCTACTCTACTCTAACCTAGCCTTGCCTAACAAAGCTCTGCCACACTCTACTCTACTCTACTCTACTCTACTATACTTTACTCTACTTTAGCCTAACCTCGCTCAACTATGCTCTACTCTACTCTGATCTGCTCTTCTTAGCTATGCTTTCATCTACTCTGCTCTATTCTATTCCTCTCTGCTCTGTTATGCTTTATTATGCTCTCCTTCCCTCTTCTCTCCTCTACTCTACCCTGCTCTAGTCTAATCTACTCAGCTTTGCTCTACTCTACTCTACTATGCTCTACTCTCCTCTAACTCTTTTCTACTCTACTCTATTGTACTCTAGCCTTGCCAAGCCTAGCCTAACCTTACTCTACTCTAATCTACTCCACTATACTACTCTAGCCTAGCCTAGCCTAACCTAACCTAGCTTTAATCTACCCTACTCTACTCTACTCTACTCTACTCTAGCTTAGCCTAGTTGAGCCTAGCCTACCCTATCCTAGCCTAACCTAGCTCTGCTCTACTCTACTCTACTCAACTCTAATTTCACTACTCTACTCTACTCTACTATAACCTTACTTAGCCTAATCTAACCTAACCTAGCTCTGCTCTAATTTACTCTACTCTACTCTACCCTACTCTACACTACTCCAGCCTAGCCAAACATAACCTAGCCAAGCGTAGCCTAACCTAACTTTGCTTTACACTTCTTTATTCTACTCTACTATACTCTTCCCTGTTATGCTCTCCTCTGTTGTGCTCTGCTCCACTATACTTTACTCTTCTCTACTTTGCTCTTTTCTACTCTACTTTAGCCTAGCCTAGCCTAGCTCAGTCTAGCATAACCTAACACTACTCTACTCTACTATACTTTACTCTACTCTATTCTACATTACTCTACTCTACTCTACTCTAACCCAACTTAGCGTAGCTATCCTAGCCTAGCTTAGCCCAACAAAACATAGTCTACTCTACTCTACTCAACTCTACTCAACTCTACTCTACTATACTCTACTCTACTCTACTCTAATCAAGCTTAGCCTAACCTATCATAACCTAGCTCTGCTCTACTCTACTCTACTCTAACCTAGCTTGGCATAACCTATTGTAACCTAGCTCTGCTCTACTCTACTCTACACAACTCTACTCTACTCTACTATGCTTTACTCTACTAAAGTCTGGCCAGCTTAACATACCCTGGCTTAACTCAACTTTGCTCTGCTCTTCTCTGCTTTTCTCTGCTCTACTCTTCTCTCCTCTACTCTACTCTGTCCTGGTCTACTTTGCTCTATCCTGTGGTACTCTGCTTTGCTCTACTCTGCTCAACTCTACTCTTCTCTACTCTATCCTTCTCTTCTTTGCACTACTCTATGATGCTTTACTCTCCTCTTCTCTCTTCTCTTCTGCTCTCCTCTCTTCTCATCTCCTCTCCTCTCCTCTCCTCTCCTCTGCTCTACTTTACTCTACTCTGCTCCACTCTACTCCACTCTACTCTAATCTACTCTACTCTACTCTACTCTATTCTACTCTACAATACTCTGCTATACTCGAGCCTAGCCTTGCCTAATCTATCTCTACTCTACCCTACTATACTCTACTCTGCTCTACTCTACTCTAATTTAGCTTAGCCTAGCCTCACATAGCCTAGCCTATCCTAACTTAGCTCCACTCTACTCTACCCAACTCTACACTACTCTACTCAACTCTACTCTACCCTTTCCTAGCCTAGCCTAGCTTAGCCTAACCTAGCTTTGCTATACTCTCTTCTACTCTACTCTACCCTACTCTACTTTACTCTACATTACTTTACTCTGCTCTACTCTATTTAACTCTACTCTACTTAGCTCTTTTTCTCTGCTCTTCTCTTCTCTACTCTGCTCTCTTTTGCTCTCCTCTACTACACTTTATTTTACTCTACTCTACTACAGTCTACTTTATTATACTCTACTCCATTATAATCTACTTTGCCCTACTCTACTCTTCTCCACTATACTCTACTCTTGTCTATCTTAAGCTAGTCTAACCAAGCTCTACTCTACTCTACTCTAGCCTAGCCTAGCTTAGGCTAGCTTACCCAAGCCTACCCTAGTCTAGCTTGCCTTGCCTAACCTAGCTCTACTCTACTCTACTCTCCACTACTCTACTATATTCTACTCCACACTAACCTAGCCTAGCCTTTCTTAATAAAGCTATACTATACTCTACTCTATTATACTCTAGCCTTACCTAGCCTAAGCTAGCTCTGCTCTCCTCTGCTCTACTCTACTATGCTCAACTCTGCTCTACTATGCTCTACTCTTCTTTACTCTACTATCATCTGCTTTGCTCTACTCTGCCCTACTCTTTACTCTAGCCTAAACTAGCCTAGCCTAGCCTAACCTAGCTTTACTCTACTCTCTTCTACTCTAGCAAAGCCTAACCAAGCCTAGCCTAGCCTAACCAAGCTTAGCCTAGCCTACCCGAGTTCTCCTCTACACAACTCTACCCTACTCTACTCCTCTCTACTCTACTCTAACCAAGCATAGCCAAACCTAACCTAACTTAACCTAGCCTAGCCTAATCAAGCCTAACTAAGCTCTACTCTGCTCTGCTTTACTCTACTCTGCTTTCTCTGCTCTGCTCTAATTTGCTCTACTCTACTCTACTCTACTTTGCTTATCTCTTCTCTACTCTGCTTCGCTTTTCTCTACTCTACCCTACTCTACTCTAGCTTTATCGAGCCTAGCCTAGCTTAGCCTAACCTTGCTCTGCTCTACTCGAGTCTACTCTACTTTACTCTATTATACTCTAATATACTCTAACCTTGCCTAGCCTACCCTAGCCTAGCCTAAAATAGCCCAACCTAACCTAGCTCTACCCTACTATAGTCAACTCTACTCTACTCTACTCTACTTTACTCTACTCTACTTTAACCTAGTGAAGCATAGCTTAGCCAAACCAAGCTCTAATTTGCTTTATTCCACTCTATTCACCACTACTCTACTCCACTCTGCTCTGCTATACTCTACTCAATTATACTCTGCTCTATTCTACTCTATTATTCTAATCTCTACTCTGCTCTTCTCTACTCTACTTAGCTTTTCTATTTTTACTCTACTATACTCTAGCTTAGCCTAACCTAGTCGAACCAAGCTCTACTCTACTCTACTCTAACCTAGCCTTGCCTAAGCTAGCCAGGGCTAGCCTCGCTTAACCTAACCCAGCTACACTCTACTCCACTCTAATCTATTCTACTCTACTCAAATCTACTCTATTCTACTCTACTCTACTCTACTCTACTCTACTCTAACCTAACCTAACTTAGCCTAATCTAGCTCTACTCTACTCTACTCTAACCTAACCTAGCTTAGCCTAATCTAGCTCTAATATACTCTACTCTACTCTACTATATTCCATTCTATTTTTACTCTTACTTTTCTTAGCCTAGCCTAGCTTAACTAGCTCTACTCTAATCTATTATACTCTAGCTTAACCTAGCCCAGCCCAACCTTGCCTATCCCAGCATAGCCTAACCCAGCTCTACTCTTCTCTACTCTTCACTACTTTGCTCTGCTCTACTCTACTCTACTATACTATACTCAACTCTTTTTTGCTGTGCTCTACTCTACTATACTCTACTATACTATAGCCTAGCCCTTTCTTGCTTAACTTAACCTAGCTCAACTCTAATGTACTCTTCTCTACTCTACTCTACTCTACTCTACTTTACTCTACTCTACTCTCACCTAGACTACCAAACCTAGCCTAACTTACCCTAGCTTATCCTAACCTAACAAAGCTCTACCCTACTCTACTCTACAATACTCTACTATACTTTATTATACTCTACTCTACTCTACTCTAACATAGCCTAGCTTAGCCTCTACTCTAGTCTACTTTACTCTATTCTACTATGCTCTAGCCTAGCATTGCTTTGCCTAGCCTAACTTGACCTAGCTCTACTCTACTCCACTCTAAAAAGCTCTAGTCTAGCAAAGCCTAACCTAGCTCTACTCCACTCTACTCTACTCGACTATATTTTACCCTACTTTTCTTTAGCCAACCCTTTACTCTTCTCTACTCTGATCTACTCTATTCTACTCTACTCAAATCTATTTTACTCTACTCTACTTTACTCTACTCTAGCCTTGCCTAGCCTACCTTGGCCTAGCCAAGCCTAGCCTAGTTTTGCTTAGCTTAGCAAAATGAGACTTAGCTCTACTCTACTCTACTCTACTTACTCTACTCTACTTTATATTACTATACTCTAGTCTACTCTACTCCAGCCTAGCCTAGCCTAACCTAGCTTAACCTTACTCAGTTATACTCTATTATGCTCAGCTCTACCCAACTCAACTCTATTCTATTCTAGCTTAGCCTACTTTGACTTAGCTCTACTCTCCTCTACTTTGCTCATCTCTACTCTACTCTACTTTTCTCTACTCTGCTTTGCTCTTCTACACTCTGCTCTGCTCTACTCTGCTCTTCTCTATTTTGGTTTACTTTGCTTTGGCCTACTCTGGCCTGTTCTACTCTACTCTACTCTACTCTTCTCTATTATACTCTACTTGACTCTAGCCTACCCTAACCTAGGCTAGCTAACCTATTCTAGCCTAGCCTAACTTAGCTCTGCTTTGCACTCCTCTGATCCACTCTACTCTGCTCTACATGCTCTACTCTACTTTTCTCTTCTCTACTATGCTCACATATCCTCTACTCTACTCTGCACTACTCTACTCTACTCTGTACTACACTACTCTATTGTGCTTTACAGCTCTACTTTGCTATACTCTACTCTATTCTGCTTAGATCTAATATGCTCTACTCTGCTTAGCTCTACTCTATTCTACTCTACTCTATTCTACTCTACTCTATTCTAGCCTAGCCTAGCATAACCTCGTGTAACTTAACCTAAACTAGCTCTGCTCAAATTTACTCTACTGTACTTTACTACTCTAGCCTAGCCTAGCTTAGCTTAGCCTAGCCTAGCCTAGCCTAGCCTAACATAACCTAATAAGCCCAACTTTACTCTACTCTATTCTACTCGACTTTAGCTTAGCCTAGTCTAACCTAGCTCTACTTTGCTCTACTCTTCTTTACTCAGCTCTACTCTGCTTTACTCTGCTTTGCTCTGTTCTTCTTTTCTCTGCTCCACTCTACTCTGCTATGCTCTAAACTACTCTACTCCACTCTACACTACTTTACTCTAGTCTACTCTAGCCTAGTTCACGCATGCCTCGCCCAGGTGAACCTAGCTCTACTCTACTCCACTCTACTCTACTCTACTCTACTCTAACCTAACCTAGCCTAGCCTAACTTAGCTTAGTGTAGCTAAACTTAGCTCCACTCTACTCTACTCTACCTTACTCTTCTCTTTTTTGCTCTTCTCTACCCTTCTTTACTTTACTCTGCTCCACTCTACTCTGCACAACTATACTCTAGCCTAGCCTAGCCCAACCTAGCTCTACTCTACTCAACTCTACTCTAGCTTAGCTAACTTTGCCTAGCTAAGCCTAACCTAACCTAACTGTGCTCTGCTCTACTCTACTCTGGTCTGCTCTACTCTACTCTGCTCTGCTCTACTCTTTTCTACTCATCTCTACTCTGCTCTACTTTGCTCTTCTCTGCTTTGCTCTGCTCTGCTATATTCGACTCTTGCCTAGCTTACCCTAGCCTAGCCTAGCTCTACTCTAGTCTACATTACTCTACTATAATTTACTCTACTCTACTCTAGCCTATCTTAGCCTACCCTAGCCAAGCCTAGCTTAGGACAACTTAACCTAGCTCTAGTCGAGTCTGCTCTACTCTACTCTACTCAACTCTACACTAACCTAGCCTAGCCTTACCTACCTTAACATAGCTCTACTATACCCTTCCCTATTATATTAAACTAAACTCTACTCTACTTAGCTCTGCTCTACTCTAGTGTAGCCTAGCCTAGCCTAGCCTAACCTAGCTCTACTCTACTCTAGTCTACTCTATCTCACTATGCTTTTCTCTACTCTACTTTGCTCTCCTCTACTCTGCTCTAATCCACCCTACTATGCTCTGCTCTGCTCTAATCTACTTTCTTATGCTCTATTCTACTCTGCTCTACTCTACTCTACTTTGCTCTTGTCTACTCTACTCTACTCTGCTCTACTCTCCTCTCCTCTCTCCTCTCCTCTCCTCTCTTGTCCTCTTCTCTCCTCTACTCTACTCTACTCTGGCTTACTCTACTCCACTCTATTATACACTACTATCATCTACTCTACTCTACTCTACTCTATTCTACTCTACTCTACTCTAGCCTAGCTTAGCCTAGTTTAATCGAATCTAGCTTTCCCTACTCTACTCTACTCTACTCCACTCTACTCTACTCTAGCTTAGCCTAGCCTTTCTTAGCCTACCCTAGTCTATACTAGCCTCACCTAGCATAGCCTAACCAAGCCCTACTCTACTCCATTGTACATTACTCTACTCTACTCTAAACTAGCCTAGCTTAACCAAGTCTAGCCTAGCCTAAGCTAGCTCTGCTATGCTATGCTCGACTCTACTATGCTCTGCTTTGATCTCCTCTGCTCTACCCTACTATACTCTTCAATGCTCTGCTCTTCTCTATACTTTAGTCTAGCCTAACCTTGCTCTACTCTACTCTAGCCAAGCTTAGCCTTGTCAAGGCTACCCTAGCCTAGTATAGCCTTTCCTATCATAGCTATACTCTATACAAGTCTACTCTACTTTGCTCTTCTCTACTCTACTCTACTCTACTCTACTCTACTTTGCTCATCTCTGCTCTGCTCTACTCTTCTTTACTCCACTCAAGCCATGCCTAGCCAAGCCTTGCCTAGCCTAGGCTAACTTAGCTCTGCATTACTCTAGCCTACTCTACTCTATTATAGACAACTATACTCTACCCTAGCTTAGCCTAACTATGCCAAGCCAAGCCTAAATTAGCCCAACCTAACCTAGCTCTACATTACTCAACTCAACTCTACTCTACTTTTTTGTACTCTACTCAACTCTACTCCACTCTACTCCACTTAAACCAAGCCAAGCCTAGCCTAACCTAAGCTAGCTCTACTCTACTCTACACCACTTTACTCTACTCTAGCTTAGCCTAGCCTAACTTAACCTAACTCTACTTTACTCTACCCTACCCTACACTTCTGTACTCTACTCTATACTAAATTTTCTACTCTAATCTCCTCTACTCTGCTCTACACTAGTCTGCTTTGCTCTACTCTACAATGCTCTACTCTACTCTACTCTTCTCTTCTTTGCTCTACTATACTCTATTCTACTTTCCTCTACTCTGCTCTGCTCAGCCCTGCTCTACTATGCTCTACTCTTCTCTTCTTTTCTCTACTCTGCTATACTCTATTCTACTTTACTCTACTCTACTCTACTCCACTATGCTCTTACCTAGCCTTGCTTAACCTAGCTTTCCTCTACTATACTCTACCCTACTATGCTCTACTCATCTCTGCTCTTCTTTCTTTACTCTACTCGACCCTCCTATACTCTGCTATGCTCTTCTCTGCTCTTTTTTGGTCTACTCTACTTTGCTATACTCTACTCTGCTCTGCTCTGCTTTGCTCTGCTTTGCTTTGCTCTTCTCTACTTTGCTTTACTCAGCTCTGCTCTGGTTTGATCTGTTATGCTCCACTTGACTCTTCTTTGCTCTCCTCTCCTCTTCTCATCTCGCCTCTCCTCTCTTCTCCTCTCCTATCCACTCTTCACCTCTCCTCTCCTCTCCTCTCCTCTATTATACTCTACTATACCATACTATACTATGCTCCACTTTACCCTACTCTACTCTACTCTACTCAACTCTACTTTATTATACTCTACTCAACTCTACTCTACTCTACTCTATCCTAGCCAAGCATATCCTAGCCTAATTTAGCTCTATTCTACTCAACTTTACTGTAATCTACTATGCTCTGCTCTACTCTAACCTAGCCTATACTACCCTAGCCTATTTTAGCCTAAACTAACTCTATTGTATTCTACTCTACTCTTCTCTACTCTACTCTAGCTTAGCATAGCCCATCCTAGCCATGCATAGCCTAACCTAGCTCTGATCTGCTCTACTCTACTCAGTTCTGCTCTTCTCTGCTTCACTTTCCTCTACTACACTCTGCCCTGCTTTATATTGCTCTACTCTACACTTCTACTCTCCTCTACTATGCTTTGCCCTACTTTGCTTAGCTCTGCTCTCCGTTACTCTCTTCTCTTCTACTCGACTCTACAATACTTTCTTATGCTTACTCTACTCTACTCTAACCTAGCCTAACCATGCTTTACTCTACTCTACTCCACTCTAATCTACCCTACTCTCACCTAACCTAGCATAGCATACCCTAACATGGCCATGCCTAGCCTAGCCTAGCCTAACCTAGCTCTACTCTACTATACTCTACCTTACTCTACTATAATCTACTCTACTCTACTCCATTCTAACCTAGCCTAGCTAGCTTAACCAAGCTCTACTCTATTATACTCTAGTATATTCTACTCTACTCTAGCCTAACCTTGCCAAGCCTAGCCTTGCCTAGCCTAGCCTAACCTAGCTCTTCTCTGCTCTGCACAGCTCTACTCTGCCATTGTCAACTCTGCTCTGCTACGATCTACTCTACTCTGCTTTGCTCTGCTATACCCTACTCTGCTCTGTACTCTAACTTAGCCTAACCTAACCTAGCTCTACTCTAGTCCACTCTACTCTACTCTACTTTAGCTTAGCCTACCATACCCAAGCCTAGCCTAACAAACTCTACTCTATTTTGAACTTCTCTACTCGATTCTACTCTACTCTGCTCTAACCAAGGCTAGCATAGCCTAGCCTAACCTAGCCTAGCCTAGCCTAGCTTAGCTCTACTCTACTCTACATTACTCTACTCTACTCTACTTTGTTCTACTCTACTCTATTCTACTCTAGCCAAGCCTAGCTTTGCCTAACCTAGCTCTACTCTACTATACTCTACTCTGCTCCATTATACTCTACTCTACTCTACTCTACCCTAGCCTAGTCTAGGCTACCCAAGCCTACCCTAACCTAGCCTAGCTTAGCTTATCCCTACCAAACCTTATTCTACTCTACTCTACTCAACCCTACTATACTTAACTCTACTTTACTCTAGCCTAACCTAACCTAGCCAAACCTACTTTAGCCTAGCCTTCCTTAACCAAGCTCTACTCTACTTTACTCTACTCTAATCTACTCTACTCTATTATACTCTAACTTAGCCTTGCCTTGCTTAACAAACCTAGCTACTCTATTATACTCTACTATACCCTAGCTAGCCTAGCCTAGCTTAGCCTAACTGAGCTCTACTCTTGTCTACTCTACTCTGCTCTGCTCTATACTATTATGCTCTACTCTATTCTACTCCACTATGCTCTACTCTGCTCTACTTTGTTTTGCTTTGCTCTACTCTATTATACTCTATTGTACTCTAACCTAGCCTAGTCAAACCTGGCTCTACACTACTCTACTCTAATCTACTATACTCTACTCTACTCTACTTCACTCAAGCCTAGCTTAGCTTAGCATAACCTAGCTCTGCACTCCTCTACCCTATTCTGCTCTACTCTACTCTGCTTTACTAGACTTTTCTCTACTCTACTCTGCTCTCTTCTGATTTGTTATGCTCTTCTCTACTCTACTCTGGTCTACTGCTTTGCTTTCCTCTGCCTTACTCTTCTCTCCTCTGCATTGCTCTACTCTGCTCTACTATTGTTATAACTGATAAAATATTATAGGTTTAATCTTCAATAATTCAATTGCGGCTTGGATGATTTCAGATCGACAGTAGGATGAGCCAGGAGCTCAATTGGAGGCTATTGGAATTTCTAAAATTTTCTGGGGATTTTTCGGAGCACCGAGATTTTTTTTAAAAACCGGAATTTGGATTTTTCCTGTTACCGCGCGTGAACTGGACCGGAGCGGTTCAGCGAAGGCGGGGCGGTTCGCCGAGGTGCGTTTGCGCGTGCGTTTGGATAAGCCGCGGATAAGCAGATCGGACGGGCGAGATCAGCGGTGGAGATTAACCAGCTGATTGGGTGTTAAGCGGCGTTTTTGGAAGGTCAACCGGCACTTAATGGGTCTTAACGGGTTATTACCGGTTTAAGCTGGGTATTTAACCTAAACGGTTCGGCTGTTAGGGTTTCGAACGGTGGCTAGAGGCGAAGTGTTCGCGGCGAACGGCAGTATTTTCTGACAGCCTTCCAAGGGGCTTTTGGTAACCGGAGGTTCGCGGGACATAGGCGAGCATTTTGGTACCGGTTTCGTTTGGCGAGGAGCTGCGGTTGATCGCGTGCGAGCTTCACCGTCGCCGGCGACGAGCAAAGGTAGGAAATTCAGTTTTAAATTAGTTAATTAGTAGAAATTAAAAGCATGGAATATTTTGCTTAATGAACACAAGCATGTGGATGAAAAATCGGACTTAGTTGAATGCTAATCTACGTCTTTTACAATTTTTGGATTTCTGGAAAATTTCCCATTTCGCCGGAAAATTTAGTTAATGCTTAGGAACATGTTAGGGATTTGTATTATCAGTTTGCCATTGAATTAGTTAATTAATTGTTGGATTAATCTTACGGCAATGGCGTACGGGCGAACTCCTTCGGCGGAAATTTTAAATTAGTGGCATTATTGAAACATTAGGATAGTACGAACATCGAATTTTGTTTCTCCTTGTTCGCATTCGTCAGAAATCGACGGAAGGAATTGGATTGGTCGGCGATTGCTTCAGTTAGGGTTCGTGGGCGTCGGACCGAGGAAGGAGAAGGGTTTAGATTAATTACGAATTTATTTAAGTAATTAATGGTATTTATATAATATTTATTAGTAATTATATTTATTTAAGCATTGACCGATTAACGGATTATTAAAGAATTTGGTTCGACGGTGTCGCGGTTCAGCGCGAGGTTTCCGAACCGGCAGCGAAAACCGGTTCAGCGGGATTCGGCGCGGACGAACGGCGCGGAGGAAAATTTAATTCGGAAATTAATCCGAATTTTCGAAAAAAGGATATATGTGGAATTTAAATTTTATTCGGAAATTTATTCCGAATTTCGAAAAATGGATAAAGGGCAGAACTTGATTTTGGAAATTAAAATTTCCTGAAGTGAGGAAGAGGTGATTTTTGGAAATCACGTAGCCAAGTTGAAATTGACTGTTGGAAATTACCCATAAATTCAGTGCAGCTGGATCAGTTGGAAGGAAGTGTGACACTTGGGTGTTACCAGAATAGTCAGAATTTTGGTACAGTTTGTGTTGCTTGGATGGCAATGACATGGATTGAGTCAGTTTACTCAGTGTTGGCATATTTCATGGATTGGCATACTGGACCGGACTAACATAGGCCCTATATGATGTTTTAAGGTAGTTGTGGTAGGTAACTGTGCGGTACAGACTTAACTTTCATAGTATACATGTGGACTGGTATGCGCCTTGTTGTATCTGGACACATGTTGCCGAATCTTGGAGTTAGAGCTTGGCAATGACTGTAGGGGCATGGCCTCTATGGAAATTGTTGGGAGAGGACTTCTTGTGACGGTGGCTGAGTCGATCTCTTCTGGTACACGAGTGTAGGCCTGCGCGCCTGAGAATGGCAGTGGCAGGGGTGACTCGCCGTGGCTAGTCAAGTGTGTAGGCCTGCGTGCCTGAGGGTGACAGGGGTGTCTCACGTTGGCTAGAGATCTATGTGACTGGTTCTGTCTATAGTCTCCAGAAGATTGATTGACGAGAGACGCTGCGGTGTCGGGTGCTAGGCGTTGTGATGCGTGCACAGAGATGGGAGTGTCCCGCTGGCATGCTTTGCCTAGGCGCCATGCGTGCGCAGAGATGGGCGTGTCCCGCTGGCATGCTGCCTGGGAGCACAGAGGAGAGCTACTCTGGTGTGACTGGGGGTGACTGTGGTTGGTCAGAGTCTGGGACTGAGAGTGCCTTTCCACCCTACATTGTTATGCTGTATTCCTATACTCTTGCTATTATCCTTCTCTTGCATGTGAGTTTTTACTAGCTGTCTTTCCTACTGGGCGTAGCTCACTCCTCTATTATCTATATTTTTCCAGCGGCTCGACAACCTTGACGCCACCCAGATTAGGTGGGATCGTGGTCAGCAGGCTAGTGGAGGATATCTGATCTGTGATTTTCTGAGACATTTTGGTTAGTGTGATTGATACTATTGGATGTATTCAGGGAGACTGTTATTCTTATGTCATGTAATATGTGAGGGTGATTCTGACTTATGTATCTAGTTGGATGATATTGTATTTGTTGGACTTGGATCTTATTCTTGTGATGTAGTTTCCATTCACTGTTTTACTTTATTGTCTTGGTGGTATAGTGTGTGGAGTGCCATATTTTATCTGAGGATGTTATGTATTTTATTTTTGATGGTGAGGTCATTACATGACTATGGAACTTAATCGTGGGGATTCAGACTTCTATTAGATCGGTTCTCCTACCAGTATGGGTTAGGAGTATGGGGTCTAGTAGGAGTAACATTGCGCGAGTCCATCTGTTAATTCAGGAGTCATGAACCTGATTTGACGGTGTACCCGGGAGATGGGATCCACATTGTTAAGGAAAGTAGGTGTGTAATGATGTGTTATATCCTATGTTTTTCGTAGGCTACTCAGGTTGGTATGGGACGATCTGAGCTGTCTATATGTAAAAAAAAAAAAAATATGCCAAAAATCAGCCTAGGAAAAAAATGGGGTGTAACAACTATGCTCTACTTAACTCTACTCCTCTCCTCTCTTTTTCACTCCTTTTCTCACCTCTACTCTCCTTTTCTCTTCTTTGCTTTACTCTACTCTACTCTACTCCACTCAACTCTACTCTTCTCTACTCTACTCAACTCTACTCTACTCTAATCTACTCTTCTTTATTCTTCTCTACTCTACTCTACACTACTTTAGCCTAGCTTAGCCTAGCCTAGCCTAACCTAGCTAGCTTAGCTTACCTTTGCCAAGTCTAGCCTAACCTCGCTCTTCTCTACTCTGGTTTACTCTACTCTGCTCTAGCCAACCCTAGCCTAACCTAGCTCTACTCTACTCTACTATACTCTACTCTACTCTCCTCTCCTCTACTCTCCACTGTACTGCTCTTTCCTACTCTACTCAGCTCTACTATGCTCGTTTCTGTTTTGCTCAACTCTGCTCTACTTTACTCTCCTCTCCTCTCATCTACTCTACTTTGCACTACTCTACTCCACTCTACTCTACTCTACTCTACTCTAATCTACTATACTCAACATTACTCTACTCTAGCCTAACCTAACTTAGCTCTACTCTACTTTGCTATACTCTACTTTACTCTACTCTACTATACTCTTGTCAAGCCTAACCTAGCCTAACCTAGCTTAACTCTACTATACTATACTTTACTCTAATCTAATCTACTCTACTCTACTCTACTCTACTCTATCCTAGCCTAGCTCAGCCTAACCAAGCTTTACTCCACTCTCTTCTACTCGAGCATAGCCTACCAAGCTTACCCAAGCCTAGCCTAGCCTAACCTAGCTCTACTCTACTTTACTCTATTCTACTCTGGTCTACTCTCTACTACTCTACTTGCTCTACTCTATACTCTAGTCTACCCTATCTTAGCCTAACCTAACCTAGCATTAAACTACTCTACTTTATTTAAGCAAAGTGTTGCATAGCCAACCATAGCCTAGCCTAACCTAGCTTTGCCTAATTCTACTCTATTTTGCTCTACTCTACTCTGTTATATTCTACTCTTATCTAACCTACTTTAACCAGGCCTAGCCTAACCTAGCCTAGCCTAGCCTAGCTGAACTTAGCTATACTCTGCTCTACTGTTCTCCACTCTGGTCTACTTTGCTCTGCTATACAGAACTCTACTCTACTATGCTTTGCTCTGCTCTACTCGGCTCTACTTCTCTCACTCTACTTAACTCTACTCTAGCCTAACCTAGCTATGATCTACTTTACTACTCTTGTTTACTCTACTCTACTTTAACCTTGCCTAGCCTACACATTCCTAGCCAAGCCTAGCCGAGCTTAGCCTAACAAAACCTAGCTTTACTCTACTCTACTCTACTCCACTCCACTCTACTTTACTTTACTCTACTATACTCTACTCTACTCAACCCTAGCCTAGCCTAGCCATGCCTAACTTAGCTCTACTTTATTGTACTCTACTCTACTGTATTCTACTCTGCTCTACTTTACTGTTCTCTACTCTACTCTATTATACTGTAAACTAGCCTAGCCTATCCTAGCCCAACATAACACTACTGTACTCAGCTCTATTACGCTTTTGTCTTCTCTACTCTCCTCTACTCTGCTCTCCTCTGCTCTACTCTAAACTGCTCTGCTCTATACTGTTCTAATCTACTCTTCTCTACTCTAATCTACTCTACTCTACTCTGCTTTGCTTTGCTCTACTCTTCTCTACTCTGCTCTACTCTACTTTGCTCTACTCTACTCTACTTTACTCTACTTTACTCTACTCTAGCCTATCCTAGCCTAACCTATCCTTACCTCTTCTAGCCTAACCTAGCCCTTCTTTACTCTGCTCTACTCTACCACTCCAGCCTAGCCTAGCCTTGTCTAGTATAAACTAGCCTAGCCTAGCCTAACCTAACCTAGTTTAGCTCTATCTTAGTTAAGTCTACTCTACTCTACTCTAACCTAGCATAGCTTAGCCTAACCTTTCTATACTCCAGCCTACTCTACTCTAGCCTAGCCTAGTCTAACCTAACATAACTCTACTCTGCTCTACTCTACACTACTCTCCTCTACTCTACTCTACTCTACTCAGCTCTACTCTACTCTGCTCTACTCTTCTCTACTCTACTCTACTCTGATCTACTCTACTCTACTCAAGCAATGTTTAGCCTAGCCTAGCCCAGCCTAGCCAAAATAAGCTCTACTCTACTCTAGCCTAGCTTAGCCTTCCCTAGCCTTGCCTAGCCTCGACTAACCAAGCTTTACACTACTTTACTCTACTCTACTCTACTCTAGGCTAGCCTAACCTCACTCTCCTTTGCTCTACTCAACTCTACATTACTCTACTCTATTATACTCTACTTTCTCTTCTCTACTCTACTCTCCTGCACTTTGCTTTGGTCTTCTTTTCTCTATTCAGCTCTATACTATTCTGCTCTACTCTGCTCTGCTTTTCTTTGCTCTAATCTGATGTGCTCTACTCTATTATGCACTACTCCACTTTGCTCTATCCTATTAACCTCTACTCTACTCTACTCTACAATACTCTACTCTAGCCTCACTTAGCCTAGCCTAAACCAGCCTAGCCTAGGCTAGCCTTGCTTTATTCGACAATACTATACATTTCTCTACTCTACTCTACTCTACTTTACTCTACACCACCATACTCTACTCTAGCCTAGCCTAGTCGAACCTAGCTCAGCTCAGCTCAGCTCTGCTCTGTTATAATCTACTCTGCATTGCCTACTCTATTATGCTCTACACCACTCTGCTATATTATGTTCTACTCTGCTTTACTCACCTCTATTCTTCTCTGGCCTACTCTAGCATAATTTAGCCAGGCCTAGCCTATCCAAAGCTACGTCTACTCTACGTTACTCTTCTCTACTCTACTCTACTCCAACCTAGCCTAAATTAGCCTAGCCTAACCTAACCTAACTCTTGTATGCTTTATTATATTCTTATCTACTCTTCTCTACTATGCTCTGCTCTACTCTTCGCTACAATGTCTATTCCTTTCTACTCTACTCTAATCTCCACTACTCTCCTATACTCTAGCCTGACCTAGCCAAACCTTGCTATACTCTACTCTACTTTACCCTACTCTAGCCTAGCCTAGCCTATCCTATCCTTTCTCATCCTAGTTTACTCTTTTCTACCCTACTCTACTTTAATTTGCTCTAGTTTACTCTTTTCTACTCTATTCTTCTCTACTCTACTCTGCTCCACTCTACTCAGCTCTACTCTACACTACTCTACTCCACTCTAGGGTAACCTAACTTAGCCTTGCCTAGCCTAGCCTTTCCTAAACTTGCCTAACCAACCTCTACCATACTCTACTCTACTCTACTATATTAATCTCAACTCTATTATGCTCTACTCTACTCTACCCTACTCTACATTACTCTACACTACTCTACTCTAACTTGCCATTGCCTAGCTTAGCCAAACTTAGCCTAACCTAGCTTTATTATTCTCTTCTCTGCTCTGCTCTGCTCTGCTCTTCTCTACTTTCCTATACTCTACTCAGCTCTGCTCCACTCTCCTCTGCTATGCTCTACTTTATTCTACTCTACTCTAGCCTAGCCTTGCCTAACCTTATCAAGCCTAATCGAGCTCTACTGTACTCTACTCTACTCTACACTACTCTAGCCTAGCCTAGCATATCCTATCCTAGCCTAGCCTTGCCTAACATAGCCTAACCTAACTCTACTCTACTCTACTCTACTCTATTATACTCTATCCCAACCAAGCCTAACCTAGCTCAACTCAACTCTACTCTACTCTAGCCTAACCCTACCTAGCTCAGCTATCTTAGCCTAACCTAGCTTTTCTCTACTCTACTATACTCTGCTCAGCTTTTCTCTACTTTACTCTTTTCTACTCTACTTTGCTCTACTCTACTCTGCTCTACTCTGCTCTACACTGCTTTACTATGCTCTACTCTGCTCTCCTCTCCTCTATTCAGCTCTATTATACTATATTGTACTCTAACTTAGCCTACCCTAGCTTAGGCTAGCTCTACTCCACCCTACTCTACTCCACTCGACTCTACTCTGCCCAAGCCTTGCATAGTCTATACTAGCGCAACCTAACCTTGCCTCAACTAGCTCTACTCAACAAAACTCTACTCTACTATAACCTGACCTAGGCTTGCCTGACCTAACCTAGCTCTACTCTACTCAACTCTAACAACATCTAGCCTAGCTTAGCCTACCCTAACCTAGCTCTGCTCTGCTCTACCTTGCTCTATTCATCTCTTCTCTATTTTTCTCTACTCTACTATGCTCTGCTTAATTCTACTTTGCTCTCCTCTACTCTGCTCTACTCTGACCTATTCTTCTCTACTCTACTCTACTTTACTCTGCTCTACTGTACTCTACCCTAGCAAAGCATAACCTAGCTCTACCACTATACTTTACCTTGGCCTTGCCTGCCCTAGCCTAGTCTAGCCTAACCTAGCTCTACTGTACTCAACTCTTCTTTAACATAGCCTAGCCTGGCCTAGTCGAACCTAGCTCTATTCTACTCTACTCTATGTTTCTCTAGCCTAGCTTATCCCAGCCTAGCCAAGCCAAGCCTAGCATAGCCTAACCTTGCTTTACTATGCCCTACTCTATTATACTCTACTATGCTTTACTCTACTCTGCTCTACTTTACTCTACTCATCTCTATTATATTATACTCTAGCCTATCCTAGCCTAACCTAGCTCTACTCTACCCTTCTTTACTATACTCTACTATACCCTACTCAAATCTTCTCTACTCTACTCTAGCCTAGGTTAACCTAATAACGCTTAGACTAGCCTAACCTTGCTCTACTCTGCTCTACTATACTATGCTCTACTCTACTCTGCTCTACTCTATTCTACTATACTCTACTCTACACTACTCTAACCTAGCTTAGCCTAGCCTAGCCTAGATCAGCCTAACCTTGCATTACTCTACTATACTTTGCTCTATTCAACTCTACTATTCTCTACTCTACTCTACTCTACTCTGCTGTACTCTGCTCTACTCTGCTATTCTCTGCTCTACTCTACTCTGTTATAGTCTGCTTTGTTCTACTTAACTATACTCTACTTTACTCTAACCTAGCTTAGCCTAACAAAGGTCTATTATACTCTACTATACTCTGGTCTACTCTACTTTACTCTAGCCTAGCCTAACCTAACCTACCCTAGTATAGCCTACCCTAACCTAGATCTACTCTGCTATTCTCTACTCTACTCTATTCTCTTATGCTATACTCTACTCTACTCCACTCTACTGTACTCCACGCTACTCTATGTTACTCTACTCTACTTTAACTTAACCTAGCCTAGCATAGCTTAACCTAGCTCTATTATACTCTACTATACTCTAGCCAAGCCAAGCCAAGCCTTGGCTAGCCTAGCCAAGCCTAACCTAATGCTACTCTGCTTTACAATCTCAACTCTGCTCTATTTTACTCTTGTCTACTCTACTCTGCTTACCATTACTCTATTATGCTCTACTTTGTTCTGTTCTACTCTACTCTGCTCTACTCTACTCTGCACTGCTCTTACCTAGCCTAGCCTAGCCTAACCTAGCTCTACTTTACTCTTCTTTCCTCTGCTTAACTCTACTCAACTCTGCTCAGCTCAGCTCAACGCCGCTGTACTCCTTTTTGCTCTACTCTTTTATGCTCAACTCTGCTCTACTCTACTCTACTCTACTTTGCTCTACTCTACTTTGCTCTACTCTACTATACTCTATTCTACTCAATTGTACTCTATTCTACTGTATTTTACTATACTCTAGCCTTGTTTAGCCTAGCTTATCCTAGCCTAACTTAGCTCTACTCTACTCTACTTTACTATACTCTACCCAACTCCACTCTACTCTAATCTAATATAGCCTTACCTAACCTAACCTATCATAGCTCTACTCTACTTTACTCTACTCTACTCTACTCTACTCAAATTTACTCTACTCTACTCTACTCTACTCTAACTAAGCTTATCCTAGCCTAACATAAGCTAGCTCTACTTAACTCTACTATACTCTAGCTTAGCCTAGCTAAACTGAGCCTAACATAGCCTTGCTTAGAATAACCTAGCTCTAATCTACTCTACTCTGCTCTACTCTATTGTGTTATGCTCTACTCTACTTTGCTGTACTTTACTCAACTCTGCTTTGTCGTACTCTAGCCTAACCAAGCATAACCTAGCTTTACTCTACTTTACTCCACTCTTTTGTACTCTATTCTAGCCTATCTGAGCCTATCCTTGCCAAGCTTAGCCTCACCTAACCTAGCTCTACTCTACTCTAATTTACTCTTTCTAACCTAGCCTAGATTAACCAAACTTAGCTCTACACTACACTGCTCTGCTCTGCTCTTCTCCACTATACTCGACTCTGCTCTGCTCTTCTTCACTCTAATTTACCCTGTTCTACTCTGCACTACTCTACTCTATAATGCTATGCTCTGCTCTGCTCTATTCTACTCTACACTACTCTAGCATAATTTAGCCTTGCCAAGCCTCACCTAGCTTCACTTAGCTCTACACTACTCTACTCCACTATAGCCTAACCTTTCTAAGCCAAGGTTACTCTCGCCTAGCCTAACCTAGCTCTACTTTACTTTACCTTACTCTAATCTAATATACTATATTCTATTATACTCTACTCTAGCTTAGCATAGCATCTCCTAGCCTAACCTAACTCTACTTTACACCACTCTATTTTACTCTACTCTGCTCAACTCTAGCCTAGCCTAGCCAAGTCTAGCCTAACCTAGCTCTACTCTGCTCTGCTTTGCTCTACTAAACTCTACTCTGCTTTGCTCTACTATACTCTGCTCTACTCTACTCTACTCTGCTCTACTCTACTCAGCTCAGCTCTACTCTACTCTACTCCACTCTACTCTAGCCTAGCCTAACCTAACCTAGCTTTACTCTACTCTACTCTACTCTACTCCAATCTAGGCTAGCTTAACCTAGTCTAGCTAATCCTAGACCTACTCTACTCTACTAAACTCTACTATACTCTATACTCTACTCTACTCTACTTTACATTAACATTGCCTAGCCTACCCTTGCTTATCATAACCTAACCTAGCTCTACTCTACTCTGCTCTGCTTTACTCTATTAAGCTTACCTCTTCTCTGGTTTGCTCTGCTTTGCTCTGCTTTGCTCTACTCTACTCTACTCTACTCTACTCTACTCTAGCTTAGCCTAACCTAACCTATCTTATCCTAGCCAAGCCTAGGCTAAGCTAGCTCTACTCTAAACTATTCTACTCTACTCTACTATACTGTACTATACTTTACTCTCCTCTACTCTACTCTAATCGAGCCTAACTTAGCATAGCCAAATCTTGCTCTACTCTACTCTACTCAACAATACTCTACTCTAGCCTATCCTAGCATAGCACAACCTAGCCTAGCCTAACCTAGCTCTGCTCTACTCTATTGTACTTTGCTCTACTCTACTCTATCCTTCCCAAGCCTAGCATAACCTATCCTTGCTTTACTCAACTTTAATTTTCTCTACCTTAACCTAGCCACACCAAGCATAGTAAAACCTTGCTCTACTCTACTCTACTATACTCTGTTTTGCTCTACTCTATTCTGCTCTGCTCTACTCTACTAATCTCTACTCATCTTTGCTCAATAATACTCTGCACTTCTCTACTCTACATTACTCTACTCTCCTCTTTTGCTCTACCCTACTCTACTTTGCTTTGCTCTGCTCTGCTCTCCTCTTATTTATTCTACTCTACTCTGCTCTACTATACTCTATTCTAATCTACTACACTTTACTCTTTTTTACTCCACTTTACTCTACTCTACTCTACTCTCCTCTACTATAGCCTAACATAGCCAAGCTTAGCCAAACAAAGCTCTACTCTACTCTACTCAACTTTAAACTACTCTACTCTACTTTAGCATACCCTAACCTAGCCTACCATAGCCTAACTTGGAATAATAGAGCCTAACCTATCTCAGCTCAACTCTGCTATGCTCTATTATGATCCACTCTGCTTTGTTCTTATTCGCTCTGATCTACTTGGCTCTTTTTTGCACTTCTTTGCTCTACTCTGCTCTATACTCTAGCTAAGTCTTGCTTAGCCTTGCCTAACCTAGCCCTACTCTTCTATACTTTACTCTACTTTTCTCTAGCCTTGAATTGCTTAGCCTAGCCCAGCCTTGCTTAACATAGCTTAGCCTAACCTAGCTCTACTCTACTCCACTCTACTCTATCTACCCTACTCTATTTGAATCTACTTTACTCTACTCTAACTTAGCCTAGCCTAGCCTAGCCTAACATAGCCTTGCCTAGCCTAGCTTATTGTAACTAAACTCTATTATGCTCTATCATGCTCTACTCTGCTCTACTATTCTCTATGTTGCTCTTCTCTGCTCTGCTTTTCTCTACTCTGTTCTACTCTACTCAACTCTAGCCTAGCCTAGTTGAACCAAACTTAGCCTAGCCTAGCTCTACTCTACTCAACTCTAGCCCAGCCTAACCTAGCCTAGACTAGCCTAGCCCAACCTAGCTCTACCCTACTCTACTCTACTATACTCTACTCTATTCTACTTTATTATACTTTACTCAAACCTAGCTTAGCATAGCTCAAACTAACTTAGCTCTAATATGCTTTGCTCTGCTCTTTCTACTCTACTCTTCTCTACTCTACTTTTCTCTACTTCTTCTTTGCTATGCTCTGCTCTACTAAACTCTGCTCTTCTCCACTCTACTCAGCTCAACTCTACTATGCTCTACTCTACTCTACTCTACTCTAGCTAAGCCTACCCTAATAGAGCTCTGCTCTACTCTAGTCTGCTCTATGCTGCTCTACTCTACTCTACTCTACTCTATTCTAGCCTAGCTTAGCCTAGCCTAACCCAGCCTAACCTAACCTAAGTCTACTCTAATCTACTCTATTTTACTCTACTCAATTGTACTCTACTCTACTCCAACCTAGCCTAGCCTAGCCTAACTAACTTTACTCTGCTCTACTCTACTCTAGCCTAACCTAACTTAACCTGGCTCTACATTGTTCTCCTCTATTCTATTCTACTTTGCTCTGCTAAATTATTCTCTACTCAACTCTGTTCTACTCTAATTTGCTCTACTCAGACTTAGCCTAACCTAGCCTAACCTAACCTAGCTCTACTCTACACCACTCTACTCTATTCTACTCTACTCTACTCTAGCCTAGCCTAACCTAGCTCTACTCTGGTCTGCATTTCTTTACTCATATTTACTCGACTCTATTCGCTCTGGACTGGTCTGCTCTGTTCTGCTCTTTTCTACTGTGCTTCTCCATGCTCTACTCTACTTTACTCTACTCTATTATACTCTACCCTAGCCTAGCCTAGCCAAGCCTAACCTAACTCTACTATACTATACTTTACACTACTATACTCTCCTCTACTCTACTCTACACGACTCTACTCTATTCTAGCTTAACCTTGCATAGCCTAATCATGCTCTACTAAACTCTACTCTACTTTATTATGTTATGCTATGCTTTGCTCTGCTCTACTCCTCACTACTCTACTCTTCTCTACTCAACTCTACTCTACTCTACTCTACTCTACATTGTACTTTAGCTTAGCCTAGCCTAGCCTAACCTAGCTCTACTCTACTCTACTCTACTATGCTACGCAATACTATACTCTACTCTTTGTTACTTTAATTTATCACAGCCAAAAATAGCCTAACCTTGCCCAGCCTGGCCTAGCTTAACTTAGCTCTACTCTACTTTGCCCTACTCTGCTCTACTTTGCTCTACCCTACTCTGTTATACTCTACTCTACTCTGCTCTACTGTGCTCTACTCAACTATGCTTCTCTCTACTCTACTCTACTTTAGCTTAACCTAACTCTACTCTACTCTACTCTACTCTAGTCTAACCTACTCTACTCTACTCTGCTCTACTCTAGCATAGCTTAGCCTATCTTAGCCAAATCTAGCCTAGCTTAGCTTTGCCTAGCCAAACCAAGCTCTTCTCTACTCTACTCTATCTTACTCTACTCTACTCTACTTTACTATACTCTACTATATTCTACTATACTCTACTAAACTTTTCTCTTCTCTACTCTGCTCTGCTCTACTCAGTTAAGCTCTATTTTGCACTACTATGCTCTGTTCCATTCTGCTCTACTCTACTCTACTCTAGCCTAACCTAGCCTAGCCTCACCTTACCTAGCACAACCTAGGCCAACTCTACTCTACTTTCCTACTCTAGCATAACTTAGGCTACCTTGCTTAGCCTAGCCTAGCTTAGCCTATGCTAGCCTAACCTAGCTTAGCCTAGCCTAGCTTAGCTTAGCCTAGCCTAGCTCTACCCTACTCTACTATACTATACTCTACTCTACTTTACATTATTTTGTTATAGCCAAACCTATCCTACCCTAACCTAGCCTCGCCCTGCCTAACCTAGCTCTACTATACTCAGCTCTACTCTGCTCTATTCTACTCTACTAAACTCTACTTTTCTCTTGTCTACTCTCCTCTACTCCTCTACTCTACTCTGCTCAACTCTACTATACTCTACTCTACTCTACACTACTCTACCCTACTCAAATCTACTCTAGCCTAACCAGGCCAAGCTTAACATAACCTAGCTCTACTCTACTATACTTTACTCTATTACTTTATAATAAACTAGCCTAGCATAGCCTAACCTATATAAGCTCTTCTCTACTTTGGTCTACTCTACTCTAGCCTAGCCTAGCCTAACCTTGTTTTGCTCTACTCTATTCTACTCTGTTATGCATTTCTCTATTATACTCTACTCTACTCTACTCTGCTCCACTCTAATATGCTCTCCTCTCTTTTGCTCTCATCTCCTCCCTTCTCCTCTCCTCTCCTCTTCTCCACTCTACTCTACTCTACTCTAATTTACTATACTCTACTCTATTCTACCCCACTCTACTCTACCTCCACTCTACTCTACTATACTCTACTCTAATCTAGCCTAACCTAACCTAACTCTACTCTTCTCTATTCCACTATAGCCTAACCTAGCTTAGCCTAACCTTGCTTTCCTCTTCTTTACTTTGCTCTTCTCTACTCTGCTCTGCTCTTCTCCACTCTACTCTACTCTACTCAACTCTGCTCTTCTCTACTCTATAATACTCTACTCTACTTGGCTCTACTCTACTTTACATTAGCCAACTTTAACTTAGCCTTCCCTAAACTAGTTGTACTCTTTTATACTCTACTCTACTCTTTTATACTCTATTATACTAAGCCTAGCCTAGCTTAGCCTACTCTAACCTAACCTACCCTAGCCAAACCTAGTTCTACTATACTTTACTCTACGCTACTCTAATCTACTCTACTCTAGCCTAGCCTAACCTTACACCTCCCTACTATGCTCTTCTCTGCTTTTCTCTTCTCTACACTGCTCTCCTATCCTCTGCTCTACTCTATTCTTCTCTACTCTACTCTACACTACTCTGCTCTATTGTGCTCTACTCTGCTTTATTGCTCTACTCTTCTCTACTCTGCTCTACTCTACTCTGCTCTACTCTACTCAGCACTACTCCTCTTTACTCTACTCTACTCTTATCAAGCCTAACCTAGCCTAGCCTAACATAGCCTAACCTAGCCTAAACTACCACTACTCTACTTTACCCTACTCTACTCTACTCAACAATCCTCTGCTCTACTCTAACTGAGCTTAGCCTCGCCTAACTTAGGTATGCTCTTCTTTCCTCTATTTTGCTCTGCTATTCTCTGTACTGCTCTACTAAACTGTGCTCTTCTTAATCTACACTGCTCTACTCTACTGTACTCTACTCTACTCTACTCTTGTCTACTCTAGCATAGTTTAGCCTAGCCTAGCCTAGCCTAACCTAGCTCTACTCTACTCTACTCCAAAATAGCTTAGCTTAACTTAATTTACCCTAGCCTAACCTAGCTCTTCTCTACTAAACTCTATCTTACTCTTCTATGCTATTCTCTACTCTTCTCTACTCTTCTCTGCTCTACTCTACTCTACTCTACTCTGCTCTATTAAACTCTAGCATAGCCTAGCCTAACCTAGCTCTACTCTACTATAATCTACTCTACTCTAGTTTACTCTACTCTAACCTTGCCTAGCCCAACATAACTCTACTCTACTCTAATCTACCCTATCCTATCCTAGCCTGGCATAGCCAAACATAGCTCTACTACTCTAATCCACTCTACTCTTTTCTAGCCTAGCCTAGCTTACCCTATCCTATCCTAGCCTTGCCTAGCTTAACTTAGCTTTACTCAAATTTACTCTACTCTACTCAACTCTAACTTAGCCTAGCCTAACCTAGCCTAACATTGCTCTATTATACTCTACTCTTCTCAAGTCTACTCAACTCTAGCCTAGCCTAGCCTAGCCAAAGCAATCCTAGCCTAACCCAGCTTTACTCTTCTCTACTATACATTGCTCTACTCTACTCTACTCTACTCTACTCTACTTTACTCTACTCTACTCTAGCCTAACTTAGGTCTACTCTTCTTTGCTCTGCTCTATTCTGCCTTACTCTTCTCTGCTCTTAACTATTCTGCTCTACTCTCCTCTCCTCTCTTCTTCACGCCTCTTCTCCTCTCCTCACTTCTCCTCTCATCTCCTCTTCTCTACTTCACTATACTCTACTTTACTCTAATCTACTCTAACCTAGCCTGGCCTAATCTAGCTCTACTCTACTCTACTCTAGCCTAGCCTTGCTTTTCTTAGCCTAGCCTAACCAGGCTCTACTCTGTATTATTTTATTGTGCTCTACTATGCTCTAGTGTACTGTGCTCTGCTCTACTCTACTCTACCCTACTCTACTATAGCTTAGCTCAACCTAGTTTAACCTAACCTAACTCTACTCTTCATTACTCTACTCTACTCTACTTGACTCTACCCTAGCTAAGCTTAGCTTGCCTAAGTTTAGCCTTGCCTAGCCTATCTTAACCTAACCTTACTCTTCTCTACTCTACTCTACTTTACTCTACTCTACTTTACTCTACTCTAGCAAGCCTAGACTAGCCTAACCTAACAAGCTCTACTCTATTCTACTATACTCTAGCCTAGCCTAACCGAGTGCAGCGTAGGCTACCCTAACCTTGCTCTACTCTTCTCTGCTTTGCTCTACTCTACTCAACTCTGCTATGCTCTACTCTGTTATACTCTATTCTACTCTACTTTTGCTTAGCCTAGCCTTACCTAACCTAGCTCTTCTCTACTCTACTTTACTCTACCCTACTTAAGCCTAGCCTAACCTCGCCTAGCCTAATATAGCCTAGCCTAACCTAGCCTAGCCTAATATAGCCTAGCCTAACCTAGCTTTACTATACACTCTACTCTACACTACTCTACTCTAAACAAGTGTAGCCTAGCCTAGCATAGCCTAACTTAGCTCAACTCTGCTCTACTCTATTCTACTTTACTTTACTCTACCCTACTCTTCTCTTCTCCACTCTACTTTGTTCTACTTTATTTTACTCTGCTCTACTTTGCTCTACTCTATTCTGCTCTACTCTACTCTACTCTACTCTTCTCTACTTTACTTGACTATGCTCTACTCTATTCTATCATGCTCTTCTCTACTCTACTCTACTCTACTCTGCTCAACTCTGTTCTTCTCTTCTCTACTTAGCTCTAGTCTATTCTACTCTACTCTAATTTGTACAGCTGTACACTACTCTACTCTATTCAACTCTACTTTTCTTTAGCATAGCCTTGCCTAGCTTAGCATAAATGAGCTCTATTCTACTCTACTCTGGCCTAGCCTAGCCTACCTTAGCCTAGCCAAGCCCAACCTAGCTTAGCATAACCTAGCTCTACTCTACTCTACTCTACTATACTATACTTTACTCTGCTCTACTCTACTTTAGCCTAGCCTAGCTCAACAAAGCCTAACCTAGCTCTACTCTACTCTACTCTACTCTAGTATAGCCTAGCTTAGCCTTGCCTAGCCTAACTTAGCTCTTCCCTACTTTACTCTGCTATGCTTTTCTCTTCTCTACTCAGTTATTCTCTACTCGATGCTGCTCTACTCTACTCTGTATTGCTCCACTCTGCTCTGCTCTACTCTACTCTTCTCTGCTCTATTATAATCTAGCCTAGCCTAGCCTAATCTTGCTCTACTCTACTCTACTCTACTTTAACTTAGCCTAACCTAGCGTAGTAAAACCTAGCTCTACTCTACTCTTTCTCCTCTAACCTAGCCTAGCTAAGCCTGGCCAAATCTCGCTCTACTCTACTCTAGCCTAGCGAAGCCTAACCTGGCCTAACCTTATTTTGCTCTACTCTGCTTGCTCAGCTCCACTCTGTTATGCTCTGCTCTACCCTACTCTACTTTACTCTACTCAACTTTGTAATGCTCTCATCTATTTTGATTTGCTCTCCTCTACTCTACTCTGCTCTACTCTGCTCTAACATAGCCTTGCCTGGCTTAGCCTAACCTAGCTCTACTCTACTCTACTCTACTCTACTCTTCTCTACTCTACTTAACTCAGTATAACTCAACTCAGCTCAGCTCTGCTCTTCTCTACTCTGCTCTTTTTTCTACTCTTTTTTACTCTCTTCTATTTTGCTCTACTCTACTTTGCTCTACTTTACTCTATTATGCTCTCCTCTATTATACTCCACTGTACTCTACTCAATTGTGCTCTACTCTACTCTAGCCTTATTTTTCTTAGCCTAACCTAACTTAGCTCTACTATGCTCTACTCTACCATACCTTACTACACTCTACTCTAGCCTAGCTTAACCTAGCCTAGCCTATCCTAACCTAGCCTAGCCTAGCTCTACTTTACTTTACTCTACTCTACTCCACTCTACTCTAATCTACTCTACTTTACTATAACTTAGGATAGCCTAGCCTAACATAACCTAACTGTACTCTACTCTAGCCTCGCCTGGCCTACACGAGCCTAGTTTAACATAGTCTAACATAACCTAGCTCCACTCTTCTCTCCTTTACTTTACTCTTCTCTATTATTCTTTACTCTACTCTACTCTACTCTACTCTACTTTCCTCTACTCTACTCTTCTTTGCATTATTATACTCTAACTTAGCCTAGTGTAACCTAGCTCTACTCTACTCTACTCTCATCTAGTCTACTCTCCCCTACTCTTCTCTAACATAGCCAGGCCTACCTTAGCCTAACATAGCTCTACTCTACTCTTCTCTGCTCAGCTGTATTCTATTCTGCTATACTCTACTATACATTACCCTACTTTGCTCTGCTTTTCTCTACTCTACTTTGCTTTGCTCTACTCTACTTTACTCTACTTTACTATACTTTACTTTGCTCTACTCTACTCTAGTCTATTTTTTCCTAGCCTATCCTCGCCTAGCCTAACCTATCTCTACTCTACTATATCCTAGCATTCCCTAGCCAGGCCTCCTCTTGCCTAGCCTAACCTAGCTCTACTCAACTCAACTCTACTCTACTCTACTCTAATCTATTATATTCTACTCTACTCTACTCTAACTTAGCATGGCTTAGCCTAACCTCACCTAGCTCTACTTCACACTACTTTACTCTACTCTGGCCTAGCTTATCCTAGCCTTGCCTAACCTAGCTCTATTTTGCTCTACTTTACTCTATTCTACTCTACTCTACTCTGCTATACTCTACTCTACTCTACACTACTCTGATTTGCTCTTCTCTACTCTGCTCTACTTTGCCCTACTCTACTCTACTATAGCCCAGCCTAACCTAGCCTAGCCTAACCTAACCTAGCTCTACTCTACACTACTTCACTCTACTCTTGCTAAGCTTAACCTTGACTAGCCTAGCCTAGCTCTACACTACTCTACTCAACTCTATTCTACTTACACTATCCTAGCCTTTCCTAGCCTAGCCTTGTCGTGCTTAGCCAAATAAAGCTCAACTCTACTATGCTCTGCTCTGCTCTACTCTACTATGCTCTACTCTTCTCTACTTTTCTCTATAAAGCTCTACTCTACTCCACTCTACTCTACTCTATTTTACTCAAGCCTGGCCTAACCTAGCTTAGCTTAGCCAAACCCAGCTCTACTCTACTCTGCTCTATACTGCTCTACTTCTCTCTGCTCTGCTCTGCTCTGCGATGCTCTTTTATGCTTTGCTCTACTCTACTATACTCTTCTCTACTCAACTTGACTCTATTACAGTTTAGCCTAGCCTAACCTAGCTCTACTCTTCTCTACTTTACTCTAGCATTACCTAGAGTAGCCTAACCTAACCTAGCCTAGCCTTGCCTAACCTAGCTCTACTCTACTATACTATACTCTACTAAACCCAACTCCCCTCTACTCTACTCTAGCCTAACTTCTCTTAGTTTAGCCTAACCTAGCTCTACTCTATTCTACTTTACTATAATAGACTCTACTCTACTCTACTCTACTCAACTCTACTCTAATCTAGCCTAGCCTAGCCTAGCATAACCATGCTCTACTCTACTCCACTATAGCCTAGCTTAGCCCAACCTAGCTGCACTCTGCTTTGCTCTACTCTACTATGCTCTGCTCTGTTCTACACTACTCTACACTACTTCATTCCACTCTACTCTAGCCTAGCCTAATATCTCCTAGCATAACCTAGCTCTACTCTACTCCATAATACTCTACCCTTCTCTTTTATACACTACTCTACTTTAGCCTAGCCTAGCTTAGACTAACCTTGCTCTGCTCTACTCTACTCTACTCCTATCTACTCATCTCTACTCTACTCTACTAAAACATATCCTAGCCTAGCCTAACCTAGCTCTACACTACTCTACTCTAGCCTAGCCTAGCCAAGCCTAACCTATCTCTACTATGCTTGACTCCACTCTACTTTGCTCTGCTCTGCTCTTATATTCTCTGGTCTACTATATTTTTCTATGCTTTGCTCTTCCATGCCCATCTCTACTCTACTCTACTTTAGCAAAGCCAAGCTTAGCCTAAGCTAACCTAGCTTTACTCTACTCTACTCTAACAGCACACAGCTTAGCCTGACCTAGCTCAACTCAACTCTACTCTACACTAACCTAGCCTTGCCTAGCCTAGCTCTACTCTACTTTACTCTATTCTACTCTACTCAAACCTAGCCTAGCCTAACCAAACTTTACTCGACTCTACTCTACTCTACTCTATTCTAGCCTAGCCTCTCCTAAAATAGCTTTGTTATGCTCTGCTCTGATCTGCTCTGCTCTATTCTTCTCTATCTTACTCTACTCTGCTCTGCTTGACTCTACTTTGCTCTGCTCTTCTCTACTCTACTCTGCTCTGCTCTACTTTACTCTTCTCTACTTTAGTCTTGCTTTGCTAGTCTAACCTAACCTAGATCTACTCTACACTAGTCTACTCTTCCTTACTTTACTCCACTCTATTATATACTACTTAATTCCACTCTACTCTAGCCTAGCCTAGCCTATCCTAGCCTAAGCTAGCTTAACCTTGCTCTCCTCTACTCTACTCTACTCTACTCTAGCCAATCCTAACCTACCATAGCCTAGTCAAGCCTAGCTTAGCTTAGCCCAGCCTACTTTAGCTCTACTCTACTCTACTCAATTCTACTCTACTCTACTCAAGCCTAACCCAACCTTGCCTAGCCTAACTTTACCAAGCTCTCCTCTACTCTACTATTCTATACTCTACACTACTCTACTCTACTCTATTGTAACATGGCTTAGCCTAGCCTAGCTTGGCCTAACTAGCTCTACTCTACCCTGCTCTGCTCTACTTTGCTCTATTTTACACTACTATAATCTACTCTTCTCAGCTTTCTACTCTACCCTTCTCTTCTCTACTCTACTCTACTCTACTCTGCTTTGCTCTACTCTACTCTACTCAACTCTGCTCTACTTAAGCCTACCTAGACTGTGTGAGCTCTACTCCACTGTACCCTACTCTACACTACCCTACTCTACTCTACTCTTACTTAGCCTAGCCTAGCTTAACCTAGCTCTATTGTACTCTACTATACTCCACTCTACTCAAATCTACTCTACTCTACTCTAACCAAGCTTAGCCTAACCTTTCTCTCCTCTACTTTACTCTTCTCTAACCTAGCCCAGCCTCACCTAACCTAACCTAGCTCTGCTTTGCTCTACTCTACTATGCTCTACTATGTGATGCTATGCTATGCTCTGCTCTACTCTACTCTACTATGCTCTGCACTACTCTACTATACTCTACTCTACACTATCATACTCTAGCCTACCTTAGCATTGCCTAGCCTAACTTAGCTTTACTCTACTCTACTCTACTCTAGCCATGCCTAGCCTAGCCTAACCTAGGTCTACTCTACTCTACTTTACTCTACTATAGCTTAGCGAAGCCTAAACTAGCTTTGCTCTGCTCGACTTTAATCTATCCTTCTCTGCTCTATTCTACTCTGCTTTGCTTTGCTTTGACTATTTCTTCTCTACTCTACTCTACTCTACTCTACTTCAGCCTTACCTAGGCTAGCCTAACCTAAACTAGCTTTACTCTGCTCTACACTACTTTACTCTACTTTCCTCTACTCTTCTCTACTCTTGCCTAGCCTAACCTAGGGTTGCCTTGCCAAGCCAAACCAAGCTCTGCTTTACTGTACTCTACTCAACTATACTACACTATACTCTACTCTACTCTAACCTAACCTTGCCTAGCCTACCTTAGCTTAGCCAAACCAATCTCTACTCTACTCTGCTATGCTCTACACTGCTCTGCACTACTCTTCTCTTCTCTACGTTTCTCTGCTCTGTTATGTTGTACTCTGCTCTGTACTACTTTTCTCCACACTGCTCTACTCTACTCTACCCTACTCTACTCAAGACTAGCCTAACCTAGCCTCACCTAAGTGAGCTCTACTTAACTCAATCTTCTCTACTCTACTCTACTCTACTCTACACTGCTCTATACTAGCCTTGTCTAGCATAGCTTAACATAGCTTAACCTAGCCTAACATAACCTAGCTCTACTCTACTTTACTCTACTCTACTCTATTCTACTTTATCTAGCCTATCTTAGTCAAGCCTAGCTCTGCTCTGCTCTACTCTGTACTACTTTGCTCTTCTTTGCCTTGCACTACTCTACTATGCTCTGCTCTACTCCACTCTACTCTTCTCTACTCTATTGTGCTCTAGCCAAGCATAGCCTTGCCTAGCCTAATCTAGCTCTACTTGACTCTACTATATTCTATGCTATTCTACTGTATTGTACTTTATTCTACTCTACTCTAGCTTAGCCAATCTTAGCCTAGCCTAGAAAGGCCTATCCTAGCCTAGCCCAACCTAACCTGACCTATCTCTACTGTACTTTACTGTACTGTACTGTACTCTACTCTAAGCTAGCCAAGCCTAACCTAACCTAGCTCTACTCTAGCCTAGCCTAGCTTAGCCTAATCTAAGTTCGCTCTTCTCTACTCAACTCAACTCTACTCTGCTCTGCTCTGCTCTACTCGACTCTGATATGCTCCACTATTCTCTACTCTGCTCTTTTCTCCCCTACTATACTCTAGTCCAGCTTAGCAAAACAAAGCTTTACTATATCTTACTCTACTCTACTCTAGATTAGCCTAGCCTCACCTAACCTACCTTAGCCTAACCTAGCCTTACATAGCTTACCTTGGCTCTACTTGCCTCTACTTTATGCTCCTATACTCTATTCTACTCTAACCTAGGCTAGCCTAACCTAACTTAACTCTACTCTATCCTACTTTACTCTATAATACCCTATTATACCCTACCCTAACCTACCCTAGCTTGACCTAGCCTAGCATAGCATAGCCTAGTAACCTAGCTCACCTCTACTCTAATCTACTCTACACTTCTCAACTCTACTCTACTCTGCTCTACTCTCTTCTCCTCTACTCCACTCTACTCTACTTCACTCTACTCTACACTACTCTACTCTACTCTAACCTAGCCTAGCCTAACTTAGCTTAATTCTTTTCTACTATACTCGACTCTACTCTACTCTATTCTACTACACTCTAGTCCACTCTAGCCTAGCCTAACCTAACCTAACCTAACCTAGCTTTGCTTGATTATACTTTACTCTGCTCTACTTTTCTTTATTATACTCTACTCTGCTCTACTCTTCTCTACTCTACTCTACTCTATTACCCCCTACTATATGCTACTCTACTCAATTCTATTCAACTCTACTCTACTTTACTCTTCTTTGCTCTAACCTAGACTAGCCTTGTCTTGCCTAACCTAGCTCTACTCTACTATACTCTACCCTTGTCTATAATAGTTAGCCTAGCAAAACCTAGCTCTGTTTTGCTATGCTTTTCTTTTCTCTGCTCTACTCTACTCTATTATGCTCTTCCCTACTTTACTCAACTCTACTCTACTCAACTCTACTCTACTCCACTCTAGCCTAGCCTTGCCTAGCTTAATCTAATAAAGCTCTACTCTACCCTACACTACTCTACTCTTCTCAAGCTTACCCTAACCTAGCCTAGCATAGACTAGCTGAGCCTAGCCTAGCCTAACCTAGCTTAACTTTACTCTACTCTACTCAATTATACTATACTATACTATACTCTACTCTACTCTATTCTACGCTACTCTAACCAAGGCTAGTTGAGCATAACCTAGCCCAGCTTAGCCTAACCAAGGTCTACTCTACTCTATTCTACTCTACTTTGCTCTGTTCTGCTTTTCTCTACTCTACTCTGTTATGCTCTACTTTGTTCAACACTAACTTGCTTTGCTCTACTCTACTCTACTCTACTCTACTCTACCCTCACCTAGCCTAGCATAATAGAGTGCTACTCTACTCCACTATACTCTACTCTACACTACTCAACTCTAGCCAAACATAGCCTTACCTAGCTTAGCCTAACCTAGCCTAGCCTAACTTAGCTGTGCTCTACTCTAATCAACTTTACTCTACTCTACTCTACTCTACTCTACTCTACTCAAACCTTACCTAGCCAAGCCTAACATAACTCAGCTCTACTCTACTTTACTCCACTCTAACTTAGCCTTGCCTAGCCTAGTCTAAGCTTACCTAACCTAGCACTATTTTGCTCTACTATGCTTTACTCTATTATGCTCTGCTATGTTTTGCTCTACACTGCTCCAATCTAATCCATTATATTATGCTCTACTCTACTCTAGTCTACTCTACTCTAGCTTAATGTAGCCTAGCCTAGCCTAGCTTAGCCAAGCCTATCCTAGCTCTACTCTACTCTACACTACACTACTCTATTCTACTTTACTCTACTCTACTCTACTATAACCTATCCTTAGCTAGCTCTTCTATACTCTACTCTAGCCTAGCCTAGGCAAGCCAAGCCTTGCTTAACTTAGCTCTTCTCTACTCTACTCAGCTCAGCTCAGCTCTACTCTAATCTTCTTTGTTATGCTCTACTTTGCTCTACTCTGCTCTACGCCACTCTACTCTACTCAACTTGAGCCTAGTCTAGCCTAACCTAACCTAGCTCTACTCTACTCAACTCTACTCTACTCTACTCTATTCTACTCTTGTCTACTCAACTCTACTTTACTCTATTCTACTCTAGCTTATTCGAGCCTTACCGAGCTCTACTCTACTTTACTCTATTCTACTCTACTCTACTCTACTCTACTCTACTCTAGCTTAATGTAGCCTAGCCTAGCCTAGCTTAGCCTAGCCTAACTTAGCCTAGCCAAGCCTAACCTAGCTCTACTCTACTCTACTCTATACTACTCTACTCTACTCTACTATAACCTATCCTAACCTAGCTCTTCTATACTCTACTCTAGCCTAGCCTAGGCAAGCCAAGCCTTGCCTAACCTAGCTCTTCTCTGCTCGACTCAGCTCAGCTCAGCTATACTCTAATCTTCTTTGATGTGCTCTACTTTGCTCTACTCTGCTCTACTCCACTCTACTCTACTCAACTTGAGCCTAGTCTAGCCTAACCTAACCTAGCTCTACTCTACTCTACTCAACTCAACTCTACTCTACTCTATTCTATTCATGTCTACTCTACTCTACTTTACTTTATTCAACTCTAGCTTATTCGAGCCTTATCGAGCTCTACTCTACTTTACTCTACTATACTCTACTCTACTCTACCATACTCTACTCTACTCTAATCTAACCTAGCCTAGCCTAGCCTAACCTAGCTCTTTTCTTCTCTACTCTACTGTACTCTATTTTACTCTACTATCGCCTGGTCTAGCCTAGCCTTAACCTAGATAGACCTTGCTCAACTCTTCTCTACGTTGCTCTACTTTGCTCTGCTCTACTCTACTCCACTCTGCTCTACTCTGCTCTAATCTACTCTACTCTAGTCTACTCTACACTACTCTACTAGCCTAGCCTATCTTAACCTAGCTCTACTCTACTCTACTATTCTCTACTATTTTCTACTATACTCTACTTTACTCTAGCCTTGCCTAAGCTAGCCTAGCTTAGCCTAGCAAGCATAACCTGCTCCACTATACTCTATTATACTCCACTCTACTCTACTTTGCTCTACTCTAGTTTACTCTTCTCTACTCAACCTACTCAATCCTACTCTACTCTACTCTACTCTACTCTACTCTACTCTAACCTAGCCAAGCTTAGCCTAACCTAGCCTTATAAAGCCTAACCTAGCTCTACTTTATTCTACTCTACTCTACTCTACTATGCTATACTCTACTCTACTCCAATTTGCTCTACTTTACCCTACTCTTCTCTTCTCTACTTTACTTTACTCTACTCTTCTCTGCTCTGCTTTGCTCTATTTTGCTCTAGTCTACTCTACTCTTTTCTAGCCTAACCTTACTTAGCTTAACCGAGCACTACTCTACTCTACTTTACTCTATTATACTATACTCCATTCTACTTATTCTAACCTAGCCTACCCTAGCCTATCCTAGCCTAGCCAAGCCTAACCTAGCTCAACTAGACTCTATTGTACTCTACTCCACAAGACTTTACTCTGCTCTTCTCTACTCTACTCAACTCTACTCTATTGTATTATGGCCTAGAGTAGCCTAGCTTATCCTAACCTAGCTCTACTATAAATTACTCTACTCTAGCCTAGCCATATCGAGCCTTGCCTAGCTTAGCGTAACTTAACCTAGCCAAGCCTAGCCTAACCAAGCTCTACTCTACTCTACTCTACTCAACTATACTCTACTTTACTCTATTATACTCGACCCTTCTCTACTCTACTTTACTCTACTCTACTCTGACCAAGCCTACACAAGCCAAGCCCAACATAGCTCTAATCTACACTACCCTAGCCCTTCTTAACCTACCCTAGCCTAGCATAACATAGCTCTTCTTTACTTTACTCAACTCTACTATGCTCTACACTACTTTGCTCTACTCCTCTCTACTCTACTCTGCTTTACTCTACTCTACCCTTGCCTTGTCTGGCCTAACTTAGCCAAACTAGCTCTACTATACTTTAGTCTACTCTACTCTACTCTAGCCCAGTTAGCCTACCCTAGCTTAGCCTAACCTAGCTCTTCTATACTCAACTCTGCTCTACTCTACTCAACTCTACTCCAATCTAGCCTAACCTCATAAAGCCTAGTCTAAGAAAGACTAACATAGGTTTACTCTACTCTACTTTGTTGTGCTCTGCTCTGTACTTCTCTACTCTACAATGCTCTTCTCTATATTATGCTGCTTTGCTCTCTTACTTTCCTATGCTTTGCTCTTCTCTACTCTTCTCTACTCTATTCTCCTCTACTCTACTCTGCACTGCTCTGCTCTACTCTACTCTACCTTACTTTATTCTACTCTACTTTACTCTACACTACTCTACTCTACTCCACTCTACTCTACTCTATTATACTCTAGCCTAGCCTATCCTCACTTAGCTTAACCTAGCTCTACTATACTCTACTCTACTCTAGCCTTGTCTAGCTTAGCCTTGCTTAACCTAGCTCTACTCTACTATACTCTACTCTACTCTACTTTGCTCTACTCTACTCTACTCTAGTCTAACCTAACTTAACATAACCTAACCAAGCTCTACTCTTCTCTACTCTACTCTACTTTACTCGAGCCTAGCCTTGCGTAGCCTAGCCTAGCCTAACTTAGCTTAGCTTAACCTAGCTATTCTCTACTCTGCTCTGCTCTTCTTTCCTCTTTGCTACTCTACTCCACTAAGCTCTTCTCTACGCTGCTATTCTCTATACTATAGTCGAGCCTGGCTTAGCCTATACTAAAATACCCTTCTCAACTCTACCATTCTCAACTTTACTCTTGCTTAGTCGAGCCTAGCCTTCCATAACCTAGCCTTGCCTAGCCTAACTTAATCTAACCTAACCTTGCTCTACTCTACTCTATTTGGCTCTGCTCTACTCTAACCAATCATAACCTAGCCTAACCTAGTTTTACTCTTCTCTTCTCTGCTTTACTTTTCTTTGCTCTTCTTTACTCTACTATACTCTACTCTATTCTACTTAAGCCTAGCCTAACTTTGCCTCACCTACCCTAGCCTAACCTAGCTCTACTATAAGCTACTCTACTCTATTTTACTCTACTAAAATCAACTGTACTCAACTTTACTCTAGCCTAGCAAGCCTAGCCTAGCTTAGCCCAACCAAACCTAGCTCTACTCTACTCTACCCTACTCTACTCTACTCTACACTATTCTACTCTACTCTAGCATAGCCTAGTCTACCCTACACTAGCCTAACCTAGCTTCACTCTACTTTACTATACTCTACTCTAACTTAGCCTTGCCTAGCCTATCCTAACCTAGCTCTCCTCTACTATATTCTACTCTACTCTATTCTACTATACTCTAATCTTACTTAGCCTAGTCTTACCTAGCTTAGCCTAGCTCTACTCTAGTTTGCTCTACTCTGCTCCAATCTATTCTTCTATGATGTACTTTACTCTGCTCTCCTCTATTCTACTCTACTCTGCTCTACTCTACTCTACTCTAATCTACTCTACTCTACTATACTCTAGTCTAGCCTAGCTTAACCAAGCTCTACTCTATTTTACCTTACTCTACTCAAATTTACTCTATTCTCTTCTACTCTACTCTACTCTGCTCTGCACTGCACTGCTTTGCTCTACTCTACTCTTCTACTATACTCTATTCTACTCTGCTCTACTCTCCTCTCCTCTCCTTTCCCCTTCACTACTCTACTCTACTTTACTCAACTCTACTCTGCTCAACTCTACTCAACTCTTCTCTACTCAACTCTACTCAACTCAACTCTATTCTTATTCAATCTACTCTACTCTACTCTACTATACTCTACTATACTATATTATACTATACTCTACTCTAGCCTAGCCTAGTGTAACCTAGCCAAGCCTAACCTAACTAGACTCTACTCTGCTCTACTCTCGTGTAGCTATGCCTAGCCTACCCTCGCCTGACCTAGCCAAGCCTACCCTAACCTATCCTAGCTCTACTATACTCTACTCTACCCTACTCGACTCTACCCTACTCTAACAAAGCCTAGCCTAGCCTAACCAAGCTCTACTCTACTCTATTCTACTCTACTATACTCTAGTATAGGCTTGCCTAACCTAGCCTAGCAAAGACTAGCCTAGCTTAACCTACCTCAGTTCATCTGCTCTGCTCTACTATGCTAGGCTCTTCTCTACTCTTCTCTGCTCTGCTTTACTTTACTCTACTCTACTATACTCATCTCTTCTTTGTACTCTAGCCTAGCCTAACCTATCTCAACATTACTCTACTCTACTCTGCTCTACTCTACTCTACTCTACTCTATTAATGCCTAGCCTAGCCTAGCCAACCATAGCCTAGTCTAGCCTAGCTTAACTTAGCTTTACTCTACTCTGTTCTACTCTACTGAACCCTACTCTACTCTGATCTACTCCACTCTAATATACTTTACTCTATTCTACTCTTCTCTAACCTAGCATAGCCTAACCTAGCTCTTCCTTACTCTATTATAGCTGAGCCTAGCCTAGCCTAGCCTTGCCTAAACTAGCACTATTCTGCTTTACCCTACTCTACTCAACTTTGCTCTACTTTGCCCTATTATGCTTAGTTTTTCTCTACTCTATTTCCTTTTATTCTACTCTACTTGAGCCTAGCCTAGCCTAACCTAGCTCAACTATACCTACTCTACTCTACCCAACTCTACACATCTCTACTCTACCCTACTCTACCCTTCTCTACTCTAACCTAGCCTTGCCTTGACTAGCCTAGCCTAGCCAAACCTAGCTCTACTATACTTTACTCTATTATACTATATTATACTCTACTCTACTCAACTCCACTTTACTACAACCTAGCATACCTTATCCTAACAAAACCTAGCTTTATTCTTCTCTACTCTAATCTACTCTTTTCTACTCCAGCCTTGTCTAGCCTACTATAACCTAGACTAAACTAGCTGTGTTGTGCTTTGCTTTGCTTTGCTTTGCCCTACTCTGCTGCTCTGCTCTACTCTACTCTGCTTTACTTTGCTCTGCTCTACTTTGCTCTACTATACTCTACTCTAGCCTAGCATAACCTAACCTAGCTCTACTCTACTCTACTCTATTCTACTCTACTCTACTCTACTCTTCTCCAACCTAGCATAACCTAACCTAGCCCAACCTAGCTCTTATCTACTCTGTTATAGCTTAGCCTAGCCTAGCCAAGCCTTGTCTTGCTTAACCTAGCTCTACTCTGCTCTACTCAACTCTGCTCAGTTCTGCTCTACTTTGCTCTTCCCTACTCTTCTTTACTTTGCTCTTCTCTACTCTACTCTACTCAACTCTACTCTACTCGAGCCTAACATAGCCTAGCCTAACGTAACCTAGCTCTACCCTACTTAACACTACTATACTCTACTTTACTCTACTCACTCAACTCTACTCATCTCTGCTTTACACTCTAGCATAGCCAAGCCTTACATATATCTACTTTACTCTATTATACTCTACTCTATTATAGCTTAGCCTAGCATAGCCAACCATAGCTTAGCCTAGCCTAGCCTAACTTAGCTCTACTCTACTTTACTCAGCTCTACTCTACTCAACTCTACTCTACCTTACTCTACTCTACACTACTCTATATTCTACTCTTCTCTAACCTTGCCTTACCATGCCTAGCCTAACCTAGCTCTACTTTACTCTGATATAGCTGAGCCTAGCCTAACCTAGCTCTATTTTTCTCTACTCTGCTCTACTCAACTTTGCTCTATACTACTACTCTTCTCTACTCTGCTCTGCTCTACTCTACTTTATTCTACTCTACTTGAGCCCAACATAGACCAACCTAGCTCTACTCTACTCTACTCTACTCTACTCTTCTCTACTCTACTCTACCCTACTCTTCTCTACTCTAGCCTAGAATAGAAAAACCTAGCTAGCCTAGCCAAGCCTAACCTAGCTCTACTCTATTTTACTCTATTATGCTGTATTATACTCTACTCTACTCCAACCTAGCTTACCCTAGCCTAACCAAACCTAACACTATTCTTCTTTACTCTACTCAACTCTTTCCCACTCTAGCCTAGCCTAACCTACCATAACTTAGACTAACCTAGCTCTATTCTGCTCTACTTAGCTCTGCTCTGCTCTGCTCTACACTGCTTTGCTCTACTCTACTTTGCTCTGCTCTACTATGCTCTACTCTACTCTACTCTACTCTATCCTAGCCCTGTCAATCCTAAACTAGCCTAACCTAGCTCAACTCTACTCTACTCTACTTTACTCTACTCTAGTCTACTCTACTTTACTCAAACCTAGCTTAATTTGACATAGCCCAACCTAGCCTTTATCTACTCTATTATAGCTAGCCAAGCAAAGCCTTACCTTGCCAAATCTTGCTCTACTCTACTCTACTATGCTCTGCTTAGTTCTACTCTACTCTTCTCTACATTGCTCTACTCTACTCTGCTATTCTCTAGTCTACCTTACTCGACCCTAGCATAGCCTTACCTAGAGTAACCTAGCTCTACTCTACTTTACTCTACTATACTCCACTATAATCTACTCTACCCTACTCTACTATAACCCAACAAAACCTAGCCTAGCCTAACCTAGCTCTATTCTTCTCTACTCTACTCTACTCTTACCTAGCTTATCCTACCCTAACCTATACTAACCTAGCTCTGCTCTGCTCTACTTTTCTTTGCTCCACTCTACTCTACTATACTATACTCTACTCTACTCTACTCTACACTATCTTACTCTACTCTATGATAGCCTAGCCTATGTTAGCCTAGCCTTACCTAGGCTAACTTATATCTATTGTATTATACACTGCTTTAATCTGCTCTACTCGAGTCTACTCTACTAACCTAAACTCTACTCCACTCTAACCTAGCCTAGCCTAGCCTAACAAGGCTCTTCTATACTCTACTCTACTTTACTATACTCTACTTTAGCTAGCGTTTCCTAGCCTAGCCTAGCCTAGCTTAACCTAAGCTAGCTCAGCTCTACTTTCCTCTACTCTACTATGCTCTACTCTACTCTACTCTATTATACTCTGCTCTTTTCCACTCTACTCTACACTGCTCTGCTATGTTATGGTTCTCTCTTCATTTCACTGGTCTATTCTACTCTGCTCTACTCTACTATGTTCTTCTCTCTTCTCCTCTCCTCTACTCTACTCTGCTTTGCCCTGCTCTACTCTGCTCTTCTATTCTCTGCACTACTCTACTCTAGTCTCCTCTACTCTCTTCTACTCTACTCTACTTTTCTTTAATCGTCTCTACTCTAGCCTAGCTTACCCGAGCATATCCTACCCTAGCTTCGATTGACCTAGCTCAAGTCTACTTTACTCTACTCTTCTCTACTCTAGCCTTGCCTAAACTAGCTCTGCTCTGCTTTGCACTATTCTACTCTCCACTCCTCTATTACATTTTACTCTACTCTATGCTACTCTACATTACTATACTCTACTCTACACTACTCTACTCTACTCTACTCTACTCTGCTCTACTCCACTCCATTCTACTTTACTCTACTCTACTCTACTCTAGCCTAGCTTAGCTATGCTCTACTCTGCTCTACTCTACTCTACTCGGCTCTTCTCTACTGTACTCTACTCTAGCCTATCCTAGCCGAGACGAATCTAACCTAGCTCTACTCTACTCTATTATACTCTACTCTATTATACTCTACTCCTCTTTATTCTACTCTAATATACTCCTCTCTATTCTACACTACTCTACTCTATCCTACTCTTACCTCTCCTAGCCTAGACTAGCCTAGCCTAACTTAGCTTTACTCTACTCTACTCTACCATACTCTACTATACTCTATTATACTCTACTATACTCTACTCTACTCTATTCTACTCAAACATAGCCTACCTTAACCTAGCTTCACTCTACTCTACTCTAACCTTGCCTAGCCTAGCCTAACATAGTTCTACTCTACTCTACTCTACTCTACTCTATTCTACTCTAGCCTTACCTAGCCTAAACTAGTTGTGCTCTACTTTGCTTTGCTCTAATCTACTTTACTCTATTCTACTCTACTATACTCTACTCTACTCTTCTCTACTCTACTCTACTCTATTCTACTCTACTCTAGCCTAGCCTAGCCTAGCCAAGCCTAAGCTAGCGTAGCTCTACTCTACTCTACTCTACTCTAATCTACCCTACTCTACTATACTAGACTCTATTATACCCTAGCCTAGCCTACCCTAACCTAGCATTTCTAACTTAAATTAGCTCTAATCTACTATACTCTACTCTACACTACTCTACTCTACTCTACCCTTCTCTAAGCTTGCCTAACTAAGCTCTACTATAATTTGCTCTACTCTGAATTACTCTACTCTAGTCTAACCTATCCTAACCCAACCTAACATAGCTCTACTCTAATCTACTCTACTCTAACAAAGCCTAGCCTAGCTCTGCTCACTCTACTCTAGTCTAGTTTGTCTACTCTATTATGGCCTAGCCTAAAATAACCTTACATAGCTTAGCTCTCCTCTGCTCTATATTTCCTTCCTTTTCTCTACTTTGCTCTTCTCACCACTACACTACTTTGCTTAGCTTTGCTCTACTTTGCTCTCCGCTCCTCTCCTTGCTTCTCTTCTCCACTCCTCTCCTCTCCTCTCCTCTACTCTACTCCATTCTACTCTATTATGCTCTACTCTACTCCACTCTACTCTACCCTATTATACTCTAGTCTACTCTACTTAATTATATGTTACTCTACTCTTCTTTACTCTACTTTTCTCTAGCATAGGTTAACTTATCCATGCCTAGCCTAATCTAGCTCTACTCTACTCTACTCTACTCTACTCTACTATAACCTAGTTGAGGCAAGCATTGCCTAAACTACCCTAGCCTAGCTTTACTTTCCCTAGCCTAACATAACTTAGCTCTACTAAACTCTACTCTACACTACTCTATTCTACTCAACTCCACTCTACTCTACTCAACTCTACTCTATTCTCCTCTACACTACCTTACTCTACTCTATGATAGCCTAGCCTAGCCTACCGAAGCCTTTGCTAGCCTAGCTTAACCTAGCTCTACTCTATTATACACTACTCTAATCTGCTCTACTCAACTCTACTCTACTCCAATCTAACCTAGCCTTAGCCTAGCCTAACATGGCTCTACTATACTCTACTCTACTATGCACTAATCTAGCCTAACCATGCCTAGCCTCGCTTAGCCTAGCTTAGCTTAAGCTTGCTCTGCTCTGCTATGCTCTGCTCTGCTCTACTCTGCTCTACTCTACTCTACTCTTTTATGCTTTGCTCTTTTCCACTCTACTATACACCACTCCCTTATTCTATACTTTTCTCTTCTTTGCTCTGGTCTAGTCTACTCTACTCTACTCTGCTATGTTCTTCTCTCTCCTCCTCTCCTCTACTTTACTCTGCTCTACTCTTCTCTACTCTATTCTGCTCTGCTCTACTCTACTCTACTCTATTCTATTCTACTCTACACTACTCTATTCTATTCAACTCTAGCCTAACCTAGCTAAGCCTAGCCTGACCTAACCTTACTTTACTCTACTCTACTCTACTCTAGCCTTGCCTAGCCTAACCTTACTCTAATCTACCTTACTCTACTATGTTATACACTACTTTACCCTACTCTACTCTACTCTACTCTTCTCCACTCTACTCTACTCTACTCTATTCTACTCATCTCTATTCTACTCTAACATTGCCTAGCTTAACCTAGCCAAACCTAGCTTAGCCTGACCTAGCTCTAAATACTGCGGTTTGCTCTTCTCCACTTTGCTCAGCTCTATTCTACTCTGCGCTTCTCCTCTCTTCTCTATTATACTCTGCTTTGCTCTTCTCTTCTCTACTCTACTATGCTTTCCTCTACTCTGCTCTTCTCTACTCTACTCTACTCTACTCTACTCTACTCTACTCTACTCTAGCCTAGCCTAACTAGACCTAACAAAACCTAGCCTAGCTGTACTCTACTCTACTCTAACCTAGCCTAGCCTAGCCTAGGCTAACCTAGCCTTACTTAGGCTAGCCTAACCTAGCTCTACTCTACTCTAATCTACCTGACTCTAATATACTAGACTCAACTCTACTCTACTCTACTCTACTCCTCCCTACCCTATTCTAACCTAGCCCAGTCAAGCCTAGCCTAACCGATCTCCACTCTACTCTACTTTACTCTAGCCTAGCCTAGCTTTGCCTAGGTTATTAAAGCCTAGCAGGGCCTAACCTTGTGTAGCATGGCCTAGCCTTGTGTAGCCTTGCCTAACCTAGCTCTATTCTACTCTTCTTTTCTTTGCTCTACTCTTCTTAACTCTACTCTGCTTAGTTCTATTCTACTTTCTTATCTTTGTCCTACTAAGCTATGATCGGCTCTGCTTTGCTTTGCTCTGCTCTGCTCTACTGTACTATACTCTATTCTATTCCATTACACTTTAACCTAGCCTAGCCTATCCTTGCCTAATCGAGCTCTGCTATGCTCTGCTCCGCTCTGGCCTACTCTACTCTACTTTTTTTCATTCTTTTTTCCTCTCCTCTCCTCTCCTCTACTCTACTTTAATAAACTCAACTCTACTTTACTCTCCTCTAACCTAACCTAGCCTAATCTAACTCTACTCTACTCTACTCTAGCCTAGCCTAGCCTATCCTAACATAGCCTAGCCTAGCCTAACCTAGCTCTACTCTATTCTACTTACTCTACTCTGCTCTACTCTACTATGCTCAGTTCTATTTTGTTCTACTTTTGTTTGCTCTACTCTAGTCTGTTTTGCTCTGCTATGTTCTACTCTAATCTACTCTACTCTGTTATGCTCTAACCTAGCCTATCCTGGCCTAACCAAACATATCTCTAATCTACTCAACATTGCTCTACTTTACTTTGCTATACTATACTTTAACCTAGCATAACCTAGCCAATCCTAGCCTACCCAAGCATAGCCTAACCTAGCTCTGCTCTAGTCCACTCTACTCTACTCTACTCTACACTAGAATACTCTACTCTACTCTATTTTACTCTATCTACTCTGCTCTTCTCTAGCCTAACCTAACCTAGCTCTCAACTCTACTCTACACTGCTCTACTCTCTCTACTCTACTCTAGCCTAGCCTTGCCTATCCTCGCCTAACCTAGCGTAGCATAACCAAACTTTGCTCTTCTCTACTCTTATCTGCTCTATTCTACTTTACTCTGCTCTTCTTTTCTCGACTATTTTCTATTCCACTCTACTTTGCTCTACTATACTCTGCTCTGCTTTACTCATGCTCTGCACTACTCTGCTTTGCGATGTTTTGCTCTGCTCTCTTCTAATCTACTCTACTCTACTCTACTCTACACTACTCTACTCTGCTCTACTCCACTCTAACAAGGCCTAGCCTCAGCTTGCCTAACCATGCTCTACTCTACTCTCCTCTGCTCTACTCAACTCTAGCCTAGTTGAGCTTAGTTTATCCTAGCCTAGCCTAACCTAGCTCTACTCTGCTCTGCTCTACTCTACTCTGCTTTGCTCTGCTCTATTCTTCTTTTCTCTGCTCTCCTTTGCTCAATTCTACTCTACTCTATTATGCTCTACTCAACTCTATTCTACTCTACTTTGCTCTGTTCTACTCTAGCCAATCCTAGCCTAGCAAAACTCCACTATATTTTACTTTATTTTACTCTACTCTACTCTACTATATTCTACTCTACTCTATCTGACTCTACTCTACCCTACTATACTCTACTACCCTAACCAAGCCTAAACTAGCCTAAGATTGCTCCACCCTCTACTCTACTCTACTCTAGACTTGCCTAACCTAGCCTAACCTAACCTAGCTCTCTTCTCTACTCTACTCTTCTCTACACTGCTTTGCTCTACTTCACTCTTCTCTACTCTGCTCTACTCATCTCTGCTTTGCTCTATTCTGCTCTGCTCTACTCTACTTTACTCTACTCTTGCCTAGCCTATCCTTGCTTAGCCTAACCTAGCTCTACTCTACTCTACTCTACTCTACACAACTCAACTTTAGCCTTGCCTAGCCTAGCCTAGCCTACCCTAGCCAAACCTAGATCTACTCTATTATACTCTACTCTTCTCTGCTCTACTATACTCTACCATACCCTACTCTACTCTACTCTACTCTACGCTACCTAGCCTAGCCTAAGCTAACCATGCTCTACTTTACTCTACTACACTTTACTCTATTCTACTCTACTTTAGCCTACTCTACTTTAACCTAACTTAACCTACCCTAACCTAGCACTACTCTACTCTACTCTACTCTACTCTATTCTACTCTACTCTACTCCACTATAGCCTTACCTGGCCTAGCCTTGCCTTGCCTAACCTTACCTAGCCTACCCTAAGCAAGCTCTGCTCGACTCTGCTCTACCGTTCTCTACTCTACTCTACTTAGCACTCTTTTCCTCTGCCTACTCTACTCTGCTCCACTCTACTTTGCTCTACTCTACTCTAGTCTACTCTGCTTTACTCTTCTCAATGTTACTCTACTTACTATACTCTACTTTACTCTACTCTACTTTACTCTACTCTACTTTACTCTACTCTGATCTACTATTCTATGCTCTTCTCTACTTTTCTTTGTCATACTCTAATCTACTCTTCTCTGCTCTATTCTACTCTAGCCTAGCCTAACCTTACTTAACCTAACTTTACTCAGCTCTACTGTACTCTACTTAACTCTACTATACTCTACTTTATACTACTCTACTCTACTTTATTATACTCTAGCCTAGCCTAGCCTCACTTAGCCCAACCTAGCCAAGCCCAGCCTTGCCTAACCTAGCTTTGCTCTGCCCTGTTCTACTCTGCTCTGCTCTACTTTACTCTACTCGGCTCTACTCTGCTCTACTCTACTCTAATCTACTTTAGCCTACCCGAGACTAACCTAACCTAGCTCTACTCTACTCTTCTCTACTATTCTATACTCTACTCTACTCTACCTTTCTCTTGCCAAACCCAGTAAAACCTAACCTAACATTACCTAGTTGAGCCTAGCCTAACCTAACACTACTCCCCTCTACTCTACTATACTCTATTATACTCTACTATACTCTACTATATTCTATAATACTCTACTATACTCTACTATACTCTATCTAAGCTTAGCCTAACCTAGCTTTATGCTACTCTACTCTATTCCACCCAACTCTAGCCTAGCCTAATATGACTCTACTTTGCTTTACTCTGCTCTAGCTTGCTTTGTTATACTCTGCTCAACTCTATTCTATTCTACTCTAGCCTAGCTTAGGCTAGCCTAACATAACCTAACCTTGCTCTACTCTACTCTACTCTACTCTAGTCTAACCTAGCCAAACCTAGCCTTGCCTAGCCTAATCTTGCTCTACTTTACTCTACTCTATTATACTATACTACCATCTACTCTACTCTACTCTACTCTACTCTGCTCTACTTTATTGTACTCTAACCATGACTAGCCAAGCCTAGCCTCGCCTAGCATAGCCAAACCTTCCTCTACTCAACTCTGCTTTGCTCTGTTCTATTCTACTCTACTCTATTCTACTCTCTCATTCTTAACTTTGCTCTACTCTACTTAGCTCACTTCTTCTTTGCTCTACTCTACTCTATTCTACTTTATTATACACAACTCTACTCTATTCCACTTTACTCTACTATATTCCACTCTACTCTACTCTACTCTACTCTAGTCCACTCTACTCTAGGCTAGCCTAACCTACCCTAGCCTAGCCTAACCTAGCTTTGTCTAACCTAGCTTAACCTAACTGTACTATACTCTACTCTACTTTGCTTTACTCAACTCTACTTTACTTAACTCTACTCTATTCTACATAACTCTACTCCTCTCTACCCTACCCTAACCTAGCCTAGCCTTGCCAAGCCTAACCTAACTCTGCTCTACCCTACTCTACTCTAGCCTAGGCTAGCCTAGCCTAACCTAGCTCTACTTTGCTATTCTTTACTCTACTCTGTGCAGCTCTGGTCTATTTTGCTCTACTCTGCTTAGCTCTACTTTGTTATTCTTTGCTCATTTTTGCTCTACTCTACTTTGCTCCAGTCTACTCCACTCAACTCTAATCTACTCTATTGTACTCTACTATACTCTAACCTAGCCTAGCCTAACCTAGCTCTACTCTATAATACTCTAACCCAGCCTAGCAAAGCCTAGCCTAGCCTAACCTGGCTCCAATCTACTCTGCTCATCTCTACTCTGCTATACTCTACTATACTCTATTCTACTCTACTCTACAATGCTCTCCTCTACTCTACTCTGCTCTACTTTGCTTAGCTCTACTGTGCTTTACTCTACCCTACTCTACTCTAGCCTAGCCTAGCATAAACTATCTCTTTTCTACTCTACTCTACTCTTGTCTACTCTACTCTACTCTACTCTACTCTAGCTTGGCTTAGCTTAAACTAGCCTACCCAAGCCTAGCCTAACCTATTTCTACTCTACTCTACTCTTCTATACTCTATTATACTCTACTCTACTCTAACCAAGCCTTGGTTACCCTAGCCTAAACAAGCTCTACTTTATTCTTCTCCACTCTAATCTAGCCTAGCCTAGCCTAGCATAGCCTAGCATAGCCTAGGTTAACATTGCTCTGTTATCCTATACTCTATTCGGCTCTACACTGCTCTGCTCTACTCTCCTCTACATTGCTCAGTTATTGTCTACTCAACACTACTCTGCTTTGCTCTAATCTACTCTGTTCTTCTCTACTCTATTTTACTATACTCTACTTTACTATAGCTTAGCCTATCCTAGCCTAACTTTACTTTACTCTACTCTACTCCACCTTACTATAATCTAAAAGAGCCTAACCTAGCCTAACCTAACCTAGCATAGACTAACCTTGCTCTACACTACTCTACTCTATTCTACTTTACTCTATTCTATTTCACTCTACTCAACTTTACTCTATTGAAGTCTACTCTATTCTAACCTAGCCAGCCTAGCTTTGCATAAACTAGCTCTATTCTACTCTACTCTCTTTGTTCTACTCTATTTTTTTCAGTTTTGCTCGTCTCTACTCTACTCTGTACTGCTCTGCTCTGCTCTATAATACTCTATTCTTCTCTACTCTGTTGCTCTACTCTACTCTACCTGCTTTGCTTTACTCTACTCTACTCTACTCTAGCTTAGCCTAGCTAAATCAACCTCTACTCTACTCTACTCTAGCTTAGCCTAGCCTAATAAAGCCTACCCTAGTATAGCCTAGCTGAGCCGAACATAGCCAACTACAATACTCTACTATATCTACTGTACTTTACTAACCAAGCTTGTTCTAGCCTAACCTAGCTCTACTCTACTCTACTCAACTCTACTCCACAATACTATACTCTACTCTACTATACTCTACCCTACTCTACTCCATTCTATTCTACCCTACTCTTCTCTACTCTACTCTATTCTAACCTAACTTAGCCTAGCCTAGCCTAGTTGAGCCCATCCTAGCTCTATCCTGCTCTGCTCTACTCTACTTTATCTTTTCTTCTCTGTACTGCTTTGCTCTAATCTGCTCTGTTTTTCTCTACTCTACTTTGCTTTGCTCTACTCTATTCTCCTCAGATCTACTCCATTCTACTCTACTCCACTATATTCTAGCCAAGCATAGCCTTCTCGAGTTCTACTATACTTTACGCTAGCTGAGCCTGCCCTAGCTTACCCAAACCTAGCTTAGCCTAACCTAGCTCTACCCTGCTCTACTCTACTCTACTATACTATACTATATTCGACTCTAATCAACTCCATTCTGCTCTACTCTACTTTATTCTATCCTAGCCTAGCCTACCCTTGCCAAACCTTGCTCTACTATACTCTACTCTAGCTTAGCCTAGCTTAGCTTAGCCTAACCTATCTGCACTCTACTCTACTCTACTCTGGTCTACTTTGCTTTGCTCTACTCTACTATACTCTGCTATATTGTACTTTAGCCTAGCCTAACTTAAACTAGCTCTACTCTTCTCTATTTTACTCTACTCTTCTCTATTTTACTCTACTCTTCTATACTCTACTCAACTCTGCTCCACTCTACTATACTCTACTCTACTCAAGCTTAAAATAACCCAGCATAACCTAACCAAGCCCAACTTAGCTCTATTATACTCAACTATACTCTACTTTAACTTACTCAACTCTACCCTATTCTACTCTACTCTACTTTAACCTAGCTTAGCCTAGCATAGACTAACCTTGCTCTACTCTAATTTAATCTACTCGAGCCTAACCTAGCCTAACCTTGCTCTGCTCTACTCTACTCTTCTCTGCACTACTTTGCTCTTCTTTGCTCTACTCTTCTCTGCTCTACTCTACTCTACTCTGCTCTGCTCTACTCTACTCTACTCTATTATGTTCTACTATGTACTGTTATGCTCTACTCTACTCTATTCTATTATACTTTACTCTACTCTACTCTATGCAAACCTAGCATAGCCTTGCTTAGCCTAACCTAGCTCTACTCTGCTCTGCTCTCTCAACTATAATCTACTTTTTTTTGTTCTTCTTTGCTCTACTCTTTCTCTATTCTGCTCTATTCTATTCTACTATGCTCTGCTCTTCTCTACTCTGCTCCACTCTACTCTACTATGCTCTACTCTATTCTACTCTACTCTTACCTAGCCTAGTCTGGACTAATCGAGTTCTACTCTACTCTGCTCAACTCTAATCTAGCCTAACATGGCTTACCATAGCGTAGCCTAGCCTAACCTAGCTTTACTCTACTCTATTATACTCTAATATACTCTACTCTACCATACTCTACTCTATTTTACTCTAACCTAGCATAACTTAGCTTAGCTTAGCCTATCCTAGCTTGCCTGGCCAAGCAAAAGCTTGCTCAACTCTACTCTACTCTTCCCTATTATACTCTTCTCTACTCTACTCTAATCTACTATACTCTACTATACTTTGCTCTATTTTACTCTACTCTACTCTACTCTGTCCTATTCTAACCTAGCCTAGCCTAGCGTAGGCTAACCTCACTTAGACTAACTTAGCTCTATTGTGCTCTTCTCTGTTCTTCTTGACTCTGCTCTATCTTCTTTTCTCTACCCTGTCTGCTCTGCTCTGCTCTGCTCTACTCTGCACTTCTCTACTTTGCTCTGCTATGGTCTACTCTGCTCTACTTTGCTGTACTCTACTCTACACTAATCTACTCTTCTCTAACCAAGCTCTACCTTACTTTACTCTACTCAACTCAACTCTACTCTACTCTACCCTAGCCTCACCTAACCTAGCTTTACTCTACTCTACTCTACAATACTATATTATACTATATTATATTATACTATATTCTACTCTAGTCTACTCCATTTTAACCTTACCTAACTTAGCCTTGTTTAACCTAGCTCTACTCTACTCTACTCTACTCTAACTTTGCCTAGTCTAGCCTAACTTAGCCTAACCATGCTCTGCTCTACACTGCTTAATTTTACTCAACTCTAGTCTACTCTGCTCTTCTCTACCCTACTATGCTTTGCTCTACTTTGTTATGCTCTACTCTATTCTACTCTACCTTATGCCAACCTAACTTGACCTAGCCTAGCCAAACCTAGCTATACTCTACTCTACTCTACTCTACTTTATTCTACTCTACTCAACTCTAACCTAGACTAATTTAGCTCTAATCTACTATACTATAGCCTAATCTAGCCTAATTTAGCTTTACTTTGTTGTACTCCACTCTATTCTTCTATGCTCTACTTTTCTCTGCTCTGCTCTAGTATGCTTTGCTTTATTATGCTCAACTCTACTTTGCTCTACTCTTCTCTTCCTTGCTCTGCTCTACTTTACTCTTCTATGCTTTGCTTTGCTCTACTCTACTCTACTCTACTTCTATCTAGCCTAGTTTAGCCAAGCCTAGCCAAGCTTATACGAGCCTAACCTAGCTCTACTCTACTCTACTATAGTATACTCTACTATACTGTACTCTACTCTAACTTAACCTAGCCTACCCTAGCTTAAGCTAGCTTAGCCTAAGCTAGCTCTGCTCTACTTTACTCTACTATGCTCTACTCTACTCATATCTACTCTACTCTACTCTACTCTAAATTAGCCTAGCCTAGCCTCACCTAACCAAAGCTCTACTCTACTCTACTGTACTCTAGCCTAGCCTAACCTAGCTCTACCCTACCCTTTACTCTCCTCTACTATACTCTGGTCTACTCTAATATACTATGCTCTACTCTACTCTATTCTACACTACTCTACTCTACTCTACTCCACTATAATCTAGCATAATCAAGCCTAACCTAGCTCTACTCTACTTTACTCCACTCTACTCTGCTCTACTCTATTCTAGCCTAGCCTAGTCTATCCTTGCCTAGCCTAGCCTTACCAAGCCTAGCCAAACCTAGATCTACTCTACTATACTCTGCTCAACTCTTCTATATTCTACTCTACTTCACTCTACTCTACTCAACTAATCTCAAACCTAGCCTAGCCTGACCTCGCTTTACTCTACTCTGCTCTGCTCCGCTCTGGTCTACTCTACTATGCTCAACTCGGCTCTACTCTGCCCCGCTCTAATCCACTCTACTTTAATCTACTCTAGTCTACTATGCTCTACTCTTCTCTACTCTGTTTAACTCTGCTCAACACTACTATACTCTACTCTACTGTAGCATTGTTTTGCATAGCTTAGCCTAGCCTTCGTGAGCTCTACTCCATTTTCTTCTACTCTACTCTTCTCTAGTCTAATCTACTATATTCTATTCTACTCTATTGTAACTTGTCCTAACCTAGCTCTGCTTTGCTCTACTTTACTCTAGCTTAGCATAACATAGCTTTGCCTTGCCTAAACTAGGTCTTCTCTGCTCTCTCTACTCTGCTCTTCTTTGTTCTGATTTGCTCTACTCTACTCTACTTTGCTCTGCTATGCTATGCTATGATCTACTCTATTATGCTCTTCTCTGTAAAGCCCTACTCTACTCTACATTGCTCTACACTACTCTTCTGCTCTGCTCTACTCTCTTCTCCTCTCCTCCCCTCTACTCTACACTACTCTATTCAACTCTACTCTACTTTAGTCTACTTTACTCTACTCTACTCTACTCTGCTCTACTATACTCTACTCGAGCTTAACTTAGCCTATAATAGGCTAGCCTATCCTAGCTCTATTCTACTCTACCCTACTAAATTCTACTCTAGTTTATCCTAGCCTAGCCTAGCCGACCATAGCCTGGCCTAGCCTAGACAAGCCTAACCTAACCTAGCTCTACTATACTTTATTCTACTCTACTATACTCGACTTTACTCTACTCTAACATAGACTAGCCTAGCCAAACCAAGCTCTACTCTACTCTACTCTAGCTTAACTTTGCCTAGCCTAGCCTGGCCTAACCTAGCTCTACTTTACTATGCTCTGTTATGCTCTGCTCTACTCTTGTCCTCTCTAATCTACTCTGTGTTGCTCTACTCTTCTCTATTATGTTCTCTAACCTAGCCTAGCACAGACTAACCTAACCTAGCTCTACTCTACTCTACTCTACTCTAGCAAGCCAAGCCTCACCAACCAAAGCCTAGCTTAACCCTATTTAGCCTACCCTAACCAAGCTCTATTATACTCTACTATACTTTACTCTGCTCTGAGTAGACTTAACTCTACTCTACTCTACTCCACTCTAGTCTACTCTACTCTACACTTTACTAACCTAGCTTAGCAAAGCCTAGCTAGGCGTAGCCTAGCCTTTGCTAACCTAGCACTTCTTTGCTCTGCTATGCTATGCTCAACTCTGCTCTACTTTGTTCTGCTATGCTCTGCTCTACTCTAGTCTGCTCTACTATACTCTACTCTACCTAAGCCTAGCAAAGCCTAGCTTAGCCCAACCTAGCTTTGCTCAACTCTACTCTATTATACTCTATTATTCTCTACTCTACTCTACTTTAGGGTAGCTTAGCTTAACCATGCCTAGTCTAGCCTAGATTAGCATAGCCTAACCAAGCTTTACTCTAATTAACACAATTATACTCTACTATACTCTATCCTAATCTACTCTATTCTACTCTACTCCACTCTAGCATAGCCTTGCCTAGCCTAGCCTAACCTAGCTTTATTCTTCTATGCTCTACTCTAGCCTAGTCTAGCCTATCGTAACCTAGACTAACCTAGCTCTGCTCTGCTAATACTTTGCTATACTCTTCTCTGCTCTGCTCTACTCTCCTTTACTTTGCTCTACTTTACTCTACTCTTCTCTGCTCTACTCTGCTCTACAATGATTTTCTATACTCTTCTTTGATCTGCTCTACTCTACTCTAGTCTACTATACTGTACTCTAGCCTAGTTTAACATAGCTAAGCCTAGCCTAGCCTAATGTATCGCTACTTTACTCTACTCTACACTACTCTACTCCTCTCTACTCTACTTTACTCTAGCCTAGCCTAGCCTAACCTAGCTCTACTATAAATCACTCTACTCTTCTCTACACTACTCAACTCTACACCACTCTTCTCTAACTTAGCCTAATCTAGCCTAGCTAAATATCGCTCTGCTCTACTCTACTCTACTCTACTCTAGTCTAGCCTAGCCTAACCTAACTCTACTCTGCTATGCTCTGCTCTACTCTACTCTCCTCTACTGTGCTTTGCTCTTCTCTACTCTACTCCAATCTACAATACCCTAGCCTAGCCTAGCTTAACCTAGCTCTATTCTACTTTACTATAGTATACTCTACTTTACTCTACTTTATTCTCCTCTACTCTTCTCTAGCCTAGCATAACCTAACCTAACCTAATGCTACTCTAATCTACTCTATTATGCTGTACTTTACACTACTTTATTCTACTCTATCCTACTCTACTCTACTCTACTCTACTTTATCCTACTTTACTCTAATCTTGTCTAGCCAAGCCTAGCCTGGCTTGGCCTAACCCAGCTCTACTCTGCTCTATTCTACTCTGCTCTACCATGCTCTACTTTATTCTACTCTGTTATACTCTGCTCTACTCTACTCTACTCTGCTCTACTCTTCTCTACTATGCTCTACTCTACTCCACTCTGTTAAGCTTTGTTCTGGTCTACTCTGCTCTAGTCTACTCTACTCTAGCCTAGCCTAGCCTAACTAAGCTCTACTCTATTTTGCTTTGCTCTACTCTATCTACCCTTTTCAAGCATAGCCTAGCCAAGCCTGCCCTAGCCTAGCTTAACCAGCTCTACCCTACTTTACTAACCTCTACTATACTATACTATAGTTTACTATATTCTACTCTATTCTCCTCTACTCTACTCAACTCTACTCTACTCTACTTTACTCAACCCTACTCAACTCTACTCTACTCTAACCTAGCTCTACTATACTTTACTCCAGCCTTGCCTAGCCTAGAAAACCCTCGCCTAGCATAGCTTAGCCTAGTATAACTCTAATCTATTCTTTATTGCTCTACTCAACTCTACTCTGCTTAGTTTTGCTCTGCCCTGCTATGCTCTACTCATTTCTACTCTACTCTGCTCTACTCTGCTCTGCTTTAACCTAACTTAGCCTATCCTATCCTAACCTGGCTCTACTCGGCTCTCCTCTGCTCTGCTTAGCTTAGCTTAGCTCTACTCTACTCTACTCTGCTCTACAATGCTCTACTCTATTCTACTCCACTCTACTCTACTCAAATCTACTCTGCTCTCCTCTACTCTAACTTAGCTTAGCCTAACCTGGCTCTACTATACTCTATTCTACACTACTCTTCCCTACTCTACTCTACTATGCTCTGTAATACACTACACTACACTACTCTATTCTTCTCTACTCTAATCTAGCCAAACTGAGCCTTAAAAAGCCTAACATTGCTCTATTTTATTCTACTACACTCCACTTTACTCTCCTTTACTCTACTCTACTAAACTTTACTTTAGCCTAGCCTAGCCTTTCCTAGCTTGTCCTATCCTATCCTAATCTAGCCTAGCCTAACTTAGCTCTACTTTACTCTCCTCTACTATACTCTACTATGCTCCCCTCAAACCTATCCTAACCTAGCCTAAGCCAAACTACCTCTACTCCACTTTACTATACCCTACTCTACTCTATTCTACTCAAGCCTAGCATAGCCTACCTTATCTCTTCTCTACTCTGCTCTGCTCTGCTTTGCAATACTTTTATCTTCTTGGCTCTGATCTACTCCATAATTCTCTACTTTGCTTTGCTTTACTCTACTCTCCTCTGCTATACTCTGCTCCACTTTACTCTATTCTACTCTACTCTGTTCTGATCTAGCTTAGTTTAGCTTAGCCTAGCCTAATGTAGCTCTACTCTACTCTACTCTACACTACTCTACTCCACTCTACTCTAGCCTAACCAAGCCTAACTTAGCTTAGCCTACTCTAGCATAGCCTAACCTAACTCTACTCTACTTTACTCCAGTCTACTCTACTCAACTCTACTCTACTCTACTCTACTATACTCAAACTTGGCCTCGCCTAGCTTAGCCAAACTTAGCTCTATTCTACTCTAGCCTTGCCTAGGCAAGCCTAACTTATCTCTACTCTACTCTGCTCTACTCTACCGTACATTAGCCTAGCTAGCCTAACCTAGCTCTACTATACCATAATCTAATATACTCTACTATACCCTTCTCTACTCCACTCTACTCTACTCTTTTCTTCTCTAATCTTCTCTAGCCTAGTATAACCTAGCCTAGCCTAGCCTAGCCTAACCTAGCTTTACTCTACTCTACTCTACCCTATTATACAATACTCTACACTACTCTACTCTACTCTACGTTACTCTACTCTACACTAACCTAGCCTAGCCTAGCCTAGCCTAGTTCAGCCTAACCTAGCTCTACTTTGCTATGCTCTGCTCTGCTCAACTCTACTCTTCTTCACTCTGCTCTACTCTGCACTTCTCTGCTCTACTTTGTTCTGCTCTACTGTACTCCGCTATACTATACTCTAGCTTAGCCTAGCATAATCGAGCTCTACTCTACTCTACTTTACTCTGTTATAGTCTACTCTGCTTTTCTCTGGCCTAGCTTTGCCCAGCCTAGCCTAACCTAGCCTAGTGTAACCTAGCTCTACTCTACTACACTGTACTCTATTATACTCTACTCTACTTCACTATACTCTATTATACTCTACTATACTCAATTTTGCTCTACTCTACTCTACTTTACTATAACCTAACCTAGCCTAGCCTAGTCTAACCTTTACTCCACTCTACTCTACTCTACTCTAGCCTAACTAAGCTGAGCCTTGCCTAACCTAACTCTACTCCACTCTACTATGCTCTACTCTTTTCTACTTTGCTTTACTCTACTCTACTCTACTCTACTCTACTCTGCTCTACTTTGTTATGCTCAGCTTAGCTCAACTCTGCTCTGTTATGCTCCACTCTGTTTAACTTTACTTTGCTCTGTTGTACTCTGCTCTACTCTATCTTAGTTTAGCCTAGCCTAACTTATCTCTACTATACTATACTTTTCTCTTCTCTACTCTACTTAGCTCAGCTAAGCTTAACTAGCTCAGCTTAGCTCTTCTTTGCTCTACTCTATTCTATTATGCTCAACACTATTCAACTCATCTCTGCTCTACTCTACTTTGCTCTACTCTGCTCTACTCTACACTACACTCTATTTTACTCTACTCTATTGTACTCTACTCTAATCTAGCTTAGCTAAGTCGAGCCTAACCTAGCTCTACTCTACTTTGCCCTCCTCTACCCTACTCTACTCCACTCTACTCTAGCCTAGCTTAGCATAGTGTAGCCTACCTCTACTCCTCTTTACTCTACTCTACTCTACTCTACTCTACTCTATTATACTCTAACTTAGATTATCCTAGCTTAGCATAACGTAACTCTACACTTGTCTACTCTACCCTAGCCTAGCCTACCCTTGCCTAGCTTAGCCTAACCTAACCTAGCTCTGCTCTACTCTGCTTTGCTATGCTCTACTCTACTCTATTCTACTATGCTCTACTCTAATCTACTCTATTGTACTTTAGCCTAGCCAAACTTAACTTAGCTCTACTCTACTATACTCTACTCTATTCTACTTTAGCCTAGGCTAGCCTATTCTTCCCTAGTCTCGCCTTACCTAACGTAGGTCTACTCTACTCTACTTTAATGTACTCTAACCTAGCTTAGCCTAAGCTAACTTAACCCACCTCTACTCTACTCTGTTCTACTTTACTTTACTATGCAATGCTCTTCTCTACTTTTCTATACTGCAATCTACTCTATTTTTCTTTGCTCTACTCTACTTTACTCAGCTCTTCTCTACTATGCTCTACTCTACTCTACACTGCTCTACTCTACTCTAGTCTAGTCTAGTTTAGCCTAGCCTAGCCTAGCTTACCCTAACCTAGATCTACTCTACTCTACTCCACTCTACTCTAGCCTAGCCTAGCCGAACCTAGTCAATCCTAGCTCCACTCTACTTTGCTCTACTCAATTCTACTCTACTCTAATCCAATATATTATACTCTACTTTACTCTAACTTGGCCTAACCTAGCATTGCCTAACCTAGCTCTACTTAACTTTACTAAACTCTTCTCTACTCTACTCTACTCTACTTTAGCCTAGCCTACTCTAACCTAGCCTAGCCTAACCATACCTAGCCTAACCTAGCTCTACTCTACTTTACTCTACTCCACTCTACTCTAATCTACTATATTCTACTCTACTCTACTCTAACTTAGCCTAGCCTAACCTACCAAAACTATCTCTACTCTACTCTACTCTACTCTAGCTTAGCCTAGCCTAGCCTAACCTAGCTCTGCTATGCTCTACTCTTCTTTGCCCTCCTATGCCCTACTTTGCTATGCTCTGTCATGCTCTACTCCACTCTACTCTGCTCTACTATACACTCGCCTAGACTAGCTTAACAATGCTCTACTATGCTTTACTCTACTCAGCTCTACACTTCTCTACTCTACCCTAGCCTACCTAGCCGAACCTACCGTAGCCTATCCTAGCATAACTTGGCTCTACTCTGCTATACTCTAATCCAGTCTAACAAAGCCTAGCCTAACCTAGCTCTACTCTACTCTACTCCACCCTACTCTAGCTTAGCCTAGCCTATCTTAGCCTAACCTAGCTCTGCTCCACTATGCACTACTCTGCTTGACTTCTCTATGCTTTGCTCTATGTTGATCTACTCTATCTTGCACCACTTTGCTCTTCTCCACTCTACTATGCTCTCCTTGGCTCTACTATGCTCTGTTTTGCTCTATTATGCTCTGCTTTGCTCTACTCTACTCAACATTAATCAACATTAGACTAGCCTAGTTGAGTTTAGCCTAACCTAGACTAGATCTCTCAACTCAACTCTAGCCTAACCTAGCCTAGTCTAAGCTAGCCTAGCAAAACCTTACCTACCTTAACCTAGCCTTGTTATACTCTATTTTAACCAACTCTACTCTACCTTACTCTTACCTAGCCTCACTTAGGCTCTACTCTGCCTTGCTATGCTTTACTCTTCTCTACTCTGCTCTACTATTCTCTGCTTTACACTACTCTTCTCTTCTCTTCTCTTCTCTACTCTACTCTGCTCTTCTTTGCTCTACTCTGCTTTGCCCTATGCTACTCTGCTCTACTCTACTCTACTCTGCTCTAGCCTAGCCTTGCCTAACTTAGCTCTACTCTTCTTTACTCTATCTTAACTAATCTCTACACTACTTTAGCCTAGCCTACCTTAGCCTACCCTAGCATAGCCTAGCCTAGCTTAACCTTACTTTACTCTACTCTACTCTACTATAGCCTAACCGAGAGAAGCCTGGCCTAACCTATCTTAGCTCTCCTCTACTCTGCTTCGCTTTCTCTTCTCTACTCTACTATTCTCTACTCTACTCTACTCTGCTTTATTTTGCTCTATTCTACTCTACTCAACTCTACTCTACTCTGCTCAAGTCAAGCCTAGTCTAACCTATCCTTGCCAAACTTAGCCTAGCCTAGCATAACCTTGCTTAACTCAACTCTGCTCTACACTACTCTACTCTACTCTATTCTACTCTACTCTACTATACTCTACTCTAACCTACCTAGCTTAGCCTAACCTAACCTAGCTCTACTCTATTGTAGTCTTGTCTTACTTAGCCTAGCTTAGCATAATCTTGCTCTGCTATACTTAGCTCTACTCTTCTCTACTCTGCACTCTCTACTCTACTCTACTCTACCCTACTCTATTCTACCCAGTACTACTCTACTTAACTTTACTTTACTCTACTACAACCTTGTCAAGCCTAGCCTAGCTCAGCCTAACCTTGCTCTACTATGCTCATCCCTACTATTCTATGTTCTGTTCTACTCAGCTCTACTATGCTGAGCACTACTCTACTCTGCTCTTTTCTATTCCACTATTCTATACTCTACTCTGCTCTACCATACTCTACTCTGGTCTTCCCTACTCTACTCTGCTCTGCTCTACACTACTTTGCTTTGTTCTACTCTGCTGTACTCTACTCCACTCTACTCTAGCCTAGCCTTGCCTAACTGAGCTCTACTCTACTCTACTTCACTCTACTCTACTCTGCTTCACTCTACTCTACTCTAGCCTACCCTACCCTACCCTACCTAGCCTAACCTAGGTCAACTCAACTCAACTCCACTATACTCTAATCTACTCTAATTTACTCTACTCAACTCTTCTCTACTCTATTATAATATGCTTTATTATACTCTACTCTACTCTACTCTACTCTTACATAGCCTAACCTAGTCTTGCCTAATCTAGCTCTACTCAACACTACTCTAACTAAGCCTAGCCTAGCCTAACTTAACTCTACTCTACTCAGCTTGCTCAACTCTACTATTTTTTGCTCTACTTTACTCTGGTCTACTCTATTTTGCTCTACTATGCTCTGCTCTGCTCTACTCTGCTCTAACCTTGCCTAGCCTAGCCTAGACTAACCTAGCTCTACTCTACTCTTCTCTACTTTGCTCTACTCTGCTATACTCTACTCCATAATGCTCTACTTTATTTTACTATGTTTTGCTCAACTCCACCATGTACTAGTCTAAACTAGCCTAGCTTAATTTAGATCTACTCTGCTTTGCTCTACTATGCTCTGCTCTACGTAGCTTAGCTCAGCTCATCTCAACTCTGCTTTGCTCTGCTCTACTCTGCTCAACTCTGTTATGCTCTGCTCTATTCCACTCTACTCTGTCTTGCTCGACTCTATTCTGTTCTGCTCTACTCTACTCAGCTCTACTCTACCCTACTTTACTCCACTCTACTTTACTCCACTCTAGCCTAGTTTAGCCTTGCTTATCTCAGTCGAACCTACATTAGCTCTACTCGACTATACTCTACTCTACTATACTCTACTCTACCCTGCTCTACTCTACTCTAATCTAGCCTCGCCTAGCCTACCCTAGCCTAACCTAGCTCTACTCTACTTTATTTTACTCTACTCTACTTTATTTTACTCTACTCCAGTCTACACTACTCTTCTCTGCTATACTCTAACTTATCCTTAGCCTAGCCTAGCATAACCTAGATCTACTATACACTATTCTACTCTACTCTACTCTATCCTACTCTAGCCTAGCCTAGCCTAGCTTAGACTACCCTAGCCTAACTTGGATCTACTATGCTCTACTCTACACTATGCTGCAGTGCTCTACTCTGCTCTACATTACTCAAGTTTACTCTATTATACTTTAGCCTAGCCTAGCCTAGCTAAACCTAGCTCTGCTCTACTCTACTCTACTTTACTTTACAGTACTCTACTGTATTCTACTCTAGCCTAGCCTAACCTATTCTTACCTAGTGTAGTCGAGCCTAGCCAAACCTAACCTAGCCCATCTATACTCTACTCTACTAAACTCTACTCTACACTAACCTAGCCTAGCCTAGCCTAACCTAGCTCTACTCTGCTCTACTCTACTCTATTATGCTTTCTTATGCTCTACTTTGCTCTGCTCCACTCTTTCTACTCTACTTTGCTTTGCTCTACTCTTCTCTACTCAGTTATACTCTGTTATCCTCTACTCTACTCTACTCTACTCTACTCAAGCCTAGTTTAGCCTAGCATAGCATAGCTTAACCTAACCTAATATACTCTACTCTACTCTTCTCTACCCTACTCTACTCTACTCTATTCTAGCCTAGCCTAATCTAGCCTAGTCTAATCTGTCCTAGCCTAACCTAGCTCTACTTTACTTTACTCTACTATACTCTATTCTAATCCATCTACTATATTCTACTCTACTCTAACATGGCCAAACATAGCTTAGCCTAACCTAGCTCTTCTTTACTCTACTCTACTCTCATCTACTCTACTCTACTCTAGCTTAGCCTAACATAGCTCTTCTCTACTTTGCACTACTCTACTCTACTCTACTCTTCACTGCTCTGCTTTAGTCTACTCTATTATACTCTTGCTTAGCCTAGCCTAACCTTGCTCTACTATACCTTACTCTACTCTACCCTTGCCAATCCTTGCCTAACCTACCTTAGCCTAACTAGCTCTACTCTACTCTGCTCTAGTCTACTCTATCCTACTCTATTCAACTCTACTTTACTCTACTCTACTCTACTCTAACCTAGCCTAGCCTAGCTTTGCCTAACCTTGCTCTACTCTACTCTACTCTGCTCTACTTTTCTCTACTCTATCTTACTCTACTCTTCTCAGCTCTGCTCTATTCTGCTCTGCTTTGCTCTGCTCTACTCTTCTTTGCTCTACTATACTCCACTCTGCTCTACTCTACTCTACTCTGCTCTCCTCAACTCTACTCTTCCCTAGCTTTGTTAAGCCTAGCCCAACCAAGCTCTACTCTACTCTACTCCAGTATACTCTACTCTACCCTACTCTATTCTAGTCTACTTTAGTCTACTCTACTCTACTATACTCTTCTCAACTCTACTCTACTCTAACCAAGCCTAGACTCATTTTTCCTAACCTAACTCTACTCTACTCTGCTCTGCTATACTCTCCTCTACTCCACCCTACTCTCCTATACTCATCTCTTCTCTACTCTACTCTGTTCTGCTCTGCTTTGCTCTACTCTGCTCTACTCTATTATCCTCAACTCTACTCTACTCTACTCTAGCCTAGTTTCGTGTTGCCTAGCCTAGCAAAACCTTGCTCTACTCCACTCTACTCTAGCCTAGCCTAGCCTAAACATGCCTAGCATAACCTAGCACTACTCTATTTTACTCTACTCTACTCTAATCTACTATATTCTACTCTAATCTACTTTAATTTATTTTAGCCTAACCTAGCTCTACTCTACTCGACTCTACTCTACACTAGCCTAGCCTAACCTAGCTTTGTTGTACTCTTCTCTTGTCTGCTCTGCTCTACTCTACTTTGCTCTGCTATGCTCTACACTACCTTAGCCTAGCCTAGCCTAGCCAAGCCTATCTTCGATTAGCCTAGCCCAACATATCTGTACTCTACTCTACTCCAACCTAGCCTAACTAAGCTCTACTCTACTCTTGTTTAGCCTAGCCTAGCAAAACCTTGCCTACCGTACCCTAGCCAAACTTAGCTTTACTCTGCTCTGCTTTGCTTGCTCTGCTCTACTCTGCTCAGCTCTGCTCTATGCTGCTCTGCTCCACTGTACTCCACTTCATTATGCAGCACTCTGCTATGCTCTTTTTTGCTCTACTCTGCTCTACTCTACTCTAAACTACCCTTTTTTAGCCTAGCCTAACTTAACCTAGCATAACCAAACTTTGCTATACTCTAGTCGACTCTACTCAACTCTAGACTAGCCTAAGCTAGCCTAGCCTTGCCTAGCTCTACTCTACACAACTATACTATACTCTTCTCTACTCTACTCTACTATACTATACACTCTACTCTACTCTACTCTACTTTACTCTACTCTACTCTAACCTAGCCTAGCTTAGCCTAACCTAGATCTACTCTACTTTACTCTGCTCTTGTCTGCTCTACTCTACTCTTCTCTGTTATGTTCTACTCTGCTCTGCACTACACTACCCTGTGCTTCTCTGCTCTGTTGTGCTCTACTTTACTCTACTTTGCTCTTCTCTATTCTACTCAACTCTACTCTACTCTAGTCTACTCTAGCCTAACCTTGCTTTGCCTAGCCTAACTAAGCTCTACTCTACACTACTCTACTATACTCTACACTAGCCTAGCCTCACTTACCATAGCTTAACCTAGCCTAGACTAGCATAACCTAACCTAGCTCTACTCTACTCTACTATATTATAAAATAATCTACTCCACTCTACTCTACTATACTCTACTCTATCGTACTCTACTCTACTTTATTCAACTCTACTCTACTCTAACCTTGCCTAGCCTAGCCTAGCCTTGCTTAGCCTAACCTAGCTCTACTCTACTCCACTCTACCCTATTATGCTCTTCTCTGCTTTACTCTGCTCTTCTCTATTCTTCTCTACTATACTCTACTCTACTCTTCTTTGCTCTTCTCTGCTCTACTCAACTCTAATCTCCTTTACTCCTATGTAACCTAGCTTAGCCAAGCTTAACTAAGCTCTACACTACTCTAGTCTACTCTACTCTACATTAGCCTAGCTTAGCCTATCATAGCCTAGCCTAGCATAACCTAGCCTTGCTCAACTTTACTCTACTCTAGTCTAGCCTTGCCTAGCCTATCCTAACCGAACCAAGCTCTGCTTTCCTCTACTTTGCTCTACTCTACACTACTTTGCTCTACTCTACTCGACTCAACTCTAGTCTATTGTAGTCTTACCTAGCCCAACCTTGCATTACCAAACCTAGCTCTAATCTACTCCAATATACTCTACGCTACTCTACTCTATTCTAATCTACTCTAACATGGCCAAGCCAAGCATAGCCTAGCCTAGTATAACCTAATCTAGCTTAGCTTAACCTAACCTAACTCTACTCTACTCTAATTTAGCATAGTCCAGCCTAACCTAATTTTGCTCTACTTTAGCTTAGCCTAGCCTAACTTAGCTCTTTTATTCTTTTCTCTACTCTCTAATGCTCTACTCTTGTCAGCTCACCTCTGCTCTACTATACTCTGCTCTGTTCTCTCCTACTCTTGCATAACCTAGCCTAACCTAGCTCTACTATATTCTACTCCACTCTACTCTACCCTACTCTCCCCAAGCCTAGCCTTGACTAACCTACCCTAGCCTAGCTTATCCTAGATTACCCTAGTCGAACCTATCTCTACTCTACTCTACTAAACTCTACTCTACTCTATCATTTTAACCTAGCCTAGCCTGACCTAACCTAGCTCTACTCTACTCTACTCTACTCTTCTCTACTCTAGCATAGCCTTGTCTAGCTTAGCCTAGCCAAGCTTAGCCTAGTGTAGCCTAGCCTAACCTAACTCTATTCAACTCTACTCTATTATGCTATGCTTTGCTCAACTCTTCTCTACTCTACACTACTTTACTCCACCCTACTCTGATGTGCTCTACACTTCTCTGCTCTATACTTTAGCCAAGCCTAGCACAGCCTATCCTAACTTAGCTCTACTCTACTCTACTATGGCCTAGCTTAGCCTACCCTAGCCTATCTTAGCTTATCCAAACTTAGCTCTTCTTTACCCTACTTTACTCTGCTCTGCTCTACTCTGCTCAACTCTACTCTAGCCTAGCCCTGCCTAGCCTTGCCTAACCAAGCCTAGCCTAGCTTAGCATAGCTTAGCCTAGCTTGACCTTGCTCTACTCTACTCTACTCTACTCTACTATGTCATTCAATGCTCTACTCTTCTCTACTCTGCTCTACTCTACTCTTCTCTACACTACTCTTCCCTACTCTTCTTTGTTCTATACTCTAGCCTACCCTATCATAGCCTAGCCTTACCTAGCTCTACTCTAATCTACTACACTCTACTCCACTCTACTATAGCTTGCTTAGCTTAGCCAACCATAGCTTAGCCTAGCAAAGCTTAACCTAGCTTAACTTACTCCTACTCTACTCTACTCTACTCTACTCAATTCTACTTTACTCTACTCCATTCTACTCTACTTTACTCTTGTGTAACCTAGCATAACCTAGATCTTCTATACTCTACTATAACTGAGCTTAGCCAAGCCTAGCCTTTCTTAACCTAGCTCTAGTCTGCTTTATTCTGCTCTACTCTCTTTTTTGCTCTGCTCTAATATCCACTACTGTGCTCTACTCTGCTCTACTCTACTCTACTATACACTACTTCAGCCTAGCTTAGCATAACCTTACCCTATTCTACTCTACTTTACTATAATCTGTTATACTCTTCTCTACTCTAATCTTCTCTATTCTACTCAATTCTAGTCTAGCCTACCCTAACTTAGACTTGCTTAGCCTAGCCTAGCCTAACTAGCTCTACTCTTCTTTACTCTACTATACTCTATTATACTTAACTCTACTCTAACCGAGCCTAGCCTAGCTTAACTTAGCTCAACTTAGTTCAATTCTTCTCTACCCTACTCTACTCTTCTCTACTCTACACTAGCCTAGCATAGCCTAACCAAGACTAACCTAGCTCTGCTCTACTTGGCTCTATTCTTCTCTGCTCTACTTAAATCTACTCTGCTCTGCTTCATTCTACTCTACTTTGCTTTACTCTACTCTTTTTTATTCTACTCTACTCTACTCTACTCTAACCTAGCCTAGCCTGGCTTAACCTAACTTATCTCTACTCTACTATACTCTATTTTCCTCTAGCCTAGCCTAGCCTAACCTAACCTAGCTCTTCTCTACTATGCTTTGTTCTACTCTACTCTGCTCTACTCTACTACGCTCTGCTCTACTCTACTCTTCTCTACTCTTTTGTACTCTAGTTTAGCCTAGTCTAACCTAGCTCTACCACACTCTACTCTACTCGACTCTACTCTTGCTTGGCCTACCCTAGCTTAGCCGAACTTAACCTAGCCTAGCAGAACCTAGCTCTACTATACTCTATTCTACTCTACCCTACTCTACTCTACTCTACCCTACTCTACTCTACTCTACTCTACTTTACCTTCCTCTACTCTACTCTACTCAACTCTACTCTACTCTACTCTACTCTACTCTATTGTAGTCTACTCTACTGTAACCTAGCCTAGCCTAGCTTTGCCTAACCTACCTCTACTCTACTTTACCATGCTCTTCTATACCTTACTAAACTTTGCTTTGCTCTACTTTTCTCTACACTACTCTAGACTGCTCTTTTTTGCTCTGTTCTGCTTTACTTTGCCCTACTATGGTCTACAATGCTCTACTCTACTCTACCCTACTCTACTCTACTCTACTCAACTCCACTCTATTCTAGCCTTATTTAGCCTAGCCTAGCCTAACCTAGCTCTACTCTACTCTACTATACTCTACCATACTAAACTCAACTCTACTCTACTCTAGCCTAGCCTATTGTAGCCTAGCCTACTCTAGCCTAGCCTAGCCTAACCATGCCTAGGCTAACCAAGCTCTACCTTACTTTACTCTACTTTAATCAACTCTAATCTATTATATTTTACTCTACTATACTCTAGCTTATTATTGCTTAACCAAGCCTAACCTATCTCTATTCTACTCTACTCTACCCTTGCCTAGCCTACCTTAACCTAGCTCTTCTCTGCTCTTCTTTTCTATGCTTTTCTCTTCTCTACTCAGCTTTGCTCTACTTTATTCTACTCCACTCCACCATACTGTAGCCTAGCTTATCCTAAACTAGCTCAGCTCTTCTCTACTCTACTCTGCACTTCTCTTCTCTACTCTAGCCTAGCCTCGCCTAGGCAAGCCTATCCTTACCTAGCCAAGCCTAAACTAGCTCTACTTTGTTCTACTCTACTTTGCTCTACTCTTCTCTACTCTAACCTAACTTTGCCTAGCCTAGCCTAACCTAGCTTTTCTCTGCTCTACTCTACTTTGCTCTATTCTACTCTGCTTTGTCTTGCTCTACTTTACTCTGCTCTGCTCTACTCTATGTTACTCTGCTCTACATTACACCACTTTGCTCTACTCCACTCTGGTATGCTATACTCTGCTCTACGCTGCTTTGCTCTTCTCTGCTCTACTCTACTCAACTGTACAGTACTCTACTTTAGCCTTGCCTAGCCTAGCTTAGCCTAAACTAACTTAGCTCTACTCTACTTAACTCTACTCTACTCTTAGCCTAGCCTAACCTAGCCTAGTATAGCCTAGCCTCACCTAGCATAGCCTGACCTAGCTTTACTCTACTCTACTGTACTATACTATACTATACTCTACTCTACTCTAATCTATTACACTCTCCTCAACTCTACTCTACTTTACTTTACTCTCCTTTACTCTAATCTACTCTATTCTAATCGAGCTTAGCCTGGCATAGAATAACCTAGCATAGTATAGCCTTACTTAGCCTAACCTAGCTCTACTCTGCTATGCTCTGCCCTACTCTGCTCTTCTCTACTCTGCTATGTTATTCTCTTTTATACTCTACTATGCTCCACTCTATGCTTCTCTACTCTACTCTACTTTACTCTACTCTGTTTTGCTCTTCTCTACTCCACTAAACTCTGCTCTATCCAAACCTAGCTTAGCCTAGCCTAACTGAGCACTACTCTACTCTACTTTGCATTACTCAACTCTATGCTACTCTACACATGCCTAGCCTTACTTATCATAGCTTAGCTCTACTCCATTCTACTCTACTCTAGCCTAACCTAGCCTAGCCAAGCCTAACTTTTCTCTGCTTTGCTCTACTTTGCTATGCTCTACTCTAATTTGTGTGCTCTGCTCTGCTGCTCTACTCTACTCTATTGCACTCTAGCCTAAAGTAGCCTTGCCTCGCCTAACCTAGCACTACTCTACTCTACTCTAATCTAATCTACAATACTCCAGCCTAGCCAAGCCAGCATAGCCTAGCCTTGCCTATCCTAGTCTAGCTAAGCCTAACCTAATTTAGCACTACTCTACTCTACTCTACTCTTCTCTACTCTAACCTTGCCTTGCCAATCCTAACCTAATTTTACTCTACTCTAGCTTTGCCTGGCTTTGCTATTCTCTACTTTGCTCAACTCTACTCTGTAATTCTCTACTCTACTATGTTCTCCCCTATTGTACTATAGCCAAGCCTAGCCTAACCAAGCACTACACTATTCTACTATACTCTGCTTTATTTTTCTCTACTATATTCTACTCCACTCTGTTCTACCTTACTCTACTCTACTCAGGCTTAGCCTAACCTAACCTAGCTCTACCCTACTCTACTTTACAATATTCTACTCTACTCTATTCTACTTTACTCTGCTCTAGCCAAGCATAACCTAGCCTAGCTTAGCCTAGCAAAACCTAACTCTACTCAGCTTTATCGTACTATACCATACTCTACTCTACTCTATTATACTCTACTCTACTCTACTATACTCTACTCAACTCTACTCTATTCTACTCTAGTCAACTCTACCCTACTCAACTCTACTCTGCTCTACTCTACTCTACTTGAACCTAGCATGCCTAGCCTAGCCTAGCTTAGCTTAACCAAGGTCTACTCTACTCTACTCTGCTTTGTTCTACTCACCTCTACTCTGCTCTACTCTACTCTATTCTCCTCTACACTTCTCTACTCTGCTATGCTCCACTCTGCTCTACTCTGCTTATCACTTCTCTGATTGGCTCTTTTCTACTCTACCTTACTCTACTCTACTCTAACCTAGCCTAACCAAGCTCTACTTTACTCTATTCTAGCCTAGCCTAGCCTATCCTAACCTAGCTCTACTCTACTCTATTGTACTATGCTATACTCTACTAGACTCTACTTTACTCTACTCTACTTTACTCTACTCTACTCTACTATACTCTACTCAACTCTAACCTAGCCAAGTCTAACCTTCCTCTAAACTACTCTACTCTAGCATAACCTTGCCTAACCGAGCTCTGCTCTGCTCTATTATGCTCTACTCTATTTTGTTATACTCTAGTCTTCCCTACTCTACTTTGCTCTACTCTACTCTACTTTACTCCACTATTGTATTAGAGCCTTCCCTTACCAATCCTACCCTAGCCTAGCCTAGCTTAACCTAGCTTTACTCTACTCAACTCTAATCTAGCCTAGCCAAGTTTAGCCTAACATACCTATGCTCTGCTCGACTCTGCTCTACTATGCTCTACCTTATTTTGCTCTACTCTACTTTGCTTTGCTCTGTTATACTCTGCTCTACTCTACTCTACTCTATTATATTCCTACCTAGCCTAGCCTAACCTTGTTTTTTTTTACTCTACTATACTATACTCTCCTCTACTCTAGCTTAGCCAAGTCTAACCTAACCTAGCCTAACCAAACCTTGCTAAGCCTAGCTTGGCCAAGCCTAACCTAGCTCTACTCTACTCTACTCTACTCTACTCTACTCCACTCTACTATACTCTACTCAATTAAACTCTACTTTACTCTGCATAACTGAATTCTAAGAAAGCCTAGCCTCGCAAAGCCCAATTGAGATCCAACCTACTCTACTCTTGCCTGGCCTAACCTAGCCTAGCCTAGCCTCGTCGAGCTCCACTCTACCCTACTTTACTCTACTCTACTCTACTCTACTCTACTCTACTCTACTCTGTACTACTTTGTTTGCACTGCTCTACACTTCTCTACTTTGCTCTACTTTACTCTACTCTACTCTACTATACTTTGTCCTAGCTAACCCAACCTAGCTCAACTCCAGTCTATTCTACTCTACCCTACCCTACTCTACTCTACTCTTGCCTAACTTAGCCTAGCCTAGCTTAACCTAACTTTACTCTACTTTACTCTACTATACTCTACTCTACTCTAGCCTAGCCTAGCCTACCCTAACCTAGTCTAGCCTAACTTAACTCTACTCTACTCTGCTCTTCTCTACTCTAGTCTACTCTATTCTGCTTTACTTTATATTGCTCTACTCTACATTATACCACTTGCTCTGCTCCACTCTGTTATGCTTTACTCTACTCTCCTCTGCTCTGCTCTTCTCTACTCTACTCTACTCAACTCTACACTACTCTACTTTAGCCTCGCCTAGCATAGCTTAGCCTAAACTAACTTAGCTATACTCTATTCGACTCTACTCTACTCAGGCATAGGCTAACTTAGCCTAACATAGCCTAGCCTCACCTAGCATAGCCTAACCTAGCTTTACTCTACTCTACTCTACTATATTATACTATACTCTACTCTATTATAATCTATTGCACTCTACTCAACTCTACTCTACTTCACTCTACTCTACTTTACTCTACTCTACTCTACTCTAATCTTGCTTAGCCTGGCGTAGCCTAGCCTTGCTTAGCCTAACCTAGCTATACTCTGCTCTGCACTACCTTACTCTGCTCTTCTCTACTCTATTTTGCTATTCTCTTTTCTACTCTACTATGCTCCACTCTATGCTTATCTACTCTGCTCTACTCTACTCTACTCTTCTTTGCTCTTCTCTACTCCACTCAACTTGCTCTACTTTGCTCTAGCCTAACCTAGCTTAGCCTAGCTTAACTGAGCACTACTCTACTCTACTTTACTCTACTTTATTCAACTCTATGCTACTCTACACTAGCCTAGCCTTACTTACAAAAGCCTAGCTCTACTCTACTCTACTCTACTCTAGCCTAGCCTAGTTTATCCTAGCCTAACTTAGCTCTGCTTTGCTCTAGTCTGCTCTGCTCTACTCTAATTTGCTCTGCTCTACTCTATCCTGCTCTACTCTACTCTATTGTACTCTTGCCTAACCCAGCCTTGCCTCACCTAACCTTGCTCTACTCTGCTCTACTCTACTTTATGCTACTCTACTCTACTCTAATCTAATCTACTCTACTCCAGCCTAGCCAAGCCTAGCCTAGCCTAACCTAGTCTAACCAAGCCTAACCTAATTAAGCTCTACACTACTCTACTCTACTCTACTCAAACCTAGCTTAGCCTATCCTAACCTAATTTTACTCTACTCTAGCTTAGCCTGAATTTGCTCTTCTCTACTTTGCTCAATTCTACTCTGTAATGCTCTACTCTGCTAAGCTTTATTTTACTCTATTCTCCCCTACTATACTATAGCCTAGCTTAGCCTAACCAAGCTCTACTCTATTCTAATATACTCTACTTTACTTTGCTCTATTATATTCTACTCCACTCTTTTCTACCCTACTCTACTCTACTCAGGCCTAGCCTAACCTTACCTAACCTAACCTAACCTAGCTCTACCTTACTCTACTTTACTCTATTCTACTCTACTTTGTTGTACTCTACTCTGCTCTAGCCAAGCATAACCTAGCCTAGCTTAGCCTAGCAAAACCTAACTCTACTCAGCTCTATCGTACTATACCATACTCTACTCTACTCTACTATACTCAACTCTATTCTACTCTATTCTACTCTAATCAACACTACTCTACTCAACTCTACTCTACTCTATTCTACTCTACTTGAACCTAGGATGCCTAGCTTAGCCTAACTTAGCTTAACCAAGTTCTACTCTACTCTGCTTTGTCCTACTCACCTCTACACTGCTCTACTCTACTCTACTCTCCTCTATACTTCTCTGCTCTACTCTACTCTACTCTGCTTTACTCTTCTTTGATTGGCTCTAGTCTGCTCTACTTCACTCTACTCTACCCTACCCTAGCCTAGCCTAACCGAGCTCTACTCAATTCTAGCCTAGCCTAGCCAATCCTAACTTAGCTCTACTCTACTCTAATGTACTCTACTCTACTCTATTAAACTCTAACCTAGCCTCGTTTAACCTTCCTCTACGTTACTCTACTCTAGCCTAGCCTATCCTAACCTAGCTCTGCTCTGCTCTACTATGCTCTACTCTATTTTGCTATACATTATTCTTCTCTACTCTGCCTACTCTACATTACTCCACTCTATTATACTCTAGCCTTGCCTTACCAAGCCTACCCTAGCCTAGCTTAACCTAGCTCTACTCTACTCTAATCTAAGCAAGCCAAGTCTAGCCTAACATACCAATACTCTACTCTACTCTATTTTGCTCTACTCTACTTTACTTTTGTTATACCCGGTAAAATATTATAGGTTTAATCTTCAATAATTCAATTGTGGCTTGGATGATTTCAGATCGACAGTAGGATGAGCCAAGAGCTCAATTGGAGGCTATTGGAATTTCTGAAATTTTCTGGGTATTTTTCGGAGCACTGAGATTTTTTTTTTAAAAAAACCGGAATTTGGATTTTTTTTTCTTTTATCGCGCGTGAACCGGACAAGAGCGGTTCAGCGAAGGCGGGGCGGTCCTCTACTATACTCTACTCTAGTATGCTCAACTCTTCTCTACACTACTTTACTCAACTATACTCTTCTTTACTCAAGCCTAGCCTCGCCTAACCTGGCCTAGCCAACCCTAGCCTAGCTTAGCCCAGCCTAGGCTAACCTAGCCCTACTCTAATCTACTCTGATATGCTTTTCTCTACTCTACTCTACTCTACTCTGCTCTATTCTACTCTACTCTTGCCTAGCCTAACTAGCTATACTCTGCTCTACTCAACTCTCTATACTCTACTATATTCAACTCTACTCTACTCTATTTTATGCAACTCCATTCTACTCTACTCTGCTTTGCTATACCATACTCTAGCCTAGGCTAGCCTTATCCTAGCCTAGCTTAGCCAAACCTAGCTTAGTCAAGCCTAGCCTAACTTAGCTCTACTCTGCTCAGCTCTGCTCTACTCTACTCTGCTCTATTCTTGTCTACTCTACTCTACTCAAGCCTAGCCTAACCTAACCTAGCTCTACTATACTCCACTCCACCCTACTCTTCTCTACTCTACTCTACTCTACCCTACTCTTGCCTAACCTAGCAAACCTAACCTAAGCTTACCTAGCCCAACCTAGCTTGACCTAGCTCTATTCTACCCTACTGTACTATACTCTACTATACTCTACTCTACTTGACTCTACTCGACTCTACTCTACTCTACCTAGCCTAGCTTAAATGAGCCTAGCCTAACCATGTTCAACTCTACTATAATATATTGTACTCTACTCTATTATACTGTACTCTAACCTAGCCTAGCTTACCAAGCACTACTCTACTCTACTCTACTCAACCCTCGCTTAGCATAGCATAGCCTCACCTAACCTTGCTATACTTTGCTCTGCTCTACTCTGCTTTACTTTGTATTGCTTTTCTCTAGTCTTCTCTGCTCCACTCTACTTTGCTCTACTCTGCTCTATTCTTCTCTACTCTACTTTATCCTACTCTGCTTTACTCTAGCCTAACTTTTCCTAGCCAAACGTAGCCTAGCTCTATTTTACTCTACTCTACTCCACCCTACTAGACTCTGGCCTAGCATAACATAGCCTAACCTACCCTAGCATAGCCTATCCTAGATTTACTATACTATACTCTACTCTACTCCATTCTACTCTACTCTATTCTACTCTACTCTACTCTACTTTGCTTTACTCAACTCTACTCTACTAAAACCTAGCCTAGGCTAGCTTAGCTTTACATAAACTAGCTCTATTATACACTACTCTATCAGCTCTGCTCAGTTTTGCTCAGTTTTACTCTGTTTTGCTCTGTTGTACTCTACTCTGTACTACTCTGCTCTTCTCTACAATGCTCTACTCTTCTGTACTCTACTCTGCTCTATTTTACTCTTCTTTACTCTACTCTACTCTACTTTAGCCTAGCCTAGCCTAATTAAGCTTTACTCTACTCTACCTTACTCAAGCCTAGCCTAACCTAACATAGCCTACCATTATACAGCCTAACCTAGCTCAACTCTACTCTATTTTACTATACTCTACTATACTCTACTCTACATTACTCGACTCTGCTCTAATTTACTCTACTCTAGCCTAGCCTAAACTTTCCTAGCATAACCAAGCTTAGCCTGACTAACTTTACTCTACTTGATTATATTATGCTATGCTCTACTCTTCTCTTCTCTATTCTACTTTACTCTACTCTACTCTACTTTACTCTACTATATTAGTCTTTATTCTACTCCATGTTACTCTACTCTACTCTACTCTATAATACTATACTCTACTCTACTCTACTCTAGCCTAGCCAAGCCTAATTGAGCTCTACTCTACTCTACCTTACTCAAGCCTAGCCTAACCTAACATAGCCTACCATTGTACAGCCTAGCCTAGCTCAACTCTACTCTATTCTACTATTCTCTACTATACACTAGTCTACTTTACTCGACTCTACTCTACTTCAATCTACTCTAGCCTAGCCTAAGCTAGCCTAGCATAACAAAGCTTAGCCTACCTTAGCCTGACCTAGCTCTACTCTTCTCGACTATACCATGCTACGCTCTACTCTACTATTCTGTTCTCCATTCTACTATACTCTACTCTTCTCTACTTTACTCTACTTTGCCCTACTCTATCCCACTCAACTCTACTCAATTCTACTCTACTCTATGCTAACCTAGCCTTGCCTAACTTAGCCTAACCTAGCTCTACTCTACTCCTCTCTAGCCAAGCCTAGCCTAACTTAGCTCTGCTCTACTCTTCTTTGCTCTACTTTGTTCTACTCAGCTCTACACTGCTCGGATCAGCTCTGTTATACTCCACTCTACTCTCCTCTACTCTACTATACTCTGCTCTATTCTATACTATTATACTCTGCTGAACTCTACTCTACTCTACTCTACTCTTCACTACTCTAACCCAGTGTAACCTAGTTTAACCTAGCTTAACCTAACCTAGCTTTACTCTACTCTACTTTACTCTTCCCCCACCTACTCTAGCTAGCTTAACTTAGCTCTTCTCTTCTTTAAATTACTCTACTCTACTCCACTCCAATATACTATACTCTACTCTACTTTACACTAACTTAGCTTAGTTTAGCCTAGCCTAACTTGTCATCGCTTTAATCTGCTCTGCTCTACTCTATTCTGCTTTGCTCTGCTCTACTCTGCTCTTCTCTGTCTACTTTACTCTACTCTTCTCTACTCTGCTCTACTTTACTATATTGTACTCTACTCTACCCTACTCTAGCCTAGTTTTGCCTAGCCTAAGACAGCTCTACCCTATTATACTCTACGCTAGCTTAACATTGCCAATCTTAGCCTACTCTAGCATAGCCTAGCCTATCCTAACCTTGCTCTGCTATACATTACTCTACTCTACTTTAATCTACTCTAATCTAAACTATTCTACTATACTCTATTCCAACTTAGACTAGGTTAGCTTAACCTAGATCTACTCTACTCTACTCTACTCTATCATAGCCTAACATAGCCTAGCCTAACCTAGCTCTTTTTTGCTTTACTCTACTCTGCTCTACTTTGCTCTACTTTGGTTAGCTCTACTCTACTCTTCTCTACTTTGCTTTACTCTACTATGCTCTATTATACTCTACTCAACTCTACTCAGCTTTACTCTACTAAGCTATGCTCAACTTTTCACTATTCTACTCTGTACTACTCTACTCTACTCTATTCTACTCTACTCTACTCCACCAAGCCTTATTCAGCTTAGCCTAGCCTAGCCTAGCTTAGCTCCACCCCGCTCGACTATACTCTACCCTACTCTACTCTAGACTAGCCTAGCCTAACAAAACTCTACTCTACTTTACTCTACTTTACTCTACACTACTCTAATCTAATCTATCCTTCTCTACTCTACTCTAACTAAGCCTAGCCTAGCCTAACCTAGCTTTACTCCACTATACTCTACTTTGCTCTACTCTAATCTAGACTAGCCTAGCCGAACATAGTCGAGCCTAGCCTAGCATAACCTAGCTCTACTCTGTTGTGTTGTGCTATGCTCTGCTTTGCTCTACTCTACCCTGCTCTACTTTATTGTAATCTAGCCTAACCTAGCTGAACTCTACTCTACTCTATTCTACTCTACTCTACTACACTCTAATCTACTCTAATTTAGCCAAGGCAAGCCTATCCTAGCCTAACCTAGCCAAGCATAACCTAACTTAGCTCTACTCTACTATGCTCTTCTCTACTTTACTCTACTCTACTCTACTATGCTCTTCTTTACTCTACCATACTTTACACTGCTCTGCTCTACTAATCTCTGCTTGGCCATACTTTACTCTACTTTTCTCTTCTTTACCCTGTGCTATTGTGCTCCTCAATGCTATGCTCTACTCTACTCTACTCAATTCTACTCTACTCTACTCTGCTCTACTTTACTCTAGTGTAGCTTAGCCAAGCCTATCCTAGCCTAGCCTAAGCTAGCTCTATTTTACTCTACTCAACTCTACTCTACTCCACTTTACTCTACTCTAGCCTAACCTAGCTAAGCCTACTCTAGCCTAGCTTTGCCTAGTCTAATCTACTCTACTCCACTCCAATATACTATACTCTACTCTACTCTACTCTAATCTAGACTATTCTACTCCATTTTATCCAACTTAGCATAGCTTAGCCTAGCCTAACCTAACTCTAGTCTACTCTACTCCAATTTACTATAGCCTAGCCAATGCTGGCCTAACCTAGCCTAACTTAGCTCTCCTCTGCTCTACTCTAATTTGCTCTGCTTTGCTTTACTCTGCTCTACTCTACTCTACTCTATTATACTCTACTCTTATTTGTTCTGATCTACTATGCTATACTCCACTCTGCTCTGCCCTACTCTACTCTGTTATGCTCTACTCTGGTCTACTTTTCTCTACTCTACCTACTCTACTCTAGTCGTGCCTAGCATAACCTAGCTCCACTCTACTCTACTCTACTCCACTTTACTCTAGCCTAGTTAGCCTAACCTAGCCTACCCTAACCAAGCCTAATGTAGCTCTACTCTACTCTACTCTACTATACTCTACTCTACTCTGACCTAGCCTAGCATTGCTTCGCATAACCCAGCTCTACTCTACTCTACTATACTCTAGCTTTTCCTAAACTAGCCTAATCAAGCTCTACTCTGCTTTTCTCTACTCTACTCTACTCTACATCACTCTATTCTACTCTACTCTACTCTACTTTACTCTACTCTACTCAAACCAAGCCTAGCCTTACTTATCCTAACCTAGCTCTACTCTTCTCTTCTCTCTCTACTCTACTCTACTCTACTCTATTATGCTTTTCTCTACTCTTTCTCTATTCTATTCGACTCTATTTTACTATGCTCTGCTCTTCTCTACTCCACTCTGCTCTGCTCTACTCTGCTCTACTCTGTTATACTCTACTCTACTTTACTCTAGCCTAGCCTAACCGTGCCTAATCTAGCTCTACTCTATTCTACTATTCTCTAGTCTACTCTAGCTTAGCCTAGCTTAACATAGCTTACCTTTGCATAACCTAACCTAGCTTAACCTTGCTATACTTTACTCTACTATACTCTACTATCCTCTACTCTATTCTAGCCTAGCCTAACTAAGCCTAGCCTTACCAAGCCTGGCCTAGCCTAACATAAGCTAGCTCTACTTTACTCAACTCTTCTCTATTATACTATACTATACTATACTCTACTCTAATCTACTCTACTCTACTCTACTCTATTTTACTCTACTCTATTCTACTCTGCTTTACTCTAACCAAGCCTTGCCTCACTTAGTCGAACTTAGCTCTACTCTGCTCTACTCAACACGACTCTACTGTTTTCTTCTCTGGTTCACCCGGTTTTGTTTTGCTCTATTCTGCTCTCCTCTTCTCTGTATTGCTCTGCTTTGCTCTATTATGCTCTACTCCTCTCTGCTCTGCTTTGCTCTACTCTACTCTAATCTTCTCTTCCCTAGCCTAGCCTAGCCTAAACAAGCTCTACCTTACTCTACTCCACTCTACTCAACTATACTATACTCTAGCCTTTCCTAGCCCAGCATAACATAGCTCTACTATACTATACTATACTATACTATACTATACTATACTATACTATACTATACTATGCCATACTCTACTCTACTCTATTTTAACCTAGCTTAACTTAGCTTAGTTTAACCTAGCTCTACACTACTCTTCTCTACTCTAGCCTAGCCTAGCCCAGCCTAGCATAACCTAACCTAGCTCTGCTCTACACTGCTCAATTTTTATCTATCTACTCTGCTCTGCTCTAGTATGCTTTGTTTTGCTCTGCTCTACTATACTTTGTTATGCTCTACTCTACTCTATAGTACTCTAGCCTAGCCTAATCTCACACTACTCTACTCTACTCTACACAAGGCTAGCCTAGCCTAGCTTAACCTAGCCCTATTCTACTCTACTCTACTCTACTCAACTCTACTCTACTTTACTCTCTTCTACTTTACTCTATTCTAACCAAGCCTAGCATAGCCTAGCCTAATATATCTCTAATCTACTCTGCTCTAGCCTAGCCTAACTTAACATAACTCTACTTTGCTCTACTCTACTATATTTTGCTTTGCTCTATTTTGCTCTACTTTATTCTACTCTTATATGCTTTTCTCTGTTATGCTCTACTTTACTTTGCTCTACTCTTCTCTTCTATGCTCTACTCTACTCTACTCTGCTTTGCTCTACCCTACTCTACCCTACTCTACTCTACTCTACTCTAACCTAGTTTAGCCAAGCCTAGCTCAGCCTAACCTTGCTCTACTCTACTCTACTATACTCTAGTTTAGCCTCGCTTGGCCTATCCTCGCTTAGGCTAGCTTAGCCTAAGCAAGCTATACTCTACTTTACTCTTCTTATATCTACTCTACTCTACTCTACCCTACTCATACTTAGCCTAGCCTAGCCTAGCCTCACCTAATCTAGCTCTATGCTATACTTTGCTCTAATCTACTCTGTTATGTACAACCCAACTCTACTCTGGACCACTATACTGCAGCCTAGTCTAGCATAACCTTGCTCAACTCTACTTTACTCTACTCTACATTACTCTACTTTACTCTACTCTACTCTAATCTAGCCTATCCTTGTCCAACCTAGCCTAGCCTAACCTGGCTCTACTCTACTCTACTCTGCTCTGCTCCTCTTTGTTATGCTTTGCTCAGCTCTATTTTGCTCTGTACTGCTCTGCTTTGCTCTAGCCTACCCTAATATGCCCTACTCTGCTCTACTCTACTATGCTCTACCCTTCTCTGCTCTACTCAACACTTCTCTGCTCTACTCTAACACACTCTACTCTACTTGAGCATTGTTTTTTCTAGCCTAGGTTAGCCTGAGCTACCTTTACTTCACTCTACTCTACTCTATTCTACTCTAGCCTAGCATAGCCCAGCCTAGCCTACTCTAGCATAGCATAGCCTAGCCTAACCTAGCTCTACACTACTTTACTCTATTCTATTCTACTTTACTCAATTCTAACTTAGCCTAGCCCATCCTAACCTAACCTAGCCCAGCCTAACCTAACCTAGCTCTACTTTACTCTAGCCTAGCCTAACTTTTCCCTTCTCTACTCTACTCAACTCTGCTCTACTTTGCTCCACTTTGCTCTGCTCTACTCTATTTTGCTCTGCTATGCTCTACTATGCTCTGATTTTCTCTACTCTGCTCAATTATGCTCTGTTCTACTCTACTCTGCTCCACTCTGCTTTGCTCTACTGTACTATACTATACTCTACTCTACTCTAATCTACTCTAGCCATGTTTAAAATAACCAAGCCTAACCTAATTATACTCTACTCTATTATACTCTACCCTACTCTACTCTACTCTACTCTAGACTAGCCTAGTCTCACCTAGCTCTATCCTACTTTACTCTACTCTACTCTATTATAATCTACTCTATTCTACTATACTCTACTCTAACAAAGCCTAACATAAATTTTCTCTACTCTACCCTACAATATTCTACTCTACTCTACTCTACTCTACCCTAGCCTAGCCTTACCTATCCTAACTGAGCTCTACTCAACAATTCTCTGCTCTACTCTCCTATGCTTTGCTCTGCTTTACTCTACTCTATTCTACTATACACTTGACTAGTTTAGCCTAGTCTAACATAGCCTAGCCTAACCTAACTTTACTTTACTATACTCTACCTTACTATACTCTACTTTAGCCTAGCCTAGCATAGCCAAGCCTACCCTAGCGTAGCCTAACATAACTCTACTCTACCTTACTCTACTCTATTTTACCGTACCCAAATCTACTCTACACTAATCTAATCTACACCAAATTTGCTTAGCCTAGCCTAGCCTAGCTCTACTCTACTCTACTCTATTCCAGCCTAACCTAGCCTAGCTTAGCCAACCCCAGCCTAACTTAACCTAACCTTGCTCTACTCTTCTCTAGTCTGCTCTACTATTCTCTACTCTACTCTACTTTGCTCTATTCTACTCTGTTCTACTCTATACTACACTACTCTACTATACACTAGCCTAATCTAGCCTAACCTTGGTCTACTCTACCCTACTCTATTCTTCTCTACTAAACTTTACTCTACTCTAGCCTTGACTAGCCTAGCCTTGCTTGTCCTAGCCTAACCTAACATACCCTTGGCTAACCTAGCTCTACTATACTCTTCTCTACTCATCTCTATTCTACTTTATTTTACATTACTCTATTCTACTCTACTCTACTCTACTCTACTCTAACAAGCCTAACCTAGCTCTGCTCTAGTTAGCTCTACTCTGCTCTGCTTTGCTTTACTCAACTCAACTCTACTTTGCTCTACTTTGCTCTGCTATACTCTACTCTACTACTCTACTCTACACTAGCCTAACCCAGCCTATCCTAACCTAACTAAGCTTTACTCTACTTTACTACACTCTACTTTACTCTACCATAATTTTGCCTAGCCTACCCTAGCCAATCCTAGCTATCTTGCTCTACTCTACTCTACTCTACTCTACTCTAATCTACTCTACTCTAACCTAGCCTAGCCTAGCCAAACTTGACCTAGCTATACTCTACTCTACTCAAGCCTAGCCTAGCTTTGCCTGGCCTAGCCTAACCTCGCTCTGCTCTGCTCTTTTTTTCTTCTCTCTTCTCTACTCTATGGTGCTTATTTATTCTTTGCTCTGTGCTACCCTCCTCTACTCTATTATGCTCCACTCTATTCTACTCAACTCTATTATACTCTAGCCTAACCTAACCTAGCCTAGCCTAATCTAGCTCTACTCTACTCTAATCTACTTAGGTCTACTTTACTTTACTCTTCTCTAGCATAGCCTCACCTAGCCTATCCTTGCCTAATCTTGCTCTACTCTACTTTGCTATACTCTGATCTACTCCACTCTACTCTACTATACTCCACTCTATTATGCTCTACTTTGGTCTTCTTAACTCTATCTTAACCTAGCTTAGTCTAAGCTAACCTTACTCTACTCTACTCTAGTCTAGCCTAACTTAATCTAGCCTAACCTAGCCTAATCGAGCTCTTCTTTACTCTACTCTTCTCTACTATGCTCTACTCGACTCTACTCTACACAACTCTGCTCTACTTTATTTTACTCTACTATACTGTACTCTACTCTACTTTAAACTAGCCAAGTCTAGCCTAGCCTGACCTAGCTCTACTCTACTCTAGCCTAACCTAGACTAGCCTAATCTAGTTCTACTCTACTCTACATTTCTCTACTTTACTCTGCTATGCTTTGCTCTTCTCTACTCTAGTCTGCTCTATTCTCCTCTTCTCTATGCTACTCTACTCTACTCTATACTACTCTAGTCTACTTTAGTCTACTCTACTCAACTCTTCTCTACTCTACTCTACTCTACTCTACTCTTCTTTAGCCTAACCTAGTCTTACCTAGCCTACCCAAGCCTAACTAAACCTAACCTAGCCTAACCTAGTTCTACTCTACTCTACTCCACAATACCCTACACTACTCTACTCTAATCTACTCGACTCAAACCTAGCCTAGCATTAGCCTATTCTAGCCCAACCTAGCACTGCTCTAATATTCTCTACTCTACTCCACTCTACTCTAGCCTAGCCTAGGTTTGCTCTGCTCTACTCTATTGTACTCTGCTCTACTCTTCTCTACCCTACTCTACACTACTCTTCTCTACTCTAGCTTTGTTCAACATAGCCTAGCCTAACTTAGTTTTACTCTACTCTACTCCACTCAACTCTACTCTAGCTTAGCCTAGGCTAGCCTAGTCTAGCCTAACCTAACTTTACTCTTCTTTACTCTACTATAGTCTATTCTTATCTACTCCACTCTACTCTACTCTAACTTAGCTTGGCCTAACCTTATCGAACCTGGCTCCACTCTACTCCTCTATTTTGTTTTCGAGCCCAACCTTGTCTAGTCTAGCCAAGCCAAGCCTACCATAGCCTAACTTAGCTCTACTCTACTCTACTATGCTCTACTCTACTCTGCTCTGCTCTACTCTACTCTGCACTATTGTACTCTTGCCTAGCCTAGCCTAACCTTGCTCTACTCTATTATACTCTACTATACTCTATTATACTCTACTCTGCTCAACCCTACTCTACTCTTGCCTAGCCTAGCCTAACCTAGCTCTACTATACTATACTCTACAATACTCTATTATACTATCCTCTACTCCACTTTACTTTATTTATTTCTACTCAGCTCTACTCTTCTCTACTCTCTCTACTCTACTCTATTATAATATCACTTAGCTAACCTAGCCAGGCCTAGCTCAGCCTAACCTAGCTCTACTCTTTATTTTGCTCTGCTGTACTCTATTCTACTTTGCACTACTCTGCTCTACTCTATTATGCTCTACTTTTCTTTGCTCTTTTCTTCTTTACTCTACTCTACTCTACTTTATTCTATTCTACTCTTCTCTACTTTACTCTACTCAAGATTAGCCTAGCCTAGCCAAGCTCTACTCTACTCTACTCTACTCTACTTAGCCTACCTTAGCCTTGCCTACCCTAGCCTAACCTTCCTCCACTCTATTATACTCTAATCTATTATAATATACTTTATTCTACTTCGTATTACTCTACTCTAGTCTACTTTACAATACTATACTATACTCTACTCTACACTACTATAACCTATCCTAACCTAACCAAGCCTTACTCTATTCTACCATACACTTACCTAGCCTAGCCTAACCTAACTCCACTCTTCTCAGCTTGTTAAGCTTTTTGTATTTTTGCTCTACTCTACTCTGCTCTGCTCTGTTATGCTCTGCTCTTTTTTGCACTGCTTTACTCTACACTACTCTGCCCTAACCTAGCTTAGCCTACCCTGGCCTAACTTAGCTCTACTATACTCTGCTCTGCTCTACTCTACTCTACTCTATTATGCTTTTTCTATTCTACTCTACTGTACTCTACTTTACTCTACTCTACTCTACCCTACTCTACCCTACTCTACTCTACTTTACACTAACCTAGCCTACCCTAGGCCAGCCTAGCATAACCAAGCTCTACTTTACCTTACTCTACACTTCTATACTCTACTCTACTCTAATCTACTCTACTCTAACTTAGCCTAAGATTGTCTTGTATAACCTAGCTCAACTCTACTCTACTCTACCCTAGCCAAGCCTTGCCTAGCCTGGCCTAATCGAGCTCTATTCTACTCTACATTGCATTGCTCTACTCTACTTTGCATTGCTGTGTTCTGCTCTGCTTTGCTTTGCTCTGCTCTACTATACCCTAATCTACTCTATCATACTCTGGCTTAGCCTAGCATAACCTAGCTCTACTCAACTCTACTATGCTCTACTCTGCTTCACTTTAGCGTTGCTTAGCCTCTCTTAGCCTATCCTTTCCTCTCCTAGCCTAGCTTTTCCATGCCTAACTGAGCTCTACTCTACTCTACTCTAATCTACTCTACTCTACTATGCTCTGCTCTATTTCGTTCCGCTCTTCACTACTCTAATCTACTCTACTCTTCCTTGCCTAGCCTAATCGAGCTCTACTCTACTTTTCTTTACTTTGCTCTACTCCACTCTAATCTACTCAAGCATAACCTAGCCAAGCCTATCCTCGCCTAACCTAACTTAGCTCTACTCTACTCAACTCTACCATACTATATTCTACTCTACTCTACTTCACTACTATATTCTACTCTACTCAACTCTACTCTACTCTACACTACTCTACTCTACTCTACTTTACTCTAACCTAGCCTATGTTAACCTAGCTCTACTCTAATTCAGCCTTGCCTAGCATTGCCAAGCTTAGCATAACTTAACCCTACTATACTCTTTTTTTGCTCTACTTTATTATGCTTTACTCAATTCTACTTTGCTCTGCTTTAGTATGCTCCACTCATTGTTTCTCTGTTCTATTCTACTCTACTATACTCTACTCTAACCTAGCCAAGCCTAACCATGCTCAACTCTACTATACTCTGCTTTAGCTCAGCTCAGCTATGCTCTACTTTACTTTGCTCTACAAAGCTCTAGTCTTCTCTGCTCTACTCCACTCTACCGTTCTCTTCTCTACTCTACTCTACTTGCTTTGCTCTCCACTACTCTAACCTTGCTTAGCCTAGCCTAACCTAACCTCGCTCCATTATGCTTTACTCTGCTTTGCTCTACTCTACTCTACTCTGGTCTACTCTGCTCTACTTTAATATGCTCTATATTACTTTAGCCTAGCCTAGCTTAACCTTGCTCTACTATACTATACTCTACTCTACTCTGCTCTACTCTACTCTGCTCTACACTACACTACTCTACTATACTCTTCTCCAATCTAATCTAGCATAGCTAAGCCTTGTCCTACTTAACCTAGCTCTACTTTACTCTATTGTACTCTACTCTACTCATCTTTACATTACTCTACTCTATTTTAGCTTAACCTAGCCTTTCCTAGCTTTTGCTAACCAGCCTAGTCTTGCCTAGCCTAACCAAGCTGTACTCTACTATCTCTACTCTACATAAACCTAGCCTAGCCCAACCTACCTTTGCTCTACTTTACTCTACTCTACTCTACTCTAGCCTAGCTTAGCCTAATCGAGCTCTACTCTAATCTCCTCTACTCTTCTCTAGCATAGCCTAGCCCAACCAAGCCTAGCTTAGCAAAGCCTAACCTAGCTCTACTCTACTATACTGTACTATATTCTACTCCACTCTACTCTGCTCTGCTTTACTATACTATACTCTACTCTTCTCTACTTTACACTACTCTACTCTACTCTACTCTAACGTAGCCTAGCCTAGTTTAACCTAGCTCTACTCTACTCTACTTTACTATAGCCTAGCCTAACTTAACTCTACTCTCCTCTGCTTACTCAGCTCTACTCTTTTTTTCCTCTACTGTACTTTGCTCTACTCTAGACTGTTCTACTCTACTCTACTCTACTCTACTTTGCTCTACTCTGCTCTGCTCAAACCTCGTCTTGTCTAGCCTAGCCTAACCTTGCTCTACTCTTTTACGCTCTTCTCTATTTTGCTCTTCTTTGCTCTACTCTACTCTACTCTGCTCTATCTTAGCCTAGCCTAGCCTAACTTACCTCTACTCTACTCTACTTTACTATACTCTACTATGCTCTACTTAGCTCAACTTAGCTCTGTTCTACTCTTCTCTACTATGCTTAGCTCAGCTTAGCTCTATTCTACTCTTCTCTACTCTGCTCTACTCTATTATGCTCAACTCTGTTCTACTCTGCTCTGCTCTTCTCTGCTTTGCTTTACTTAGCTCTACTCTACCCTACTCTACTCTATTCTACTCTAGGATAGCCTAGCCTACCTAGGCTAGCCTAGCTTAACCTAGCCTCACCTCGCTATTCTCTACTTTCCTTTACTTTACTCTACTCTACCCTACTCTAATCTACTTTACTCTACTCTAACTTAGCCTATCCTAGCTTAGCATAACCTTGCTCTACTCTATTCTACTCTAGCCAAGCTTAGATTAACCTAGCACTACTCTACTCCTCTCTGCTCTACTCTTCTCTACTCTACTCTGCTCAACTCTACTCTGCTCTACTCTACTCTTATCTGCTCCATTGTACTTTAGCCTAGCATAGCTTAACCTTGCTCTACTCTGCTTTACTCTACTCTATTCCAGTATAGCCTAACCTAGCCTAGCCTATTCTTGCCTTGTCTTGCTTAACCTAACCTAGCTCTGATCTACTCTACTCTACTTTACTATAACCTAGCTTAGCCCAGCCTAGCCTAACCTAGCTCTACTCTATTATGTCTTGCTTTGCTCTACTTTACTATTCTCTAATCTTCTCTGCACTTTTTTGTTTTGTTCTTCTCTACTCTGCTCTGCTCTTCTCTACTCTACTCTACATTGCTCTATTCTACTCTACTCTACATTGCTCTATTCTACTCTACTAAACTCTCGCCTAGTTTACCCTAGCCTAGCCTAGCCAACCCTAACCTAGCTCTACTCTACTCTGCTATACTTTACTCCACTCTACACTTGCCTAGCCTAGCCTACTCGAGCCTAACCTAGCTTAGTCGATCATAACTCTATTCTACTTTACTCTAGTCTACTCTACTCTAATCTAATCTACTATATTCTACTCTACTCTACTCTAACTTTGCCTAACCTAACCTAGTCTAACCTAGCTATACTTTACACTACTAAACTCTACTCTACTCTAGCCTAGCCTAGCTTTCCCTACTCTAACCTAGCCTAGCCAAACCATGCCTAACCTAACCTAGCTCTACTCTACTTCACTCTACTCTACTCAACTCTACTCTAATCTACTATATTCTAGTCTACTCTACTCCAACTAAGCTTAGCCTAACCTAGCTCTACTTTGCACTACTCCACTCGACTTTAACTTAGACTAGCCTAGCTTAACCTAACTCTACTCTGCTCTACTCTTCTTTGCTCTGCTCTATTATACTCTGCTATGCTCTACTCTTCTCTACTCTACTCTACTTAGTTCAATTGTATTATAGCCTAGCCTAGCCTAACCTATCTTTACTCTACTTTACTCTACTCTGCTCAACTCTTGTCCACTCTACCCTAGCCTTGCCTAGCCAAGTCTATCCTCGCTTACCCTAGCCTAACCTAGCTCTGCTCTTCTCTACTCTAATCTACTTTAACATAACCTAGCCTTACCTAGCTCTACTCTACTTTGCTTCTCTCTGCTATACTCTTCGTTGCTCTACTCTACTTTGCTCCACTTTGGTCTGCTCTACCATACTGTGCTCTGCTCTGCTCCACTCTGCTCTACTTTGCTCTAATCTACTCTACACTACTTTTCTTTAGCTTAGCCTTGCCTAGCCTAGCTTAACCTAACCTAGCTCTACTCTACTCAACACTATTCTACTCTAGCCTAACCTTGCCTAGCCTAGCCTAACCTTACCTTGCCTAGACTAGCCTTGCTATACTCTATTTTAACCAACTCTACTCTACTCTACTCTTGCCTAGCTTTGCCTAGCCTTACCAAGGCTTTGCTCTACTCTACTCTGCTATGCTTTACTCTTCTCTGCTCTACACATCTCTTCTCTTCTCTTCTCGTCTCTACTCTAATCTACTCTGCTATACTCTTCTTTACTCTGCTCTACTTTGCCCTACTCTACTCAGCTCCAATCTACTTTTCTCTACTCTACTCTAGCTTAGCCTAGCCTAATTGAGATCTACTCTACTCTACCCTACTCCACTCCACTCTACTCTACTTTACTATACATTACTCTACTCTACTCTAGCCTTGTATAGCCTAGCCAAGCCTAACATAGCTCTACTCTATTCTACTCTAATCTAACCTAGCCTAGCCTGGCCTAGCCTAACTTAGCTTTTCTCTACTTTGCTCTGCTCCACTATGCTTTTCGTTTCTCTGCTCTGCTATTCTCTGCTCTACTCTGCTCTGCTTTGTTTTACTCCACTCTATTATACTCCAACCCAACCTAACTTAGCCAACCCTAATCTAGCTCTACTATACTTTGATCTACTCTACTAAGCTCAACTCTACTTTACTCTATCCTTGCCTAGTCTAACCTATCCTAGCCTAGCCTGACCTTTCTTTATTCTACACTGCTCTACTCTACTCTACTCTAACAAAGCCTTGTCTAGCATAGACTAACCTAACCTAGCTCTACTCTATCGTAGTCTAGCCTTGCTTATCCTAACTTAGCCTAATCTAGCTCTACTCTACTCTGCTTGGCTCATCTCTACCCTTTTCAACTCTACTCTACTCTTTTCTACTTGACTTTACTCTACTCTTCTCTACTCTACTCTAAACTAACCTTTCTTAGCCCAACCTAACCTGCTCTACTTTACTCTGCTCTAGCCTAGCCTAACCAAGCCTAGCCTAGCCTAACCCATTCAGCTCTACTCTGCTCTCCTCTACTCTACTTTCCTCTACTTTGCTCTACTCTACTCTATTCTACTTTGCTTTGTTTTGCTCTACTCTGCTCTACTCTGCTCTACTATGCTCTAGTCTACTCCACTCTACTTTGCTCTACACTACTTTACTCTACTCTACTCTAGCCTAGCCTTACCTTGCCATGCCTAATCTAGCTCTACTTTACTCTACTCTACTCTACTCTACCCTTCTCTACTAAACTCTACTCTAATTTACTTAAGCCTAGCCTAGCCTTGATTATCCTATCGTAACCTAACCTAACCTAGCTTGGCCTAACCTTGCTCTACTCTTGTCTCCTCTACTCTACTCTACTCTACTCTACTTAACTCTACTCTACTCTACTCTACACAACACAAACCTAGCCTTGCCTTGCCAAGCCCAACCTACATCGACTATACTCTACTCTACTCTATTCTACTCTAGCTTAGCCTCTTTTAGCCTCGTTAAACATAGCTTTAATTTGCTCTACTCTACTTTGCTTTGATCTGCTCTGATATGCTTTACTCTACTCTACTTTGCTCTACTTTTCTCTACTCTACTATACTTTGCTCTGCTCTACTCTACTATACTCTACTCTTCTCTACTCTACTCTAGCCTTATTTAGCATAACCTAGTCGAGCCTAGCCTAATGTAGCTCTACTCTACTCTCCTCTACACTACTCTACTCTACTCTACTCTACTCGACTCTAGCCAAGCCCTGCTAAGCCTAGGCTACCCAAGCCTAGCTTAACTTAGCTCTACCCTACTTTACTCTACTCTACTCTACCCTACTCAACTAAAACATAGCCTAGCCTAGCCTAGCTCAACCAAGCTGTACTCTACTCTAGCCTAGCTTAGCCTAACCTAGCTCAATGCTACTCTACTTGGCTCTACTCTTCTCTACTCTACTTTGCTCCACTCCACTCTATTTTGCTGTACTCTAACCTATCCTAGCCTAATTAGCTCTACTCTACTCTACTCTACTATACTATATTATACTCTACTCTACGCTACTCTGCTCTATTCTTCTGTATACTTCTCTAGCCTAGCATAACCTATCTCTACAATACTCTACTATACTCTATTCTACTATACTATGCTCTACTCTACTCTACTTTTTTTTACTCTACTCTACTTTATAATACTTTACTGTACTCTACTCAACTCAAACTTAGCCTAACCTAGCCAAGCCTAGCTACAGCTAACCTAGCTCTACTCTGCTCTACTCTACTCTACTCTATTTTACTCTGCTCTACACTACTCTTTCGTGCTTTTATCTACTATACTCAACTCTACTCTACTCTACTTAACTTTGTTGTACTCTACCCTACTCTAGCCTAGCCTAGACTAACTGAGCTCTATTCCACTTTACTCTACTCTACTCTACATTAGCCTAGCCTAGCAAAGCCAACCCTAACCTAACCTAGCTCTCCTCTACACTATTAAACTATTGTATACTACACTCTACTCTACTCCATTCTACTCTACTCTATTCTACCCTATTATACTCTACTTTACCCCACTCTACTCTACTCTACTCTACTTTATTATACTCTACTTTAACCTAGCCTAACCTAACCTAGCTCTACTATACTCTACTCTATCCTAGCCTACCCTAGTCAAGCTTAACTAAGCTTAACCTAGCCTAACTTAGCTCAACTCTACACTTTTTTTGCTCTTCTTTACTATACTCTAATCTATTCTACTATCTTTAGCTCTGCTTTGCTATGCTTTATTCTATTCTATTATACTTTGTTCTACTATACTCTACTCTACTCTACTCTACTCTTGTCTACTCTAATAGAGCCTAGCTTACCTTAGCTTAACCTAGCTCTTCTCTACTCTACTCTACTCTGTCATTCTCTATTATGCTCAGCTCAGCTCTACTCTGCTCTACTCTACTATGCTCTACTTGTTTTTGCTATGCTCTACTCTACTGTGCTTTAACCTAGCCTCACAAATCCTAGCCTGACCTAGCTCTACTCTACTCTACTCTACTCTTCTCTGCACTGCTCAACTTGTTATTCTCTGTTCTGCTCTGCTCTTCTCTACACTGCACTACTCTATTCTACTCTACTCTAATCTATCCTAGTTGAGCCTTCCACTCCTAACTAACTCCACTTCACTCTACACTACTCTACTCTTCTCCAATCTACTATACTCTACTTAATTCTACTTTACTTTAGCCTAGCCCAGTCTTCCTAGCTTACCCTCACCTAGCCTAACCTAGCCTAGCCTAACCTAGCTCTACTATACTCCCCTCTACTCTACTATACTCTATTTTACTCTACTCTACTTTACTCTACTTAAACCTAGCCTTGCCTAGCTTAGCCCAACCAACCTCTACTCTATTCTACTCTAGCCTTATAAAGCCTAGCCTAGCCTAACTTAACCCTGCTCTGCTCTACTATACTCTGCTTTACTCATTTTTTCTCTGCTTTGCTCTACTCATATCTACTTTATTCAGCTTTGCTTTGCTCTACTTTGCTTTGCATTACTAAACTCTTCTCCACTATACTCTGCTCTACTCTACTTTACTCTACTCTACTCTATTCTAGCCTAGTTTAGCATAGCATAACTAGCCTAGCCTAACGTAGCTATACTCTACTATAGCTACAAAACTCTACTCCACTCAACTCTATCATAGCCTAGCCTTGCCTAGCCTAGCTTAACCAAGCTCTACTCCACTTTACTCTACTCTACTCTAATCTACTCTACTCCAACATAGCCTCACCTAGGTAAGCTAAACTTTGCTCTACTCATCTCTACTCTACTCTAGTCATGCCTAGCCTAGCTTAGCCTATCTTTGCTCTGTTATACTCTACTATGCTCTGCTCTACTCTACTTTGCTCTGCTCTTCTCTACTATACGCTTGCTTGGCTTACCCTAACCAAGCTTTACTCTACTCTACTATACCATATTTTATTATACTCTACTCCACTCTACTCCACTCTACTCTTCTCTACTCTTCTCTAAGCTAGCCTAACCTAGCTTAGCCTAACCTAACCCAACCTAGCCCAACCTAGCTCTACTCCACTAACCTCAAATATATTATACTCTACTCTACTTTACTCTATTCTACTCTACTCTACTTTACTCTATTTCTACTTTACTCTATTGTAAGATAGCCTAGCTCAGCCTAACCTTGCTCTACTCTGCTCTGCTCTACACTTCTCTACTATGCTCTGCTTCATTCTACTCTACATTACTCTCTTCTTCTCTGTTATACTTTTCTCTTTTCTACTCTACTATTCTATACTCTGCTCTTCTTTGCTCTACTCTACTATATGCTTCTCTTCTCTGCTCTACTCTGTGCTTCTCTACTTTACTATTGTCTACTCTACTTTACTATTATCTACTCTACTCTACTCTAGCCTAGCCACCCCTACCCTAGCCTAGCCTAGCTTAGCCTAACCTTGCTCTACTCTACTCTACTCTACTCTACTCTATTATACTCTACTCTAACCTAACCTAGCTTAGTCTAGCTTCACCTAGCTCTACTTTACTCTACTCTACTCTAGCCTTACCTAGCTTAACCTAACTCTACTTTACTTTCTTACTCAGCATTACACTTCTCTACTACACTTTGGTCTACTTTGTTTTTCTCTTCTCTACTCTACTCTATTTCACTTGGCTCTACTCTACTCAACTCATCTCTGCTCTAACCTAGCAAAGCCTGGCCTAGCCAAACCTAGCTTTACTCTACTATGCTTTGCTTTTCTCTGCTATGCTCTGCTTAACTCAGCTCTACTCTACTCAACCCTACAATGCTCTGCTCTTTTCTGCTCTACTTTGCTCTACTCAAATCTACACTACTATAACCTAACGTAGCCCAACTAGCACTACTTTACTATGCTTTGCTCTGCTCTGCTCTACGTAGCTCAGCTCAGCTCATCTCAATTGTGCTCTACTCTACTCCAATCTACACTACTCTACTCTAAAATACTCTAACTTAGCCTAGCCTAGCCTAGTATAACCTAGCTCTACTCTGCTCTACTCTACTCTACTCTACTCTATCTAGCCTAGCAAAGCCTAACTTAGCTCTACTTTACTCTACTCTCTACTACTTTGCTCCACTCTACTCTAATATACTCTATTATACTTTAGCTTAGCCAAGCCTAATGTAGCAATTATCTCCTCTACTCTACTTGCCAAACTCTATTCTATTCTACTCTAGCATAGCTTAGCGAAGCATAGCCTATTCTTACCTAGCCTAATCAAGCCTAGCCTAACCTAACCTAGCTCTATTCTACTCTACTCTAAGATAGTATAGCCTAACCTAGCCTAACCTTGCTCTACTCTATTCTACTTTGCTCTGCTCTGCTCTACTCTACTCTACTCTGGTCTATTTTACTGTACTATACTTTGCTCTACTTTGCTTTGCTCTATTATGCTCTACTTTAATCTGTGCTACTTTACTATGTACTATTCTGCTCTACTCTACTCTACTCTAGCCTAGCTTAGCCAAGCCTAGCCTAACCTAGCTCTACTATACTCTACTCTACTCTGGCCTTGCCTCACCTACTCTAGTCTAGTCTAGCCAAGCCTAGCCTAACCAAGCTCTACTCTACTTTGTTCTACTATACTCTACTCTACTTTAATCTATTATATTGTATTATACGAGTAGAGTAGAGTAAAGC
>JAIUJO010000571.1:370000-371823 GCA_023846275.1 Vanilla planifolia | reverse complement strand
CTTATTCTTTTTATTCTTCTTCATCTTCTTCTTCCTCTTCTTTTTCTACTTCTTCTCCTTCTTCCTCTCCATCTTCTCCTACTTCTTCTTCTCCTTCATCATCTTCTTCTTCTTCTCCGACTACTACTTCTCCTCCTTCTTCCTCTTCCCCTTCTCCCTCTTCTTCCTCTTCTTCTTCTTTTTCTCTTTCATCTTCTTCTTCTTGTTCTTCCTCCTCTTCTTCTTCTTCTTCCTCTTCTTTCTCTATTTCATTTACTTTTTCTTCTTCTTCATCATCCTCTTCTTCTCCTTTTCCTCCTTTTTCTTCTTGTTGTTGTTCTTCTTCTTCTACTTCTCCTTCTTCTTATTCTTCTTCTTCTTTAACTTCTTCTTCTTAATCTTCATCTTCTTCTTCTTCTTCTTGTCCTTCTTTTTCTTCTTCTTCTTGTTCCACTTCTTTTTCTTCTTCTTCTTCTTCTTCTACTTCTTCCTGTTCTTCTTTTCTTATTCTACTTCTTCTTCTTTTTCTTCTTCTTCTTCTTCTTCTTCTTTTTCTTCTTATTCTTCTTCTTAATTATTATCTTCTTCTTCTTATTCTTCTTCCTTGCCAACTTCTTTTGCTTCTTTTTCTACTTCTTCTTCTCCTTCTTCTTCATCTTCTTCTTCTTCTCCCTCCTCTTCTTCAACTTCAACTTCTTCTTCTTCATCTTCTTTCTCATCTTCTTCTTTTTCTTCTTCCGCTATCTCTTCTTTTTGTTCTTCTTCTTCTCCTTCTTCTTCATCATATTCTTCTTCTTCTTCTTCTTTATCCTCCTCCTCTTCTTCTTCTTCTTCCTCTTCTTCATCATCATCTTCTTCTTCTTATTATTTTTTATCTTCTTTTCTTCATTTTCTTCTTCTTCTTTTTCTTCTTCTTCTTCTTCTTTTACTTCTTCTTCTTCTTTTAACTTTTCCTTTTCTTGTCTACTTCTTCTTCTTCTTCTTCTTCTTCTTCTTCTTTTTCCTCCTCTTTTTTCTTCTTATTTTTCATCTTAATCATCATCTTCTTCATCCTATTCTTCTTCCTCTCCACCTTCTTCTACATCTTCTCCTTCTTCTCCCTCCTCTTCTTAAACTTCTACTTCTTCTTCTTCTTCTTCCTCGTTCTCCTCTTCTTCTTCTACCTTTTCTTTTTGTTCTTCTTCTTCTTCTCCTCCTTCATCATAATCTTCTTCTTCTTCTTCTTTCTCCACCTCCTCTTCTTCTTCTTCCTCTTCTTCTACATCATCTTCTTCTTCTTCTTCTTTTTATGTATTTTCTTCATTTTCTTCTTCTTCTTCTTTTTCTTCTTCTTCTTCTTCTTCTTCTTCTTCTTTGTCTTCTTCTTCTTCTTCTTCTTCTTCTTTGTCTTCTTCTTCTTCTTCTTCTTCTTCTTCCTCCTCCTCCTCTTCTTCTTCTTCTCTTTCTTCTTCTTCCCCTTCTACTTCTTCTTTTTCTTCTTCTCGTTCGTCTTCAACATCTTCTTCTTTTTATTCATCTTCATCTTCTTCTTCTCTTCTTCTTGTTCCTCATCTTCTTTCTTTTGTTCTTCTTCTTTTCCTTCTTAATTTCCATTTTCTTAATCATCATCTTCTTCTTCTTATTCTTCTTCTTCTTCTTCTTCCTCTTCTTCTTCTTCTACTTCTTCTTCTACTCCTACTACTTCTTCTTCTTCTTCGCCTACCTCTTTTCTTTCTTTTTTTTCTACTTCTCCTTCTCCTTCTTCGTCTACATCTTCTTCTTCTCCTTCTCGTCCTACTTCTTCTTCTTCTCCTGCTTCTTCCTCTTCTTTCTCTTCCTCTTCCTCTTCTTCTTCTTCCTCTTCC
>JAIUJO010000571.1:345000-347500 GCA_023846275.1 Vanilla planifolia | reverse complement strand
TCTTCTTCCTTTTCTATCTTTATGTATTACGTCTTCTTCTTCTTCATTTTCTTCTTCTTTTTCATCTTTTCATTCTTCTTCTTCTTCTTCTCTTTCCTCTGTTTTTTCATCTTCTTCTTAGTCTTCTTCTTCTACTTCTTCTTTTCTTAGTCTTCTTCTTCTTCTTTTTCTTCTTCTTTATATTCTTCTTCTTCTCCTTCTTTCTCTTCTTAACCATCTTCATCTTCTTCCTCTTCAACTTGTTCTACTTCTTTTTCATCTTTGTCTTTTTCTACATCTTGTTCTTCTCCTTCTTCTTCTTCTTCTTCTTCTTCTTATTCTCCTCCTCCTGCTTCTTCTTCTCCTCCTTCGTTATCTCCTTCTTCTTCTTCTTATTATTGTTATTATTATTATCGCTCTTCTTTTTCCTATTCTTCTTCTTCTCCTACTCCTTCTTCTTCTTAATCTTCTTCTGCATCATCGTCATCATCATCATCTTCTTCTTCTTCTTCCTCCTCATCTTCATCTTCTTCTTCTTCTTCTTCATTTTCTTCTACTTCTTCGTCTTCTTCTTCTTCTTCTTTTTATTCTTCTTCTTCTTCTTCTTCTTCTTCTTCTTTTTCTTCTCTTCTTCTTTTTCTTTCTCTTCTTCTTCTTCTTCTTCATCTTCTTCTTCTTCTTCTTCTTCTTCTTCTTCCTCTTCTTCTTCTCCTTCTTCTCCTTCTCCATCTCCTTCTTCTTCTTCTCCTTCCTCTTGTTCTTCTTTTTCTTCTTCTTCCTCTTCCTCTTCTACGTCTTCAACTTCATCCTCTTCATCTTGCTCTTCATCTTTTTCTCCTTTTTCTTCATCTCCTTCTTCTTCGTCTTCATCTTCTTCTTCTTCTTCTTCTTTGTCTTCTACCTCTTTGCCTACTTCTTCTTCTTCCTCCTCTTCTTCTTCCTCTTCTTCTTCTTCTACTTTACCTTCTCTTTATTTGTCTACTTCGTCTTCTTTTTCTCAATCCTTTTCTTGTTCTTTTTTTTGCTCTTGTTCTTCTTCTTCATCTCCTTCTTCATCTGCTTCTTCTACTTCTACTTCTTCTTCTTCTTCTTCTCCTTCTTCTTCTTCTTCTTCTTCTAAATCTTCGTCTTCTTTTTCTTCGCCATCTTCTTCTACTTGTTCTTCTTCTTCTTCTTCTTCTTCTTCTTCTCTTTCTTCATCTTCTTCTTCATCTTCTTTGTCTTCTTGTTCTTCTTCTTCTTCTTCTTCTCCATCATCATCATCATTATCAAATTCTTCTTCCTCTTTGTCTTCTTCTTGTTCTTCTACTCCTCCTTCATCTTCTTCTACTCCTTCCCCTTTTCCTTCTTCTTCATCTTCTTCTTGTTTTCTTCTTCTTCTCCTCCTCCTCCTCCTTTCTCTTCTTCTTCTTCTTTTCCTTTTCTTCTTCATCTTCTCCTTCTTCTTCTTCTTTTTCTTCTTCTTCTTCTTCTTCTTTGTCTTCTTCTTCTTCTTCTTCTTCTTCTTCCTCTTCTTCTTTCTTTCTTCTTTTTCTCCTTCTTCTTCTTCTTCTTCTTCTTCTTCTTCTTCTTCTCGTTCTTCTTCTTGTTCTTCTTCTTCATCGTCTTCTACTTTGACTTCTTGCTCTTGTTCTTCTTCTTCGTCTTCTGCTTCTGTCTTCTTCTTGTTCTTCTTCTTCTCCTTCTTCTTCCCCTTCTTCTTCTTCATCTTCATCATCTTTTTCTTCATCTTCATCTTTTTCTTCCTCTTCTTCTTCCTCTTCTTCATCTCCTTTTTCTTTTCCTTCTTCATCTTCTTCTTTATCTTCTTCTTCTTCTTCTTCTTCTTCTTCTTCTTCTAGTTCTTCCTCTTCTTGGTCCTCTTCTTCTCCTTCTTCTTCCTCTTCTTCTTCTTCTTCTTCTCCTTCTTCTTCATCATCATCATCTTCTTCTTCTTCTTCTTCCTCTTCTTTAGGTTTTCTTAACCTTTTTTTGTCTTATTATTATTATTATTATTGTTATTATTATTATTATTATTCTCCTTCTTCTTCATCGTCTTCTTCTTGTTCTTTTTCATCGTATACGTCTACCTCTTCTTTAACTACTTTTTCTTCTTCCACTTCTACTTCCAACTCCTCTTCTTTTTCTTGTTCTTCTTCTTCTTCTTCTTCCTTTTTTGTTCTTCTTCGTCTTCTTTAAATTCTTCCTCCTCATTTTCTTCTTCTTTGTTTTCTTGTTCATCTTCTTCTTCTTCTTCTTCTTCTTCGTCTTAACCTTCTTCTCCATCTTCTTCTTCTTTTTCTTCTTCTGCTCCTTCTTCTCTTTCACCTTCTTCTACTTTTTCTTCTTCTTCTTCTTCTTCTTTTCTTCTTCTTCTTCTTCTTCTTCTTCTTGTTCCTCTGCTTCTTCCTCTTCTTCCACTTCTTCTACTTCTTCTTCTTCTTCTTCTTCTTCTTCTTCTTCTTCTTCTTCTTCTTCTTCTTATCTTTCTTGTTCTTCTTCTCTTCTTCTTCTTTTTCTTCTACTTCTTCTACTTCTTCTC
>JAIUJO010000571.1:185000-327500 GCA_023846275.1 Vanilla planifolia | reverse complement strand
CTTCTTCTTCATCTTCTTCTTCTTCTTCTTCATCTTATTCTTCTGCTTCTTCTTCTTCATCTTTTTCTTTTTTCTCTTCCTCTTCTTGTTCTTCTTCTTCTTCTCTCTCTCTCTCTTCCTCTCCTTCTTTTTCCCTTCACTCCTTGTTCTACAACTTTTACTTCTTCTTTTTCTTTTTCATCTTCTTCATTTTCTTCTTTTCTTCTTCTTCTCCTTCGTCTTCTTCATCTTCTTCATCTTCTTTTTCTTCTTCCTCTTCTACTTCATCTTCTTCTTCTTCCTTGCCTTCTTCTTCTTCGTCTTCATCATCATCATAATCATCATAATCTTCTTCTTTTTCGTATTCTTGTTCTTCTTTTTCTTCTTCCTTTTCTTCGACTTCTTCTTCTTCTTCTCCTCTTCCTTCCTCTTTTCTTCTTTTACTTCTTCATCTTCTTCTTCTTCATTATCTTTGTCTTCTTTTTCTTCTTCTTCCTCTTTTCATTCTTCTTCTCCTTCTTAATCTTCTTTTTCTTCTTCTTTTTCTCATTCTTCTTCTCTTTCTTCATCTCATTTTGTTTCTTCTTCTTCATTTTCTTCTTATTCTACTTTTCTACTTCTTCTTCTTCTTCTTCTTCTTCTTCTTCTCCTTCTTTATCTTCATTTTCTTCTTCATCTTCTTCTTGTTCTTCTTATACTTCCTCTTCTTTTTCTTATTCATTTCCTTCTTCATCATCTTCTTTTTTCTTCTTGTTTTTCTTCTTCGTCATCTTCTTCTTCTTCTTCTTCATCTTGTTCTCCTTCTTCCTCATCTTCTTCTTCTTCTTTGGCTTCTTCTTCGTCATCTTCTTCGTCTTCTTCTTCCTCTTCCTAATCTTTTGTCTTTTCTTTTTAGTCTTCTTCTTCATATTCTTCTTCTTCAGCACCTTTTCCTTCCTCTTCTTCTCCTTCTTCTTCTTCTTCTTCTTCTTCTTCCTCTTCTTCTTCCCCTTCTTCTTCCTCTTCTACTTCTTCTTCATCATCTTCTTCTTCCTCTTTTTCTTCTCGTTGTTCTTTTCCATCTTCTACTTCTTCTTCTACTTCTTTTTCTTCTTCTTCCACTTCATCTTCTTCTTCATCTTCTCCTTCTTCTTCGTCTTCTTGTTGTTCTTCTTCATCTTCTTCATTATCATCTTGTTCTATACCTTCTTCAATGTCTCGTTCTTCTTCTTCTTCATCATCTATATTCCATGTGATGCACTCATATGTGTAAGTTAGTAAATATTGCAAGCACATGGATAATAAGAAATACTATTTGTAGGTCTATTCTTAGTAATTTACTTCATTGTTTTTAGGCATTTGGTTGAGAATCCTTCTTAAATTCAATTTCATTCTTGTTAGCTAATTGGCTTGGCATCCTTCTTATTTCATTGTGTCCAACCAATCTTAACGTGAAGGCGAACCATCTTCTTATAAAAGATTTGGTTAAGGGGCTTGGTTTGTAGGATCGTAAAAAATGGAGAGTTTATCCTCATTTTGTTTGATATTTTGTATTGTGCATTTCCCTTGGGCTAAATCAAATGAAAGAGATGTGGTGTGATGGCAATTAAGTAAGGATAAGGTGGTGTACTCGAAGACCATTCACAACATTATGCATACAAGCTAGAATTTTGATAATATGGAGTCATGTGGCTTTGAAAAGTTTGTGTTGCCTTCGATAGCATCTTCTTATGGAGATTAATGTTAAATCTACTTCTTATTCGCAACTAACTTCATGCATAATGGATTGAGATGTCATAGATTTTGTCAATGAATGGGAATAGTGATTTGTAGCATTGCTTGTGGTGGTGCCATAGCACAAATGAATTATGGTCCAACAATATCGTAAATGACAGTTTCACATTCGATAAGGTAAATGACAAGGATGTTACTTCATTAATTAAGCCTCATAATTGAATGTCTTTAAGTGTGCAGGTGGTTATTTCTTATCATACAATTAAGTTCATTTCTTTGGCATTATTTACTCTTGGCTTTATAAGAAAATAGAAGAACAAGTGGATAAGATTCTTAATTCAACTATACTCCAAAAGATACTCAAATTGCTATTACGACTACTACTTGTTTCAACTCTCCAACTTTTTCAAATAGGACCCTTGTAGCCTTGACGAGCTTGTTTTACCACCTATTGGACCCCTCCTCCAATGTATTTGGTTAAAATCAATTGGGGTGTAGTTCTGTAGGTTGATCCCATTGCTAAAAATTGCATTGTTGTTTGTGATGACATGTGTAGACTTATTACATTGCTGGAAAGAAATTAGTTTCTGATGTAGCTTTAGGCATGAAGATTATTACTACTCTAGAAGTAATGGAACTACTTAAAAGCTTACTTCTTAATGTCTAAATAATGGAGATTAAATCAAACTCAACTATAGCCATTACTATAATGAACCAGTTGCTTTTGACTTAAGTGAAAAGAGGCACATACCAAATTAATGATGTTGAGCACACTCATGTAATTACAAAATTTTTTGTCCAAGATCAACGTCAATAATGCAAGCAAAAATCAACGTCAAAACTTGGCAAACCACAAAGAAACGCTATGTTAATCACTAAAAACTTTTGCAATTCCACAAGAAGCATGTCTTACTTGTTCGGTCAGCCATGCTGCATGCACAAAAAGATAACGTGGGGCATGGTTTGACACAATGTGCTACATCATTTAGAGGCAACAACATGTTAAAATAACACATGTCAAAGCACAATTTGCACCATTGAAGCATCACTATGACTCGGGAAAAAGGGCACAAAACAAAGCCTAGAGATACAAACAAGGTGTGATACTTCCACATTGCACCAAGTCAAGTCTCTATTAAAGTGACACCTCATTCCTTCATTAGTAGTCTTAAGTGATGACCCACATTACATCAATTTGAACACTTCACTGTACCATTCAACTTGTAAGAGCAATAAGTAGTGTTTTCAAAGGGCAAGTATGTACTCAATGTGAGTAAAGATTAACACTTACTAGGAATTTCTCATTGAAGACAAACAATTATATTGATCTATCCCCATCACAAACAAATGTTTACAGAATATCTAAACCTTTTAACCAAGGTAATGTGCTTATTTAATACATTAATGTATTGTAAGTACAACCAAAAACTATATAAGAGCATCATAGACAAATTATTACCTCAAACCTGTATGCCTTGACCAACCTTAGTTCATGTAAAAAGTTGGTCATAGGGCTTGAACCCCACATAGCTTGTTAGCTTGTTAGGTCCTATTTATTAACAAAATTAACCAAAAAATTGCTCTATCAATGGAGAAAGATAATGCACCCTCACTAATAAAATCAACAAGGGGCTCTTAATCTATCAATCCTTGTTATGTCTGGACCTGGTAAGTTTGCATGTGTTGAGCTAAATTAAGTTACATGCTCAAATACTATACTCCTAACAGTTTCCTTTCATCAATTTATCTAAGTTTTAGCTTTGTAATCATGCTCCCTCAAAACACAAAGGTGGCATGTGGCTAACATAAATTTTAGCAAGTTGAGGTCTTATTTGTTAACTAAATTAAATAGAAATATCTCACTACTAATAAAGAATGGCCATGCATTGCCAATTGTGGAATAAAAAAGAAGCTCTCAATCTATCAATTCTTGCTATGTCTATACCTAATAAGATTTTTTTTGTTGAGTTAAATTAAGCCATAGGCTCTACTCTTCTGGTGCCCATTTGTCAACTTATTTTAGTTTCAACCTTGTGACCATGTCTCCCATGAGACCCATATGATGAATATTCCTCAAAAAGCTGAGGCATTTAAGAAGATAATACTAATAGATGAATAGATGATCGATATGCAGAGGTCGTCCTTTACTAGAGCTTGTGCAATACTTGACTTATCAAAACCACTTAAAGTAGACATGTGGCTCAATAGACTTATGGGTAAGTCATTTAAAAGATTTTAGTATGAGGGGTTTCCCTTAATTTTCTTTACTTTTGAGGAGGTAGGACGTGCATCTAAAATGTCTCCATCTTATATGTCAATGCAAAATTCTCCTATTATTTCTTATGCCAAAAAATATGACTTATAGAGGAAACTAGAAAGCAAGTAAAGAAAGAGGAAGAAAGTGCTAGTGAGAGTGAGGAAAGTGATGCAGAAGGTAGGTGTCAGGGTTTAAGGGCACAGATAGTAGTATAGTCTAGAAAAGTAATGATTATTTCAAAAGGTACAATTAAGGAGGACTGGAAATGTCAACTTCAAAAGAAAGCAGAAGAATATTGAGAAGAGAAACATGGAAAGAAATATACAACAATGATATATAAGGAGGTCAAGGTCCAAAGTTGATGGGACAAAAAAGGGTACATCTATGCTTTATTGGGTTCCTAAAACAAAGAGCTTGGGAGAGGAAGAAAACATTGCAAACTCAAACATAGAAGAAGATCAAGGGTTTAATGGGCATAAAAGTGTAGGAGAGGACTAGGTACAATGTTAATTAAGCATGGAGTATTCCTTAACTCGGTAGGTTCAAGATGAGGAGAATGCAAGCTAATTCACCATGAAGGAGCCACCCATATCTCGGGATGTTGGTAAACACCCCTTGGAACATGTAGTTATAAATGCACATGATATGGATTAAAAGGAGATGTTACACCCAAGTTGTTAGGATGTTTAATTTCCAAATAATAACAATGTATTGGGAGAACTAGCTTTAGTAATGTTTGCTACTTCCTTAATCTTGATGATGTTATGGTGTGATTGAATTTTGTTCTAATTTTAGTTGTCGTACAAATACACACAAGCATGTAGACAAGCACACATATGAAGAAACACATATGCACAAACATTGATGCATGTACCCACATGCACATACATATCTGCACACTTGAACACACACACACAAGCACACACGCAAACACATACACAATCACAAACCATGAGCACACATGCATGTGGACACACCCACACATTCACACAAATAATCACATACACACATACACACACGTCATACATAGACACATGGACACAGACACACAAAAAGATGCATGACCACACACATACATACATACACACCCACACATGCATGCATAAATGCATGCATACTAAAGTAGAAACACACATGCACACATTGCTACACAACCCGCTCTATTCTTCTCGCACACATACCCACAAAAATACACATGCATGAATGCATCTATGTAGACACACACATGAACACAAAGGCATAAGCATAAGCACACAATAGATGCATGCACCCATGTACACAATTGCATACACACATGTAAGCCAATGCACACACTACACATATGCATGCATATACATGCACAAAGACGTCAGTGCAATGACATTCATGTGAACACAAGCAGACACATGCACAATATCATAGATAAATGCACAACACACACACACACGTACAAGCATACACATACACACACGCATGCATGTATGCATGCACATACAAATATGCACGCACACACATGTGCAAGCACAAGCAAACATGAATGCACACATAGGCACACACAAGCACACACACAAGCACACACACATACACAGATGTGCATATACAAATGTATTAACACACATGTGCATACATAGGCATGCACAGATGAACACAAGCACACATATGCACTAATAAACACACACATGTGTGCACAGGCACACACACATGCAAGTACAGACACACACACACACACATACACATATGCACACACATGCACATAGATGTACACACCAACACACAAACACAGGTGTGTGCATCTGCACACTCCATGCATGCACATACATATATACCCACACACAGACACACGTATGTGCACACACACACCCCTACAAACAGACCTCACCCCCCCCCCACACATATGCACACTTGCACACACACAAACACGCACATGCACTTGCACACATATACAAAAGCACTCACATAGACCCATACATGCAAAGATACATCCCAAATAGACATGCACATGCACACATGTACACACAGACACATGCATGTTCACATGCACACAAGACAAGACACACAAACATACACACACACATGTGGATAGTGACTCACACACATGCACACATCCATAAACACATGCAATAACACACATGCACCCACAAATAGACACACATGAACATGTTTGCACATGAACATACACAAAACTCACACACAAGCACACATGTACATACATGCAAAGTCAGATAATCATGTACACACACATAGGCACATGCACATACACACACACACACACATACACACATGCATGCATGCACACAAACATGCAACATATGCACACACAATACGCACACACATGTATACAAACTCAAGCACTCACAATCATGCATAGACACACAAATACATAGAGAAGCATGCAAGCATGTGCACACACAAACATGCTCACACACATACATTCAAACGCACACTCACACAAAGATAAACAGTCACAAACTCATGTATACATGCACATGCACACATACAACATTCACATGCACTTATACACACACATACATACACATATATATGCACACACACATAGACACTCATATGTGAACACACATGCACATGCATACATTCACACACGCGCACACCCGTAAATAGTCGCACCCATGCACAGAAACACACACCATAGTCATGCACACATATAAACAAGCAGACACAACCACAAATGCATAAACACATGCACACTCACTCACACACAAATGCACTCATACTAAAGCACATAAGCACAGATGCACACACAAGCATGCAGCTAAATAAACTAAAACATGCATCCATATGAACACACACATAGAAATATACATGACCATGAACACACTCGGATGCACACATGCGTGCACACTCGGACACATGCACATAAACAAACACACACAAGATATACGCATGCACATGCACAGATGCACTTACACACTCATACATGCATAGACACAAAGAGAAACATACTTGCACAGTCACACCCACACATAGACACATGCCAAATGGTGCATACACAAATATGTACACACACAAACACATGTGCTCCCAGGTACATGCACACACATGCATGTACTATAGCATATATGCAAATACACTCACACAAGCACAAGCACAAACACACACATGCACATACACGCATGCACGTACATTCACACACAAAGATAGAGACACATAGACATGCACACACACATGCACGCACACACATACATGCATATGCATGTGCACATCTGCAATACACGCAAACATATGTAGAGATACATATATGTACTTGTACAACAACTCACACACCTATATACATAGGCTCACACATGCACACATGCATGCATAATCACTCATACATCCACATAAGCAAACATGCATGCACACACGTTTGCTCACACACATGCACACATGTCTGCACACACAGACATGCTTCACATGCATGCATAAACTTGTAATCAAATATGTGCACACACACACATACTGGCACACTTATGCACACACTCCCCCCACACAAGCAAAACACACACAAAACCACACACATGGGCACACATATACACAACGACACTCGAGGACACGTACACGTGCACACGTGCACACGTGCACACAAGCATAGACACAATGTACTTACACAAGCACACTCACACATTAATACATGCATACATACACACACACACACACCTACACATGGACACAAATAGATGGGCACACATTAACACCTATATGCCACAAGCACACCCACATGCATACATGCACGCAAGCAAACATGCGCATCTACACAACCACAGACCACCACATACACACATGCATGACCACACACACACACACTTGCACATACACATGTACCCACACACTCACACAAGAAACACTCACATACACATATACTCACTCATATGAACACAAACTCACACATGCACACACACACACACACACACACTTGTACATGCACATGCACACACACATAGGCACACATACAGACAAGCAAGCATGCACATGCATACACATGCACACACACACACGCACATATGCATAGACACAAGCATGAACAAACACATGAACGCACACATGCATAAACACACACACACACACACACGACACACATGTGTTTGTGTGCACACATACACATGCACACACACACATGTGCACACAATTATATACACACCCATAGGCACAGGCACACACATACAAGCACAATACACACACACACACAAATATGTACATGCAAATACACACACTAGCATAAGCACCATGCACAAAGTTGCACACAAACACTTTCATGCACACTCAAACATATGCACAAATACAGACATATGTAGGTAGGCTTACACACACACACACATCTACATGCACACACACAAACATGCTCATAAATATACATACAAACACACATGTAGCATGCACACATACACACAAGTGCCTACACTCACACTTAGATGCACACATACACCCATAAAACATGTACATGCATGTGCATACACACGTGCAGGCCTCTATAGTCACTAGCAATAAATCACACATACACTCACACACATACACATACACTCTTGCACATGTACAAATATACAAACACAAGCATGCATTCATGAACATAAACACTTGCGCATGTGCATACATACACACATGGACATGCATAAACACGTATGCACATGTACACATAAGCACACTCCCACACACATTCACTCCCATGCACATACATACACATGAACACACACAAACACATACATACACACATGCATTTATGTACACTCACGCATCACACACAAGCACACAAGCATACGCTTGCACACATGCACACCCATGACCATGCATATGCATGCACAGATAGATAAACATGCACATATAGACATACATGTATGTACACACATGCACATGCACACACACACCCACACACACACACACACACACACCCACCCATAAGCATAAAATCAAACACACATGTATATACACATGTGCACACACACATGCTCCCATGTGCACACAAATACATGTACACAAATGCATATGTAGCCATGCATAGTTGCAAACTCACTTTCACATGTACACACATGCATATTCACATGCATGCATGACCACATGCACACACTTAGATGCATTAGCAAAGGTACACACATGCACAAACACATAAAAGCACCTACACACATGCACACACAAATACATGCACATAGACACACACACACATGCACACATGCACACACACACATGCACACAGTCATGCACACACATGCACATACACATATGGACATAAATACAAACACAAGTACAAAGACATGCACACACAAACACCCACACACATGAGTGAATTCACATATGAACGAATGAACACACACACATGTACATGCATGCATGCATGCACAAACATACAATACACATGCACATGTATGCACATATACTCACACAATTGCACACACGCATACACATGCACAAAAACACCTATACACACAAAAATGTATGCACACATGCATGTACATATAATCACATACACACACACACACAAATGCACACATGCACACACACGTGCACATGCACTAAACACAAACAAACACACATGTATATAAACAAGCAAGCACACACACACACACATGATGACTCACACACATATGGACATACACACAAATCCACACAATTAAGCAAGCATTTACATGCATGTACACATACACACACACACACAAACATGCACACATGCATACACCCATGTGCATACACCCCTATACATACCCATATACACACACAAAGACACCAACATACACACACAAGCCCACATAAGCACACTCACAAATGCCCATATGCATAAACATGCATGGGCACAACCACAAAAGTGAACACACATATGCACATACACATATACACACATACACAAGCACAAATGCACTCAGATATGCAAGTACACACATGCATGCACACACTCACATGCACATTCACGCAACCATGCTTGCACATACACATACACCTGGATATGCACATAAACATATACACAAACACACATACCTACCCACACACACATACATGCACACATACACACACACAAGTGTGCTCTCATGTACAAGCACCTATATACATAGACACACATACATAACTACTCCTGGACATGCACCCACACACTCACATAAGCACACTTACACATGTAAACACACACTCACACAGGCACACATACATACACATGTGCACTCATATGTACTGAAAAACACACACACATACACACACATGTGTGCCAACAAACACGTATACAAATGCATGCATACATACACAAGAATGGGCAAACAAAGACATGTACACACACATATACAACCACAACATTCATGCATGCACATATACACACACAAACAAATAAAAATGCACACACCTACATAGATGTGCACACATGCATACACACATGCATGCACATGCACTCACATGCACAATCACATACATTCACACACATACATACAAACAACCACATGCTTACACATGCATTCATGTGCACATGCACACGCACGTGCATACATACACATGTAGTTATGAATGCATGCACATACACCAAAACCATGAACACACACACACATGCACCCTCCCACTCAAAAACACACATGTGTATGCACGCATATGCATAGACAGGAACACACATGCACACATGCAACCATGCACACACACTTTTTCACATACACACACATGCACACACAAACGTGCATGCACATGCATACACACAAACTCATACACATGCACACATATACATACACACACACACATACACACTTAGATATGCATATGCATGCAACACACATGCAGAAGCATAAACACACATACTCCTTCTTGCACAAAGTCACACAATCAAGCATATACACATGAACTAATAGACACATATACACATAGGTACATGCATGCACATGCACACTCACACACATAAAACAAACACATAAGAATAAAAAAATACTCATGCATATACATATTTCTATGTCTACACACACATGCACATGCACACATACACACATACTCAGACTTACATGCATGCACACACACGCATGCATAACACATGCAAACTTACAAAAGTACATAGGGGCACATACAGATTGACGCACAATTAGACATTTGCAAACATACATGCACACATGTTGATAGCCACACTGACTAAAAAACATGCTCACACACACACTCAAATACATACAAAAGCATTACACATTGTAAGGACCCACACAAATGAACACACTTATACGCACAGAAGAGCACCCACTCATACACAAGCAAATATATACACACATGTGCACACATGCATATAGGCTTGTATAAGAAGACTCGCCCAACATGTACACACATGAAAATGGAAACATCCATGCGTGCACACAAACACTCAAAAATGCACACATGCACACACATACATGCACATGTTCATGCAAACAAATGCACACCTACATGCATGCACCTGTGCCTGCACATGCATACACAAATAGATCAAGGCACACACATGCACACACACATGCATTCTTGCACACTTGCATGGCATGCACATGTTCACCAGCACATATATGCACACACACAAGAACACATGCACATAAGTACACACACATAGTCACATGCACACACACACACAAATAAACATGAAAGCACACACATACACATACCCACTCACACATAAGCACACACACACACACACATCTATGTACAAGCACACGCACATACACATTCATGCATATGCAAAAGCATACACATAGGTAGGTATAAAGACATACAAATATGCACACACAAACACGTGCAAGCACGCACACATGTACATATGCATGTAAACACAACCACTTAGACACACATGCACATAAACACACACAATTGTGCAGACACACACATACACACACACAATTGAAAGCATTCGCGAAAACACGCACATATAGACACGTGCATTCACACACACAAATGTACAAACATGCACACATATGTGCACATACACATAGGCATGTATTGACACACACACACATATGCACGTGCACTTAAATACATGCACTCAAATAAACCCACTTATGCAACACCATACACACATGCAGACACACATACAAACATGCATGCAATCACATGCACACACACACACAAATACAAATGCATAGACATGCACATGTACCCATACAAGTGCACCTACATGCATGCAGACACACAAACCCGCACTCACACCCACAACTACACACGTATACACATGCACACACATGTACTTATGTACATGCATACACACAGACAAATGCACATGCTTATGCACACACACATACATGCATGCACATGTGAATACACACACACATGCATGTAGATACACACATATGCATAAAAACACACATGCATGTGCATACAAACACACACACACTCATACATACACATACTTATGTTGGCACATGCACACCAACAGGCGAGCACATACCCACAGATATGCATAAACATGCACATGGATACATACATGCATGTACACACACAGACTCACACACATATGTAGTTATGTACACACACATAGGAACACACACATGTCATACACCCACAAATACCCACACACACCCACACATGCACACAAACACACACTTGTAGATGCACTCAAGCACACATAAAAATGTACGCATGCACACACACATGCATGTACACACACGTACACATATGGACACATTGATGCTCACACATGCACAAATGCACATGCATGCACATAGGCATACGAACAAATAGACACACACACACCCCCCTATATAAGCATGCATGCACAATCACATACACACATAGGTACACATGTGCACACATGCACCATCATGCATACATACATGTACACATATAAGCACACACACTCTTATGCATGCATACACGTACACATATATTCACACACACAGGCACACATACACATGCCCACTCAGACCATGCATTAAGCATGCATGCACACACACTCTCACAACTATACATGTACGTACACACATGGATGCAAGTAGACACATGCCTAACATGCACACAAAAAAAGACATGCATGGACACACAAACACATAGATCCAGAAACACAAGTACACTCACAAAAACTACACACGTATTCACACACTTGTGTATGCACGTACACATATATGTACACATACACAAACACATGTGCACCCACATTCACCTGCACCCACATTCACCTGCACCCACACACACACACATTCAATTACATGCACACGTGTTTATAGATGCACATATCCACACACATATAGACACGTTTGTAGAAACACACATGTGCATACACAAACATGTGCTCAAACACACAAACATGTACACGCACACATGCACTCACCTGCATAAAGACATGCACTCACCTATACACATAATGTGCACACACATATGCATACTTGCATGAACATACACACACATGCACTCACACATGTACATACATATGCATACACATGCACAAACACACACACATACACACACACACTGATATATACTCATGCACACATGCATGCACACACAAATGAACATGCACACATGGACTCAAACATGCATTCACATACATAAACAAAAGCATACATGCACATAGGAACACACACACATGCACATCCACATACATGCATATGCATTCATACACACAAGTATTAATGCTCACAAACACAAGCATACACCCCCACACACATGCACTTACACACAAACACATGTGCATGTGTGCACACACACACATACACACATGTATGTATGTACGAATGCTCATGCACTCTTACACACACGAACACACAAGCCCTCACACATGCACACACACACCCATGAACATTCACACACACAAAAACCCACATAAGAACACCCACACACACACATACATTCCCATGCATGCACACATGACACATGCACACATACATAGATGCATAGACTTATACATAGACAGCCACACATACAAAAGTGCACACACATGCACATACATGTACCCAGAGACACATGCAAGCATGCACACATGGACACAAACATGTAGGAACATGCACACATACACAAGCTCCATGAACATATATAAGAACAAACAAGCATAACAACATGTGCATGTGCATACACATGTTGGTAGATGCACAAACACACACCACACTCACACACATCCACACATACATGGATTACACACAAACATGCAACCAAACCCACACACATGGAGACACACACACTCACATGCACACACACACACACATATATATGATTACACACACTCACACACATGCACATACAACCACACACTTGCACACAAATGCATGCATTAAAAAAGACATGCATGCACCCACACACACATATATGCACACACACTCAGATGCACTCACACACACAAATGCACACTCCCACACAATGAAGCACCCACATACACAACCATGCACACAGACACATACATTGACACATACACATATACAAGCATATGCACACACAAATACACACACGCACAAACATGCATAAGTATAAGCATGCAAACACATACACACACTCACTTGTAAGCTCACATACTTATGCACAAACACTTACAAACACACACATAGACACGTGGCCATACACATACATACACACACTCACATGCACATGCATGAAAGACAAACACACTCATGTAGACATGGGCACACACATACACACAAGCACATGTGCACACACACAATATATGCACAAAGCATGCAAACACAATCACGCAAACATGTGCAAGTGCATGCACACATGCATACATCAATGCAAGCACACATATACACACATGTGCTCTAGCACACACAAACACATGCACACACACACGCATGCGCATGCAGTCACTATGCAAATACATTCATACAAAAGCACACATGCACAAACACAGAGGCAAACACACATGTAAACACACTTGCACATCCATACATACACATGCATAAGCATGCACAAATACATACATATGCACACATAAACACAGAGGCACACACACACATATAATCACACATGCACACTCATGCATGCACATGAACACACACATACTCACACATGCACATGCACACACAGACAAACACTTGCACTCACTTGCACACAAGTGCACAAACATGCAAACATACACATATACACATACCTGATTATAAATACACACTTGCTTGTATGCAAGCACACACACTCACATGAGCACACAAACATGCACACGTTCATAAAGAAATGCACATATGTATGTACATACACAACCACACACCCACAATGATGTGCACACAAAAACACTCGCAAGCACATGCACTTACACAAGCACACACACACACACAAGTACATATACATGCTCACATGCACACTTATGCACATATGCACACACATACACACACATACACACATGCATAATGCACACACACATGCACACATAGCCACACACACTCATGCCCATGAAGACACACACACACAACAACAACAACAACAACAACAACAACAACAAATGTGCATAAGAATACATAGACACACACACACACATATACATGCATTGCAAAACACACATGCACACAAACACATATGTGTATTCATATGCATACATGCACCCACATAGACAAACGAACATGCACAAGCACACAAATGCATGAATGCACTCATACACACACATACACATGCACACACACATAAGAACACACAAAGACATGCACACACATAGACACTCACAAACACACATGCACTCATATAGACACACACACACACACATGTAGACATACACACACAACCAAGATATGTACATGCACACAAGTACACATGCACATAAGCACACACAAAAACACACACACATGCACATAGACACATGCATACACATACACACACATACCTAGGCACCAACACATATGCGTATATGAATAGAGACAAACATTTTTATACACATACATGCACAAAAACATATGCACACAAGCAAACACATATATGTGACCACCCACAAACACGCACACAAATATGTGCCCACACATGCATGTCATACATGCACAAACATGTGCAGGCACACACATACACACGCACACCCATGCATGCACACACATGCACTTGCACATGCACACACTCTAGCACATATGCACATGCAGGCACACAGACATAGGTGCACACACACACATAGGAATATATGCTTGTGTACATCCTTGCATATGCACACAGAAATGCATAAACACATGCATGCACATGCACACATACACATTAACACACATACATGTACACACATGTATGCACATGTGCATAGACACAAAGATGCATGCATACACATGCACACCTCCAAGTGCATGCACACATGAATGCAGACACACATATACACATAGAAATGATACACACACACTCACACATGCACACACACCTACATACAGACATGATCATACACACACTTAGCACATACATATGCATGCACACAAACACACACAAACGCACACACACATATGTATGTATATGCACATACACACAAAAATGTACATGCATGCACACACTCACAAATACACATTCATAATAGAAAAACATAGATATAGACACCCACACACACCTATACATATGTAGGTACACACACAAATAAACACATAACCACATACATGCATATAGACATGCACCCATATACATAAACATGCACATGAGGACAAAAGCACACACACAAGTTCACATGCACTTGCATGCACACACACATGTTCACATGCACTTGCATGCACACACACATATGCACAAGAAAACAAACACGTGCACATATACACACATTTGTACAAGCACACACACATGCACCTACACACATGCACAAATGCACGAACATAAATGCACTCATGCGCACACAAACTCACACACGCATATGAACACACAAAGACACATACACAAACATGCACGTATGAACATAGAAACACAAACAAACACAAGATAATGCACACACACAAACATTCATACACATAAGCACACACGTAAGCAAACATACACACGCATACATATACCCGTGTGGGCACACTTCCACACAAACATAAACACATGTCCACACACATAAATGAACATGCACACTCACACAGAAGCACTCACACATGCAGACATTGGCATACACACTAACAAACACATGCAAAAGCACAAACATTCACACACATGAACACTCATGCACAAAGGCACACACACAAGCATAATCATATACACTTAGATGCACACATACACACACATAAATACATCCACACACACATGTGCCTTCATGCACACACACACACGCACATATTCACTCACTTACACAAACACACAAACACACAAATAGCCAAACACATGAACACACACACAAATACAAATATTTACATGTGTGTACTAGCACGTAAACATACACAAATGTATGCATGCACACACACACAATGTGTGCCCATTCACTTACACACACGCACACACAAAGACACACATGCACACATACACACATGCACCCACACACATGTACCCACACACATGCATTGGCATGCAAACACAAGCATAGAACATAGAAACATGCACACACACACACACACATACATACACACAAACTAAGCGCACATGCATATAAATGCATGCACACATGCACACACACTCATGCACATGCATATATACACACATGCAAATGCTCTCAAAGACACACACATGCACATACACACCCATAAGAATACTAACACCCAAACATACACTTATGCTCATACATGAGCACATGAGTGCACACACAGGAATACTTACACACATGCACACGCACACACATGCACAAATACACAAATGCTCAAGTACCCACACACTTGCATATAGATGGATACACTAATACGTACACACACATGCATGCACATTGACACACACATGAACAACCACAAACTCTCACACATATATGCATGCACATGCAAACATATGCACATGCATACATACTCACATACACCAACATGCACACATACTCACATACACCAACCAACACACAAGCTCACATAAATATACATACATAAGCACACACAATCACGCACGCACACAGACGTGCATAAGTATGCACAGACACACGGACACTTGTGCAAACAAGTGTGCATACACACACACACACACAAATGAGTATGCATACATGCACTTGCAAATACACATGTGTACACAACCACCACACACACACAAGCACACACACACATACACACCCACAAACCATGAACACATGCACACATAAAAATGCATACACACACATACAAAAACAAATGCATACCCATGCACACATGCACAAAAATACACACCCACACACAAGCACACCCAAGCAAAAAAACACATGCACACACTGCTACACAACCCCTTTTGTCCTTCCCACATATATATCCACAAACATACACGTGCACGAATGCATCTATGCACACACACACAAATGAACACAAAGGCACATGCATGAGCACACACAATAGATGCATGCACCCATGTACACAGTTGCATACACGTATGTAGGTTCACGTACACACACATACACACATGTACTCACACACATGCACAGCGATGTGAGTGCAAACACATTAATGTGCACACAAGAACACACACATAAGATCACACAAACACACACACAACAGATGCACACACATACAAAAACACACAAACATAAGCACACACGCATGCATGCATGCAAGTACGCACACACAAACTACACACACATGCATAAGCATAAGCAAACATGAATGCACACATAGGCACACACAATCACACACATATACACACATGTCCATGCACAAATTTATGAACACACATGTGCATACATAGGCACAAACACACACACCTACAAACACACATGTCCACACACATATGCAAGTGTAGGCACATGCAAAAATGTATGAATGTGCACACTCACACTCACACATATGTACAAACCAATGCACACAAACACATGTTTGTGCATGTGCACACTCCATTAATGTGCATACAAATGCATGCACATGCAAACACATGCATATGTACACACACAGACGCCTACAGAAAGACCTCACCTACCACACATGCACACTTGCACACACACACAAACACATGCATGCACTTGCACGCACATACAAAAACACACACAAGAACACACAAACACATGCATGCACACATACACACACAAGCAGACATGCACACAGACACATTCACACACATACACATGCATGAACACATGCACACACAAGTAGATGCACTCAAACACACACACAAACATGGGCGTAGTGACATACACACACACACACATATAAACACATGCAATAACATATATGCACCTATAAACACACACACACATGAACACATATGCATATGCACATGCACAAAACTCACACATAGGCACACATACTCATTCACACAAAGTAAGATAATCATGCATACACCCATAGGCACATGCACACACACATGCAAGCATGCACACAACATGCACACATATGTGCACACAATAGACATAAACACATGTACACAAACTCAAGCACACAAAATCAATGCACAAACACAAAAATACATAGAGATGCAAGCAAGCATGATCACACACATATGCACACACACAAACATGCTCACACACATACATACAAACACACACTCTTGTATACATGCACATGCACATGCACATGCACATACACCCATGGATAATCACACCCATACACACAGACACATGTGTAGTTAAGAACACAAATTGACATACAAACACAACCACACATGCATAAAAACATGCACACATTCAAAAAAAAATGCACTCATACAAATGCACATATGCACACACAAGCATGTAGACACACAAACTCAAACATGCACATACACACGAATACACACACACACAAACACACATGAACACACACACACACACTTAGATGCAAACACATGCTAATGGACATGCACAAGCAAAACATGTGCACAATTAGACACATGTACTCATATAGGCACACAAAACATGTATGCATGCAAACACACAAATGCACATGCTCACACATACACACATACATACACACAAAAAGAAAAAACATGCACATAGTCACACCACACTCATGTACACGTGCTTGCCAAAAGGTGCACACACAAATATACACATGCACACATGTGCACACATGAGCCATGTACACACACACACATGCACATACCCATGCACACATGCAAATACACTCACACTAGCATGCCCTCAAGCACACACATGTACATACAAACATGCACACACATATGCACACAAAGGTAGATGCGCACATAGACATGCCCACACACATTCATGCACACACACATGTGCATAAATGCATACTAATGCTAGCACAAATATCCATATACAAGTGCATACACACATTCACTCTCACACATGCATGCATAAACATGCACACCTGCATACACCCATGCATTGACACCCCTATACATACCCATGTTCACACACACACTAACATGCACACACACAAGCACACATAAGCACACTCACAAAAGCCCACACCCATAAACATGCACACACATCCACAAAAGTGAACACACCTATGCACTTACACATATACACACATTCACAAACACAGATACACACAAATGCATATACACACACATGGATACACTCACACACACATTCACACAAGCATGCTTACACACACACACATACACACCTGGATATGTGCACACACATATGCACACGCACACACGCACCCCAAAACACATACCAGCACACCTGCACACATGCACACGTGCACATGTGCTCTTATGCACAAGAACTTATGAACATAGACACACTTGCATAAGCACACCTACATATGCACCCACACATTCACATAAGCACACCTGTACATGCACCCACACACTTACACAAGCCCACATGGATACACACATGTGCACTCATTTGTACTCAAACTCAAACATGCACACACACACACACACACACATACACACACATGTGTACTCACACACAAATGTATACAAATGCATGCACACACACAAGCACACACAGACATGTATGCACACAAATGCATGCACAAACATATGTGCATGCACATGTACATGCACATACCCAAATGCACACACCTATGTAGATGTGAACACAAGCACACCAACATGCAAACACATATATACACTCATGCATGAACATGCACACACATGAACAATCATATACATTCACACACACACACATACAAAAAATCGCATGCTCAGACATGCATTCATCTGCAAATGCACACACACACATGTACACATACACACACACATATAGTTATGAGTGCACACGCACACACTAAAACAAATGCATGAACACACACACACATGCACCCTCCCACTCATAAGCACATATTGTTGTGCATGCATAAGCATAGCTAGAAACACACATACACACATGCACACATGCACACACACTTTCTCACATACACACATGCATAAACAAACATGCATGCACATGTATACACACACATACGCCCACACTTAGACATACATATGCATGCAAACACACATGCACATGCATAAACACGTGTCACACTCTTGCATAAAGCCATACACAGAAACACATACACATGCACTAATAGACATCTATACACATAGGCATACGCATGCACATGCACACTCACACACAAACACAAACACACACATAAGCATAAACACACACGTATTTACACATTTGTGTGTCCACACACACATTCACATGCACACAAACAAACATACCTAGAACCACATGCATGCACACACATGTATGCACAACACATAAACATGTAAAAGTACAAATGGGCACACACACACTTATGCACACGTAGACACACACAAACATACACGTTCACATGCTCTTACACTCATGTTGATAGGAACTCACACTAACAAACTAGCTCACATACATACACACATACTAAAATACATACACAAGCACACACTCACATGCTTGCACGAACCCGTGCATATGAATAGACTCATACACACCGACAAGCACACACTCATACATGTGCAAAAATATACACACTTGCATACACAAAAAGGTGCACACATGCACACATACATGTGTGCATCTACATACAAGCATGTATATGAAGACTCACCCACATTCACAAACACACACAAAAAGCACATGTATAAAAATGCACATGCACACATACAGACACATACACCTATACATGTCACGCACAAATGCAAACATCTATGCATGCACACAATCACTCAAAAATGTACACATGCACACAAACAAACACACACCTACATGTACACACTTGCATGCACATGCACACACACACACACCAAGGCACACACACGCACATGCACAAGAATTCTTGCACACTCGCATGACATGCACATGTGCACTCACCACACATGTACACACAAGAACACATGTGCATATAGGTACACACATATATCATATGCACACAAATGCACACACAAATAAACATGAAAGAACACACATACATGTATCCACTCACACACAAGCACACACATACATGTATGCACAAGCACATGAACATACATGTGCATGCATATGCATAAGCATACACAAATGCACACACACACACACACACATGCACAACCACTTAAACATGAATGCACACAGATATACACACAAACACACACATGCTAAAAAAACACACAACTATGCACATACACATATACATGTGTGCATTCACAAAAACATGTACACATATACACATACATACACACACACACAAACACACACACATGCACACATACCCATTTGTGCACACACACACACACACATGCATGTATAGACACATGCATATGCACTTACACACGCACCAAAAAACCCACTCATGCACAAAGCACACACACATGAAAACATGTATGCACTCGGATGCACATATGCACGCAAGTGCAAATGGACCCACATGCACATGCACCCACACAAATGCAGCCACATGCACACAGACACACAAACCCACACTAACACTCATAATGTGACAAAATGCACAAACACATGTACTTATGCATATGCATACACACAAACAAACACACATACTTATGCACACACACACACATGCATGCACACAAATGTGCATACACACACACACATATGTACATATAAACATATGCACAAATAAACACGTGCATATACATACAAATGCATTCACTTAGACATACAAACACACACCAACAAGCAAAGACTCACCTACACACATGCACAAACATGCACATGCATACACACATGTATGTGCACACACACACTCACACACGTATGCACACACACATGACACACACACACCTACAAAAAGCCACACCTACCCACACTTGCACACAAACACAGTCATGTAGATGCACTTACACACATAAAAATCTATGCATGCACACACACCAACATACGTAGATACACATATACTCACACATGCACATATGCACACACATGCACATAGACATGCAAACAAATAACACACTCACACACCACATAAGCATGCATGCACAATCACATACACACACACACACATGCACCCCTTATGCATACATACAAATTCACATATAAGCGTACACACAGGAACACGTGCACATGCTCACTAAGATACATGCATGAAGCACGCGTGCACACAAACACCCACAACTATACTTGTACACACACATGCATATAAGCATGCAAGCAGACACACATGGATAGACAATCACACACATAGATCAAGACACACAAATATACTCACAAAAAATACACACACATGTGCATGCATGCACACATATAAGCACATTTACACAAACACATGCACACACATTGACAAGTACACACACACACATTCAAGCACATGAGCACATACTTATAGATGCACATATCCACACTCATATAGACACGTTTGTGCAAATATGAATGTACATGCCCAAACATGCAAACATGTACACACACACACATGCACTCACTTGCATAGGCACCCAGACACACATGCACACACCCATACACATGCATGCACATATGCACACATGCACTCACACATACACACACATATGCACACACACATACAAAGACACACACAAACCCACACACACGTAAACACAAACATACACTTGTACACAAATGCATGCATTTAAGTAGACATGTATGCACCCACATAGATATATAAGCACACACACACTTAGATGTACTCACACTCACAAACACACACTCCCACAGACCGACTCACCCACACACACATACACATACACATGCATACACACACACATGTATACATACACATATACAAGCATATGCACACATATACACACACACACACACATAAATAAAAACATGCAGACAAACATGCATAAGTACAAGCATGCACACACATACACACATTGACATGCCTACTCACACACTTATGCACAAACACTTACAAACACACAAATAGATACACGACCACGCACATGTACACATACTCATATACACACAAAAAGACATATGCAATCATGTAGATGTGGGCACACATACACGTAAGCACATGTGTATATTGGTATGTGTGCACACACACATGCCTTTATAAGAACACAAACACACGCATACAAACACATCCAAGCAAAGCACATATGCATGCATTAATACAAGCAAATATATACACAGATATGCAACAACATACACACACATGCACACTTATGCACTACAAAAACACATTCATGCAAAAGCACACACACAAAAACACAGAGGCACACACACATGTAAACACATAGGCACTCTTACATGCATAGACACACATACAAATGCACAAGAATGCACACATTGTACACACATGCACATGCATACACACACACATGCACTCGCATGAGCACAAGCACACAAACTTGCAAACATACCCATATGCACATGCATGAAGACACATAAACACTTGCACATAGACAAGCACACACACTCGCACGAGCACACAAAAATGCACACATGCATAAAAAACACACATGTATATACATGCATAAGCTCACTCAAACACACACACACTGACGTGTACACAAACAAACTTGCATGGACATGCACTAACACAAGAACACAACACAAATGCACGCACACACACAAGTGCATACACATGCACACAGAAGCACATACGCACAAACATACACACATGCATAGATGCACACACACATGTAGACATATGCACATATGCACACATGCCCAAACACACACATGCACACATAATCACACACAATCATGCCCATGAAGACACACATACAATAATAATAACATATGCACACACATTTACATGCATTCTAACACACATAAACAAACAAACACATATGTGTGTTCACATGCACACATATACATGCACATGCACCATATAGACACATGGACATGCACATGCACACAAATAGATGCGTGCAGTCATACACGAAAACACATGTACACACACACACACATATAGACATGTACACACATAGACACTTACAAACACACATGCATACATATATGCACATGCTCATGCATACACACATGAACACATACATACACAAAAATGATCACACACAGACACACAACACCAATGCACATACACATGCACACACATATGCATGCACACAAGTGTACTTGCATAGAAGCACATATAAACACACACTCACACACACATGCACATAGACAAATGCACACATGTACATACTTAGGCACCCACAGATATGCCTTTATGAATACAAACAAGCATCTTTATATCCATATATGCATAGACATATGCACATGCACACACACACTTGTGCACACACATACATGTGCCACCTACAAACAAGCATGCAAACTTGTGACCACTCATGTGCACCTACACTCACACATAAACATATGCATACATACACACACACATACACATGCACGTATGCACATACAAGCACTTGCACATGCACACACTCACATAAAGGCACATGCACATGCACACATAGGTGCACACACACACAAATACATAAACACATGCACTCATACACACTCAAGCACATGCATGTACACCCATGCATACACACATGTGCACAAAAAAAGATACACAAATGCACACACATCTGTGTGCATGCACACACACATGTAGACACACACATATACATTGAAATGACACACACACATGCACACACGCTTGCACACAAACATGATCATGTACACACATAGCACAAACACATGATTGCACACAAACACACACACATACACACCAAGAGACATGCACACCCAACCACACACACATATGCACACATGCACATACTCACAAATAGACATACACACTAGAATACATGCATATAGACACCAAGACACACCTACATATATATAGGTACACACACACATAACCACATACATGCATATAGAGATGCACACACATTAGCACACAAGCACACACATGTTCATTTGCATGTGCATGCATACACACATGTGCACAAGCACACAAACACATGCACAAATACACACATTTGTACAAGAACACACCCATGCACCCACACACATGCACAAACAGATGAACATAGATGCATTCATGTGATCACAAACAAACACATTGGAATGAACACACACACACATGCATGAACATGCATGTGTGAGCACATAAGCACAAACACGCACAAGATAGTGCACACACACATATGAATACATATACACATGTGGGTACAATACCTCACAAACTTGCACAAACATGTCCACATGCACACAGACATAAGCACTCACACATGCACACATGGACAAACACACTAACAAAAACATTTATATACACAATCATGCACACATGAAAACACTCATTCACACATGCACGCACACACATGCATAATAATATACTTGCTCATGCACAAATACACACACATGGATGCACCCATACACACATGTGCCTCCATGCATGCATACACATGCACATGCTCTTAGTCACACAAGCACATGTACACACACATAAATAGTCAAACACACACAAATACACATATTTACATGTCTGCATTGGAACATAAGTACACACAAATATATGCATGCACACACACGCACACCTACACACACCCACACACACTCACACTCACAATCACACACACACAAATACATGTACGTAGGGCGTATGTGTGCTTTGTTGTCAGTGTCTGTAGCAGTGTGCATGTGTGTATACATGTGCATGTGCATGTGCATGTACACATGCATGTACGTGTTTGTGTTGGTGTATCTGTGCATGTGATTATGCATGCAGGTGCTTGTGTGTGTGTGCGTGTGCAGGGTATGTGCATTTGTATGTATGTGTGTGAGCATGTCTATGTGTGTGCATGTGGGCGTGTGTGTGTAGACCTACCTAAATATGTGTGTACTTGTGCATGTGTGTGTGAGTGTGCATTCAAGTGTTTGTGTGCAAATGTTTGCATGTTCCTTATGTCTTTGTGTCTATTTTCATGTGCATATTGCGCGTGTTTATGCTTGTATGTGTGTGCGTGTGCCTATGGATGTGCATATAATGTGTGCATATATGTATGTGTGCGTACATGTGTGTATATGAGCACACAAACAAATGTGTGTCGTGTGTGTTTGTGTGTGTGTGTGTGCATGTGTGTGTGTGTGATTATGTATGTGTGTTAATGTGTATGTTCAAGTGTATGTTCATGATTGGGTCTATGCATGTGTGCTTGTGTGTGTGCATGTGCATGGTTGCTTGTTTGTATGTGTGCCTGTGTGTGTGTGTGCATGTGCATGTGCATGTACAAGTGTGTGCATCAACATATAATTGCATGTGTGCATGTGTGAGTTTGTGATCATATGAGTGGGTATATGTGTATGTGAGTGTGCTTGTGTGAGTGTGTGGATACATGTGTGTGTGTGCATGTATGTGTGTGCATTTATGTGTGTGCGCATGCATGTATGTGAATGCTTTTGTTTGTGCATGTGCATAAGTGCATGTATGCTTACATTCATGTGTGGCATATTTATGTGCTTGTGCATGCATGTAGGTGTTTGTGTGTGCATCTGTTTGTGTCCATTTGTAGGTGTGTGTGTGTGTATAGGTATTAAAGTATGTGTATGTACATTTGTGTTTGTGCATGTGTGCACATGTGCATGTGCATATTTGTGCATTTGTGTGTGTGTGTGTGTGCACACGTGTCCTTGTGTGTGTTGTGTGTTTGTGGGGGGGGGAGTGTGTGCACGAGTGTGTGTGTGTGCACATGTTTGATTACAAGTTTGTGCATTCATGTGTGAGCATGTCTATGTGTGCATACATATGTGCATGCATGTGAGCACACGTGTATGCATGCTTGCTTGCTTATGTGGGTGTATGGCGATTGTGCATGCATGTGTGTCTATGTGTGCCCGTGTATGTGCAAGTATGTGAGTGCGTGAGGTATGTGCTTGTTCATATGTGTTTGTCTACATATGTGTGTGTATGCATGTGTGCACATGTTTATGCATGTATGTGTGTGCATGCATGTGTGTGCATGAGCGTGTGTGTGTGTGTATGTCTACCTTTATGTGTGATTGTGCATGCATATGTGTATATGCATGTGTGTGTTTGTACATGTGCTTGTGCCAGTGCATTTCCATGTATGCTTGGGTACGTGCACTTGTGTCCATGTGCATGAGAGCACATGTGTGCACATATGTGTGTGTGCATGTTTCTGTATGCACCTTATCGCAAGCATGTGCACATGAGTGTGGGTGTGACTATGTGCATATATTTGTCTCTTTCTGTGTATGCATGTGTGTGTATGTGTGCATGTGCATTTTTGTGTGTGCGTACATACATGTTGTGTGTGTTTGTATGTGTACATGTGCCTGAGTGAGCACGTGCATGTGTGTGCATCCAAATTTATGTGTCATGTTGTGGGTTTGTGTGTGTGTGTGTTCATGTGTATATGCATGTTTGAGTATGTGTGTCAGCATGCTTATTTGTGTGTGTGTGTGTGTGCATATGTGCATATGTATGAGTGCATGTGTGTGTTTATGCATGTGTGGTTGTGTTTGTATGTCTATGTGTGTGCATGACTACATGTTTGTTTTTGTGCATGGATTTGACTGTCTATAAGTGTGGGTGTGTGTGTACATATGCATGTGCATGTGTGTTAAGATATGAGTGTGTGTGTGTGTGTGTGTGCATATACATATGTATGTATGTGTGTGTATAATTACATGTGAATGTTGTGTGTGTGCATGTGCATGTATACATGAGTGTGCCTGTTTATCTCTATATGGGCGTGTGTTTGCATGTATATGTGTATATTGCATGTGTGTGGGTGTGGGTAGGCATGTACATGTGTGCATGCATGTGCATGTGTGTACGTGTATGCATGAGCATGTGGGTGTGTGTGTACATGTATTTGCATGTGTGCTTATATAAATTTTTCTGTGTGTGTGCATGTGTCATGTTAAATCAAGTGAGTTTGTGTGTGATTGTGTGTGTTCCTATGTATTCATATCAGTGTTTGTGCATGCATGTGTATATACATGTGTGTGTGTGCATACATGTAAGTGTATGTGGGTGTGTCCATGTGTGCATGTGTGCATGTGTGTTTATGTCTGTTCGCTTGTGTTTATGTGTGTATGAGAGTGCATATGCATGTGTATGTGTACTTGTATTCTTGTGTGTGTATGCATGTGTACAAATGTGCAATGATGTGTGGGTGTGTGTGTGTGCATGCATGCCTATCGATGTGTGTGCTTGTGTATGTATACATGCATTTGTATGCATTTGCCTATGCAGGTGGTGCATGTGTGTGTTTGTGTGTGGGTTCATGTGTATGTATGTGTGCTTTTTTGTATATGTGTATATGTGTTTGTGTGTGTATATTTATGTATCTATGCATATGTGTTTACATGTTTGCACTCATGTTTGTGTAAGCTATGCATGCATGTGTGCGTATGTGTGTGGGTGTGCAAATGAGTGTGTGTGTGCATATGAGAATTTGCTTATGTGTCTTTGTGTTTGTGGGCATACGTATGTTCGTGTGTGTGGGCATGTGTGGGTGTGTGGCTATGCACATGCATGTGTTTACATGTGTGTGCATATTTGTGTTCATGTGCATGTGTGTGTGTTCATATGTGTGGGTTTATGTGTTTATGCATGTGCATGTGTGTGTGTGGATGTGTGTGTGTGTGTATGAGTGTATGTATGGAGTGTGCATGTGTTAATGCGTGTGTGCAAGTGCATGCTTGTGTGGGTGTATGCATGTCTGTGCAGATGCATGTGGGCACATGTATGTGTAGGGGTGTATGCATGTGTGTGTTTGTGTGTGTGTGTGTGTGTGTGCATGCAAGAGTTCGTGAGCATGTGTGTGCATGCCTGTGCATGTGGGCACATGTGGTGTATATGTGTGTATTTATGTTTATGTATATGTGCATGTGTGATTTTGTGCATGTGTGTGTGCATCCGTGTGTGTGTGTGTGTGTATGTATGTGTGTGTCTGCATGTTTTTGTGCATGTGCATGTTCCTATTTGTGCTAATGCTGGCTAATGTGTTTATGCGTATGTGCATGTCTGCACAAGTGTATGCATGTGTGTGTGTGGGTGCATATGTGTGTGCTTTATTTTGTGCCAACTTGTGTGCATGTGCAAGTCTTTTTATGTCTTTGTCTGTGTGTGCATGAGTTTGTGTGCATGTGAGTGTGTCTACATGTGTGCTTATGTGTGTGTGTAAGTTTTCATGTGTGCTTGTGTGTTTTGGTGTTTGTGTGTGCTTGTGTATGCATGTGTGTCCATGTGTTTGTATGTGCGTGCATGTGTGTGTGTTAATACATATGTGCATGTGTGTTTGTTTTGTGCATGTGTGTGGGGTTATCTACACGTGTTTGTATGATTGTGCAAGTGGGTGTGTGGGTGCATACATCTCTAAATGTGTGTGAGTGCATACATGCATGTGAATATGCATGTGTATATGTGTGTGTGTGTTTGTGTATGCACATCTGCATCTGTGCATTCATGCATGTGTGTGTATGTGTGTCTGCGTGTGAGTACATGTATCTTTATGTTTGTGCATGTGTGTATGTACATGTGCACATGAATTTATTTTTGTTGTGTATTTTTTTATGCATGTGTAAAAGAACGTGCACATGTGTGTGTTCATGCATGAGTGTGTGCCTATATGTGTGTGCATGTGTGTGCATGCTTGTGCACATTTCTGTATGTGCATGCTTGCTTATGTGAGGACATACAAACATACATATGTATACACACATGCACAAGCATGTAGACACATACCCACACAGGCATGCACTTGCACAGCCACATGAACATATGCACACACATCGCATACACCAACACATACACACACACATGGAGGAACACCCATGCACATGCATATGGACACACATGCTAACACAAGTGCACAAGCTTACACACACTTGCACATGCATACACACATATGCATGCACCCACGTAGTAACACTCGCACACACACTCACACAACAACACTTACATGCACCTGTATGTGCATACAACACACAAAAACACATGCACCCATGCACCTGCACACACACACACACACACATAGACACACGCATACACTCACACACACACATTGGCATGCACACACAAACATAAAACACAAAAACAAACACACACAAATATATACATAATTCGAGCACACATGCATACACACACGTGCACGCATGCACACACAGACACATGCGCATAAAAACATGAACATACACACACACATGCACACACAAACATACTCAAAGACTCACACAAGCACATACACACCCACAACAATACTAACACCCAAACATGCACTCACACTCACACATGAGCACATGAGTGCACACACATGAACACATACACACATGTACACACACACATAAGCACAAAGACAAACATTCACAAAAACACACATGCTCAAGTACCCACACACACACAACCACACACTCACGTACACACGATACACACATATACACACACACATGCATACACATCTACACAGACATACATAAAACACATGGACACACACTCACAAGAAAAAACTCTCACATATACGTGCATGCACATGCAAACATAATCATATGCACATATACTTACATACACCCACATGCACACACATGTATGTTAAAACACATTGATACACAAGCACACATGCACACACATGCATACAAACATTCAAACAAATGCACAGGCACGCATACATGCATACATATGCATTCACAAGCACATACTAACAAATGCACATGTGCACACATGCACATGCACACACATGTACACACATGCAAACAAACACACATGCAAACACACACACAAAAATGCAAACGCAGGCATACACACATACACATCCATGAACATACACATGCACATATGTGCACACAAACACACACATGCATGCATGTATCACACGTACTATAAACACACATGCACACACCCACATGTGCACAAATATAAACACTGTGTTTACACACATATACAAAACAAAAGATCATGCATACAAACATTTAGATACACATGCACATGCACACATACACTCACATAGACACAAACACACTCACAGCTACACACACTCATGCTAATGCATGCTTGCACACACACACACACACCTAGCCACACAAAAACATAGACTCGCACTTGCATGCTTGCAAGAATGAATGTTCAAACACAAACACAAACATGCATGCATATGCACATACACATGCCTACAAACTTGCACAATACACATGCACATGCACATGCACATACACAGACCCACACACATGCACACACACACACACATACACACACACACACAGTTAGACATAACCAAGCATATTGATACACAACCACACATATGTACATATAAGCATGCACAAATCCACAAAAACACATGCACACAGACACACCCACACACACACTAATACATACACAAGTACACACACATGCACTCATACATACATGCATGCACATGCACACAAAAAACATAATCAGATAAACATACACACATGCACATAACACACACAAATATGCATACAAACATGAACAACCATGCACATAGACACACATGTAGTTGCAAGCTCACATTCATGCTTGCATAGAACACAAAAAAATGAACACACAAGTGCATCGATAATCACACATGCATAGGCACTGATGCACACATGCACACACACACTAAAAAATGAATGCACATACACAAATGCACACATACACACACATAAACACATGCTCACATGCACACACACATACTTGCATAAACAAGCACACACACACACACCTACTTAGAACACATGTATGCATGCATAGGTGCACATGATTGCACAAACACATCCGCACATGCATGAACCTATGCACACAAATAAGCACACATACACATATGCACATACACGCTCACATAGCCCCAACACACACACACACAATGAAACACACATGCATACACACACATGTGCACACATACACATGCATACTCACATGCATACTTACACACATACACAGACACACATACCTAAAACACATAGACTAACATGCATTCATCTACACATGCACATGCACAAGAGCACACTCTCACATGCAAGCACAAATGCACACACCAATACAAGCCCACACCCATGAACATGCACACCCATACACACATGCACATGTGCACAAGCACATACACATGCACACATTTGCTCACATAAACACACACTAGCATGCACATATACATGCACACATATGCACACACATGCACACAAATATGAACACATACACACAGACACGAACCCACACACATGTATTTGTGCACACATAGGAAAAGACACGTGCACACAAATACACACAAACATATAAATGCATGCATGCACATAAAAATGCACATGCACACAAACACAAGTACACACACACACACACCCATATAGACACATGCGTGTTGCACATAAATATGTACATGCACACAAAAATATGCATGCACATACATATAAGACAAATACACACACACACACACACCTGCACGCATGTACTCATCCACACACAGGTGCATACATGCGCACACAAATACACACATACATGCATACATACACACACAGATGTACACACACACATGCATGCACACACAAAAAATACACACACATGCATACATACTCTAAAATACACATTGTGTATGCATGACAAGCACATAGGCACACACACACACCTACACACTTGCTTGCACACAGCTACAGATACCCACATGTACACACATGCACATGCATACTCCCACTCATACTAGTATACACACGTGAACACACAATCACACAAGAACATGCATGAATTTGCTCTCTCACTCACACAAACAAAAAGCATATATCAGTACATACAAACACACAAAATAATACAAATACCTCTAGGTGCACACAAACATTGGCACATGAACTCTCACACATACACACACACACACACACACCTACATCTACACACATGCACACCTACAAGTATAACACATAAATATACACACACAAAAACTCACATGCACACACATGTAAACACACACACACCCATGCATACCTGCACACACACAAGCACATGTACATGGATGCACGCACACAAGCACACTTGCATGAACCCACACACATAAGAAAACTCACACACACATGCACAAACATAAGCACATGTACATAAACCAATACACACAGATGCACACACACACTCACACACTCACACACATATGCACACACGTAAACTAACACACACACATACAAAAACATGCACACAAAAGCACACAAGTACATGCATGCACAAACATGCACATGTGCATACACAAATATACACACATAAACATATACTCATATGTTTCCTCATACACAAAAACATGCATATGCACAAACACACACAAGTACACACACACAATATTGAACACAGACACATAGATACATACATATACATACATATACACATACACTTACACACACACATCCATCTACACACATGTGCATGAACACTCATGCATAAGTAGGCATATACACATGCAAACACATTTGCACAAATGCAAAAATATATCCATGCATTTATAGACCCACATACACACATGCACAAGAGCACATGAACACACAAGTAGGCATACATGTACAATAACACACACCTGTAGGTAGACACATATGTACACATGCACGCACACACACATACACAAACACATGCATACACATGCACATGCTCACAAACATAAACATAAACGCACTCACATATACATAGATGCCCACATAAACATGCACACAAGCATACACACTTGTATACACAAATGTACACACATGTAAATACATACAAACACATGCATGCACACAAACACGTACAGTCATACATATGCACACTCAAAGGAACACACATGCTCACACACGTAAATACTAGTGCACTCACACACATGCATAAGTACACGAGCACGCATGAATGCTTGCATGTACACACACACACCCAAATGCATGAACACACTTGCATGCATTCACATGCACACAAGCACAAGCACTAGCTCAAATGTGTACACACACATACATTCACATGCACAACTACACATATTACACCTGCACGCACACACACATGCACATGTGTACAAACACACATATGCACATGAATAGGAACACATGCAAGAACAAATATAGGCACACACATGCCCAAATATATGCTCACACATGTACATGCATTGGAACAGACACATGCACATTCATGCACACAAGATCACACACTCACATGCACACATAGATGCACATGCACACACGCATGCATGCCCATCACAATCACATACACACACACACATGTACAAAAACAAACATACACATGCAAAAGAATGTAGACATTTATATGCATGCACACACAAAAACACACATGCACAGGCATCAACACATGCACACACAAATATACATGCACACACATGCATATGCATGCAACAAACACAAAACATATATACACAGATTTATGCATACATGTATACACACATGCAAGCTCAAACATACATACATACACTCACACACAATGGCTCATAAATACTCGTGAATGCACATACGCACACACATATGCACATGCCCACGTGCACACATAAATACATACATATGTATACTCATGCACATTTACACGCTCACATTCCCCCTCCCCCCACACTCACACACACTCAAACACATGCACAAACACATCTACATAAGGACATATAGACACATATACATTCTCACACACACATATAAGCACACACAAAATATATACACACATATAAATACACGTGCACACACACACACAAAATGATGTGCAAATGTGTATAAATGCCCAAACACAAAATGCACATGCACCCACATTGGTGTTTACTATTGGTTATGACACCACCTATTTTACAAGAACAAAAAAATTGTGTCTGTTTCTCTATTGCTATACTCAAGTATCTTTCATATCATTGTCTTAAGATCTTATAGCTTTGATTAATTAAACAGTTTTAATATAATGTCTCATGGAGAAAATCACAAGTGAAGTAATGTAAAGTTGTGATGGTGACCTTGCGATAACTGTAGCTAAAGTGGCTTATCAAGGTGGTATCGATCATATTATTGGTAGGGTAGCTAACCATTAGGAGTTTATTTCTAAAACATTTACTGGTTTGATTGTTTATCCTATTACATGTTTGTATATGTTATAATTAGGTTACATAACACCATTCATTCTTTTACATTATCATTATTTTGAAAGCACTTTTATTTTAGTACTTAAAAAATATTTTATTTACTTTAATAGCTAAAAATATTTTAAAAGTAAAAAATAATTAATATTTAAAAGATGACTTAAAAAAAAATCGACATAACAACCCACACATGACAAAGCCCAAAGGCTAGGGGCCAACTAGCTCGAATTGCTTCTTGGTAATTGTCCTTGGGAAGCTTTAGGTTAAGAGATCAAATAAACCAAATCTTGTTAAGCTTGAGTCTAAGTGGATTAAATTAGGTTTAGAAATAACTATTGAATTGGCTTAGGCATAACTAGTTAAAAAGACTCATTAACTATTAAGTAATAGGATCAGGTCAGGTCAGATCTATTATGCACGAGTCACTTGGGTCATTACTTTCTAAGAGCACCAGAGGAAAGCCAAATCAATTAGGCTAACCTTTATGTGTGAAAGAAGCATTATAAATGGTAGACATCATATATGAGCTTATATATTAGACTAAAAAGATGATCTATTTACTTTTGAACTAGAGCAAATTAGTGCCATCTAATTACACATTTTCATGATCAAATAATAAGGATCACGTTGACCATTATGAATGGTAAATTCCATCAAAATGTTAATCTAACAAGCTAGATCAAATGAATGAGATATTTTCCATTTTGAATAGTAGTTTTCATCTTACTACCCATATGTAAATCCTAATCAAATGATTATGAGCTTCTCTATATTTATTAATAGTACATTTTGTCTAGTCATCCATCCATAAAGCTTGATTGAATGAATGAGATCATTACTACCTTTATGAATAATGCTCTTGCCCATGAACACCATCCATCCAATATGTGAGATCTAATGATGGAGATCTAATCTCACTTGAATTAGATATGGAACTTTTATTCAATATTGTAATTGAGTGGCTTCTATTTTGGTCTCCCATATCAGGTGGCAATCACTGTTTCAACTCAAAATAAGTGTTTCAAAAAGATGTTTTTGTTTGTCTTGAACATCTAATTATAATGACTATTTTAGGTGACCTTTTATATTAATTAAAAAAAATTTATTTTTATTTAAAATATTATAATACAATAAATAGAGGTGTTTTAAAAGATAGAGGATTAATGACTTCATCTTTTTGCATCAATATGTTTTTGGAAGAGAAAGTGAAAAACTAAAAATTATAATCTGGCTTTAACATTTGAGTCATGTTTGTAACTCATTTTTCTTCTTTCTTATGTTGTCATTTTCTTCGATTGCACATTACTAGAGAGTTCTTTAAAATTGATCACTTATTTTCTTATTCCTTTTTTATTTTCTAAAAACGTTCATATTAAAGCAAGTTCTTTATCAATTTTTTTTAAAAATGTTAATGCATTTAGATGAATTTTTTGAATTTAATATTTTAAAACTAAGTCATTTAGATTGTTTCAACCTTTTTCACTTATGTATTCATATTCTGACATCCTAATTCATAGACTTGTGCTATATATGGTATTATAAGTAAACAATGAAACATTATGGCTAATTATCATTTTGTATTTCACTTTAATATTTTAAGATTTTATAATTGAGATTATGATACTAAACCTCTGGCAACTATGATAAATAGGTGCACTTTATAAATGTTATCTCTACCTACTATGATAAAAGTGAGTGGCTTTGCTAGTAAATTCAAAATCATGTTAACTGGGGTGGATGTAGGCACAGGTTAGATCAAACCACCTAAAAATCTCTTGTAACTTTTATTTTTTTTATTATTATGCAATTTATGATATTTCTCTATTTAATAATATTTAATTAAAAACAAATATAAAAGAAATTTATTAAAATTATTTTAATTAAGCATAAAATATTTTAAAAAAAATTGTTTTAGAACTTCAAAAATTGTATTTTATTTTTACATTTTTATTTAACAAAATTATTAGATAAATTATTTTATTTATGTTGCTAACTGCATGGATTCATTTATGTTTAAAGATCAAAATTTTTCTTCATAGAAAATTTATTTTAAACCTCTTATTTTAAATATTAATTTTGATTTATAACTTTCATTTAAATATTTATTTATTGTTTCAAATTATTTTGATATATAATATAGAAGTTTAAGGCAAAAAAGGCTAAAAAAATGAATTATCATTATTTTGCTTTGCCTCAAAAAATCAGAATCAGTATTTGTCTTTTAATAGTGATAATCATATTGTTAGTGATGATGAATTGATTATTTCATTTAATGAACTTATAGTTGTGCATAATAAATTAATTGGATGTATGCTAGACTTAAAGTAAAATATGACAAAAAAGAACATGTTTTATTAGGAAGATAACACAATGAGCTTAAAATTAGAAATGAATAACTTTAAAGTGATTTACTTTTACATGCTATTAATTTAAGTACTTACAAAGTAAATTTGATAAATGTGAGACATATTTAGGCATAGAAAATTCATGTATTGATTCCTCAAATGTGAAAATATTTCTTTATGAAAATAAATTTTTATTTTAAAAGAAAACATAACAAAAATTTGTTCAATAGAAAAAGAGTTAAATGATTTAAAATAAATGTTTATTAATTTAACTTCAAGTTCTTTTACTTCTTATCCTCATTCATATGTGCCCATGCATGCTCCACCTTTAACCCATATGAATAGAAATAATAGTATTATGAATACAAATTCTAATGTTACAATTAATTTGACTCAAAAATATAGATTGAAATGTTCACATTTATATGTGAATGATAATAGAAGTTATTTTATTTCATATATGCATAAACATTCTTCATCATATAACTATATGATAGAAATAGTTCTAGTTTACATACTTTTTATTTTCATGCTAAATATGAAGTTGTATGCAATTATTATGATAAGCATGGACATATTTCTTACAATTGTAGAGTTAGAAAATCCATCTATTTAAAGAAGGATAAATATGTATGGATTTCTATAGGAGCATATTTGAGAAATATTTTTACAAAAGCACCTCAATCACACATTATCACAATTGAACTCAAGATGTTTTGGGTTTCTAAATTTAAAGCTTAAATAGTTGTATTTGTTTATCTCTATAATTAGGACCTATGGAGGCAAAACTTGTTTTATGAGTTTGAATGTGACTCAATTGAAAAATGTGCGTGGTCCTTATTTTTAAGATAAATTGTTTAATCTCCTTAGTAGCTTTATAAGAATTATTTAATATCCCTTTAAGAAAATTTAATAGTTCATGTTTTTATATATAGCTTGAAAGTCAAATGCTAGCTTACTTAGAAGAGTTTTAAAAAGATGAGAGTATCAATATTTATTATATTTTTGGATTTGTTATCATGAAAAACTAGATTAAAATGGTTTTCTAGTTAGATTATTAAGTTGTTAATATATGCAATATGAATCTATTTAGTGTGCCATTAAAGTTATGTGCATTTTGTTAAGTTAATAACTACATGTTAGGAAAGTGAAATTGCTTTTTGACGAATTTAAGTTATGAATTCCAAAGATATAATTTGTATGAATTCAACTTGGAATTTAGTGATAGTGTTCGTATATGTTAAGATCTCACAAGATTTATTATAAATTAAGGAAACACATAATAATGTGTAAAACCCAAAATTTGCTAAGAAACTAAGAAGAATTTTGAGAAATTATTGTTCTATTATTTCATCTTGCTGTAGATGAATTTTAAAATGTAGTATTGCTTGTCATAATAAAAGATTCTATTTACCAAATCATTATCTGTTGAAACCTTTCACAAGCTTACATTGTTCTTAAGTATGATTAACCCATTTGAGTGATTATAAAAGGAGGAAAGTCTAGTGCTAAAACTTAGGGAGAGTTAATTTATTTATTTATTAAGTGTATCCTTGATCATATTTATTAAAACATTCAATAATTAAGATTAAAGAAATAATTTCTTGGATAAATACTAGAATGTTATTGCTATTTTATGAAAGAGATTTATGGTAATGAACTCAAAATTCTTTGTTAGTCTATATCATCATGTTAAAATTACAAATAATTTCTATAATCAAACTCTCTTAGTCTTTATGATTAGAATTTTTAACAAGTAGTTTTATGATTAAGAGTTAGGTGAAGTTCTTACAACCTGTAGATGCAAATCTGTCGTTCTCTTGTGTATCCTTTTACCTTTTTGAACTTAAAAGGGGAGAAAATTTTACAAGCATGTTTAATCTTATAGATTTATTTTAAGTTGATTTATTACAAGAATTAACAAAAATATGCATAAAGAGAGAAATAAAGTTAAAATCATAAATACTATTAAACTAAACATAGGTAGAGTGCATGATAACAAATTAGTATTGTTATATTTGTTTAAGATTGTTAATGTTTTTCTTATAAAGTTTTATGATTAACCTTTTTTATGCTTATTAATTAATAAATCATTTTTGTCTTTGATGTAATAGTTTGCAAAGATTTATTATAACTTATACCCTTGGTAGTTTAAAGACAAATTATTTATAAAAAATATTATTGTGTACACTCCTTGTTTGCATGTTTACTCTTATTTTATCTTTTGATGTATAGTAAAAAAGGGGAGAGATGGGTGTGAAATAAGAAAACATTAATTATATCCCAAGTTTGTGGTATAATTATATGAATTTCATATATTAATGAGAAGCAAGAATATAGGGGGAGCAAATGTATGCTTGCATGCTTTATAACTTTTTATTTCTCTATTTTATCAAAGGTTTTGCTATCATCAAATGCAGATATTATCATACCATTGGTTATAAAACTACTCATTTCATAATAAAAAAGCCATTGTGATAGTTTCTATGATACCTTTCTTGAGTGTGTTTTAGATCATATATCTCAAGCTCATGTAAGATAAATTAATTAAAGAATAATTAACCAAATATTTCGTAGAGCAATCCACAAGTGAAGAAATATCAAATATTGATCGTAGCCATGCTACAGTTGTTGCTGAAATTACATAACAAGAAGTCACTAATAAAATTTTTGTAGACTAGCTCAACATTAAGAGTCAATCCCTAAAACATCTACTGGTTTGATTGTTTATCTTAACACTTGTTTATATCTGACACAATTAAGTTGCATAGCATCATTCATTCACTTTTGTGATCATTAATTTCTTATACATTATTATTTTAGCACTTATAAAAATATTTTATTTATTTTAGTTGCTAAAAAAATGCTTTAAAAGTAAAAAAATAATTTTAAAAAGGTGGCCTTTTAATATTTGTCTTAACCACCTACATAGGCCAAGCCTAAAGGCTCAGGCCAAGTGGCCCAATCTATTGGTGAGCTATAAGCCCTGGGGGTGCCATAGATCAAGAGGCATGGTGAATCAAATTGGGTCAAACCCGAGTCTCCATCATGACACAATTCTTTATGCAACTTGGATTAAATCAGGTCAAGAAATAACTCTCGAACAGTCTAAGGTGTAACGGGCGAAGAGCACCAAGAGCAGCCAACCCCATTAGGCTAACCTTTATGCATAGAGGAAGTATTATAAATGCTAAACATCCTATAAAAGCTTGTGATGTGGGACTAAAAAGCGACCCTATTTGCTTCTGAAATAGAGTGAACCAATGTCGTCTGATTGTGCATTTTCATGATTGAACGATCAAGATGGCATCCATTTTTATGAACTATAGATTCCATCTAGCCATTCATCTGACGTGCTTGATCAAACTAATAAAATTAGATCCACCATTTTGAATAGTAATTTTCATCCACCCTCTATATATAAAACCTAGTCAAATAGCTAACATTTTCTTTGTATATGTGAACAATGTATTTCATCTAACCATCCATTCATAAAGCTCAATCAAATTACTGAGATCATCTTCGTCTTTGTTAATAGTGCTCTTTCGCATTAACATTGTCCTTCAAACATGTAGGATTTAATGATCTAGATCAATTTTGGCTTGGATTAGATTTGGACCCTTTATTAAGTATTTTGATTGCGATTTTTGATCCAACCTTCTAGATCAAATAGTAGTAGTTGTTCTCACTCATATTAAGTATTTTGGAAAGCCATTTGCATTTTTTTTGGATGCCAAAATGTAACAACTATTTTGAAAGTCCATTTCTAGAAATTTTAAAAAACTTATTTTAGAATAAAATATTCTAATATAAATAAAGGAGCCTTAGGAGTTAGAGGATTAATGATTTTAATCTTGTTACATCAATATTTTTGAAAGTCAAAGTGTAAAACCAAAAATTGCAATCCGATTTTGACGCCTTTGCCAGTGTCATGTTTACAACTCATTTTTCCTTCTTCTTGTTTCAGCATTCTCTTCAATTGCACATCTTATTCGTAACTTTTTTACAATTGATTATTTATTTATTTATTTATTCCTTTCTTATATTTCTAAAAAATATTATATTAATGCAAGGTCTTTGTTGATTCAATTTTTTTAATAATGTTAATGCATATTGATAAATCTTTTGGATTTAATATTTTAAAACTAAATATTTTGGATTGTTTCAACCCTTTTCATATATAAATTCATATTCCAATATTATAGTCTATAAAAATGTGTCAGGTGTGCTTTTATAAGTGAGTAGTGAAACATTATGTTAATTATTATTTTGTATTATGCTTTAATATTATAAGCTTTAATAATTGAGATTGTGATAGTGAACACATACCTAATACCTAAAAATAGTATGGTTTGTAAAGATTATCTCTACATATTATGGCAAAGAAAGTAACTTTGCTAGTGGAATCCTAGTTCGATTGATTGGGGGTGGATGTAGGCACAAGTTTAGTCAAACCGCCTAAACATCTCGTCACTTATACTTTTTTGTTAATATGTAATTTATGACATTTCTCTTTTTTTAATAATATTTAATTAAAAATATATATGAAAAAAATTTACGAAAACTTTTTTTATTAGGTAATAAATATTTTATTAAAAATGTTTTTAAAATTATAAAATTTCCTTTTTCTTTTAATATTTTAATTTAGTGAAATTATTAATTCAATAGTTTTATGATTGCTAAATTTAAATTTAAGAAAATATTTTAAAAATATCAAAAGGTTTAAAAGTACAACTCACGCTCCTCTTATGCATTAGCTTTACAAAGATTATATCAATAGGTACACACACATGCACACACACAAGCTGACACAAACAAAAATACACAAGCACACACACACAATCACACACACACACACATGCACAAGCATGCACTGACACACGCACAATCATGCACATGCACACAAATAAGTATGTGCACAAGCACTTGCAAATACACACATTCACACAAGCACACATACGCACACGCACACACATAATAACACATTCACATGTACACCAGCCTATGCAATTGTGCGCACACACACATGTATACACATGCAAACACACATGCACACACATACAATCATGCAACACATACAATCACACACAAACGAACACACACATGGTCGTGCATTCACAATCACATGCACACATGTATAAAAGTACATGCAGACCACCTGTCATGCAAAAACATACAAATACACACATGCACATAGACAAAAACACATATGCAAAATCACATTTAAAAACACATTGGTGCATGCACCAACATGTGCATACACATGTGTACCTATGCACACATGCATACAAAAACACACCCACAAACCATAAACACATGAGCATGTGCATACACCCACACATACACACACAAAATGCATACACACACGATATGCTCACAACACAAACACAGACACAGACAGAAACAGATGCATGCCCATACACACACGCAAACATACACACCAGCACACATGCATGCACAAACACATGCACACCCAAGTAGAAACACACATGCATGCACTACTACAGAACCCCCTCTACCCTTCCCCACACATAACCACCAACAAACACATGCATGAATGCACCTATGCATACACACACAAATGAACATGCATAAGCACACATAATAGATGCATGCACTCATGTACATTATTGCATAAACACATATAGGCACACACACACATACACACATGCACTCACACATGTGCACAACACACACACATGCACAAAGGCATGATCGCAAACACATTCATGTGCACACAAGAACACACATGCACAAGATCACACAATCATGTATAATACATTCATGCACACACATACACACATGCATGCACATGCACACACACAAACATGCACACACGCACATGCATAAACACACCAAACATGAACACACACATACACACATTTAAATACATAAATGTATGAACACACATATGCATACATAGGCACACACACAAACAATGACATGCATACACACATACACCCATAAAAGCACACATGCGTGTACGTCCACACACACATGAACACGCACACACACATACACACCAACACACACAAATGCTTGTGTGCATGTGCACACTCCATGCATGCACATACAAATGCATGCAAACACAAACACATGCATCTGCACACACACAAAGACTTATAGAAAGACCTCACTCTCCACACATGCACACTCACACACACACACGCACAAACCTATGCATTCACTTGCACACACATACAAAAACACACACAAACACACACATATAGACACATGCATGAACACATACACACACAAGTAGACACGCACACACACATACAAATGCATGAACACTTGCATACAAAAGTAGACACACACATATACACATGCATGGGCATAGTGACACAAACATCCATAAATACATGCAATAATAGACATGCACCTACAAACACTCACACACACACACACATGAATAAGTATGCAAATGCACATGCACAAAACTCACACACAAGCACACATGCACATTCACACAAAGTCAGATAATCTTGCACACCTCCATAAGCACACACACACATGCATGCATGCACACAACATGCACACATATGCACTCACAACACATATACACACATGTATACAAACTCAAGCTCACACAATCACACATAGACACACAAATACATGGGGATACAAGCAAGCATGCATACACACACATGCACACATACAAATATGCTCACAAACATACATATAAATACACACTCACAAAGTGATAGATAGACATGCACTTGTGTATACATGCACATGTACATACACAACATTCACATGCACTTGTACACACACATACATACACATGTGCATACACACACACATAGACACTCATATGTGAACACACATGCACATGCATATGTACACACACACCCACACCCATAAACAATCACACCCATGTACACAGATACACATGTAATCATGCATACACATAGACATGCAAACACAACCACACATGCATAAAAACATGCATGCATTCATGCACAAATGCATACATATAGATGCACATATGCACACATGCACAAACAAGCATGTAGGCATATAGACACAAACATGCACATACACATGTATATGTGCACACAAACACACGTGAACATGCACACACAAGAATGCACACACATGCACATGCACATGTACAAGCATATGCATGTGTACATTAAGACACATGTACTTATACAAACACACACAAAATGTATGATTGCACACACGCAAATGCACACACACACACATATACATGCACAAAGTCACACACATGCTTGCCAAAAGGAACACATGCAAACATGCACACACACACACATGTGTACACACATGCATGCTTCTATGCATGCATAGGCACATGCATATACACACACATGCACACCTACAAATACACCATCACTAGCATGCGCACAAACATACACACGTACACACAAACATGCAAGCACATTCACCAACACTGGTATACAAACACATAGACATGAACACATACTTGCACACACACATGCACACTAATTCTCACACATACATGCATATACACGTGCACACACACACACATACACACAAACACATGCACACATGCATACACTCATGCACATACACCACTATACATACCCACATACACACACTAACACAAGCACACATAAGCACACTCACAAAGGCCCACACATATAAACATGCACACACTCAACCATAGAAGTGAGCACACATATGCACAAACACAAATTCACACAAATGCACACACATGTCTGTACACACACACATGCATGCACTCACACACATATTCACACAAGCATGCCTGCACATACAAACACACACACCTGGATATGCACACAAACATACACACACACAACCATAAACACACATGCACCCACACACACCTACAAGCACACACACACACACACACACGTGTACTCTCATGCACAAGCCTTATGCACATAGACACACATGCATAAACATACTTACATATGCACACACATACATAAGCACACTTACACATGCACCCACACACTCACACAAGCACACATGTATAGACACATGTGCACTCATATGTACTCAAACTCAAACATGCACATACACACACCCATACAAACACATGTGTGCTCACACACACATGCGTACAAATGCATGCACACTCACACGAAAGCACAAGCACATACAAACATGAACACAAACATACATGCACAAACGCACATGCATACACATATACACATACATACACGCACACACACAAATGCACACACCTACATTGATGTGAACACAAGCACGTGCACATGCAAACACATGCATATAGTCATGCAGACACATGCACACATATTTACAATCACATACATTCACACACACACATACAAATAACCACATGCTCATACATGCATTCATGTGCACATGCACAAACACACCCAAACACTTGAACACACACACACGTGCACTCTTCCACTCATAAGCACACATGTGTCTACATTCATAGGCATAGACATGAACACACATACACACTTGCACACATACACACACTTTCTCACATACACGCACATGCACACACAAACATGCATGAACATGCATACACACACAAACTCACACACACGTACCCATATAAACACACATTCACATGCACTTAGACATGCATATGCATGCAAACACACGCACATGCATAAACACATGTGCACACTCTTGCACAAAGCCACACATACAAACACATACACATGCACTAACCAACATATATGCACATGCACACTCAAACACACGCAAACACACACATAAGCATAAAAACACGCTCTTATATATACACATTTGTGTGTCCACACACACATGCACATGCACACATACAAACATAACTAGACCCACAAGCACTAACACACTGTATGCACAACACAAACATACAAAAGTACATATATGAACTCACACACTTATGTACCCTTAGACACAAACAAATATTCATGCACATAAGCACTTGCACTCATGCTCATAGGCACACACACTAAGAAACATGCTCACACAGATACTCAAATACATACACAAGCACACAAACATGCTTGCACGGACCTACGCAAATGAATACACTCATACGCTCAGACAAGCACCCACTCATACACGTGTAAAAATATACACACATGCATACACCAAAAGGTGCACACATGCACACACATGTGTGCACACATGCATACAAGCATGTATAAGAAGACTCACCCACATGCACAAACACACACAAAAGAACATGTATACACATGCACATGCACAACAATAGACACAATCACTTATAAATGAACAAACACACACACATACACATAACATGTGCACACGCACAAATACAAACATCTATGCATGCACACAAACACTCAAAAATGCACACATGCACACATATACATGCACACATGCATGCAAACAAACACACCTACATGTATAAACGCACGAGTGTGCTCATGGACACACACACACACACCAAGGCACACACACACATGCAAGCATTTTTACATACTTGCATGTCATACACATGTGCACCCACCCACACATTCACACATAATAACATATGTGCACATAGGTACACACATATATTCACACACACACACATATATATAAATAAATATGAAAGCACACACATGCATGTACCCACTCACACACAAGCACACACACAAATGTATGCACAAGCACACGCACATACATGTGTCTACATATGCATAAGCAAACACACACGTATAAAGATAGATACACATATGCACACACATGCACAAGCAGACACACATACACGCACACATGCTCACATGCACACACACATATGCACACAAACATGCAAAAATGCACAAAAACACACACAATAGTGCACACACACACATACACATGTGTGCATTCACAAAAACATGTACACACGAACACATGCATACAGACAAACAAACACACACATACATGTTCACACATACACATCAAGTACAGATATGCACATGCACATGCATATGATTTACACTCACACACACCCAAATAAACCCATTCATGCACACACAACACACAAATGCAAACATGAAAACATCAAGATGCACACACACATAAATGCAAATGCACACACATGTACATGTACACAAACGCACTCACATACACGTAGACACACCGACCCACACTTATGCTCACAACTAGACATGCACACACACACAAACGTACTTACACATATGCATACACATAGACGAACACACATGCTTATGCACACAGATACATGCACACATACACACGTGCATAACCACACACATATGCACACATGTGTATGCACACACACATGCATGTACATACACACATATGTACAAACACTCGTGTGCATGTACATAAAAACACATGCACTTACACATACACCAACACACACATGTAAGCACACAAACACCAACATGCAAACACACACTTGAACAAGTATGCACATGCATACACACATGTATGTGCACACACACACACACACTCACAAACATATGCACACACACACACACACATAGGAACACACATGACACACACACACAAACAAATACCAATACACACCAACACATGCACACAAACATACACATGTAGATAAACCCACACACATAAAAAAACTTTATGCATGCACACACACATGCATTCACACACATGCACACATGTAGACACACGCATGCTCGCACATGCACATATGTACACACATGCACACTCTCAAACACCAACATAAGCATGCATGCATAATCACATGCACACATAGATACACATGCACATGCACACGCACCCTCATGTATACATACACGTACACATATGTGCACACATGCAGGCACACATGCACATGCCCACTAAGACACATGCACGAAGCAAGCATGTAGACACACATACACTAACAACCAATGTACACATACACATGCACATAAGTACACAAGAAGATACACATGTTTAACTTGCACACAAAAACATGCAAGCATGGATAGACAAGCACACATATAGATACAGACACAAATACACTCATAAAAAATAAACACATATATTTACACACTTGTGTATGCATGCACACATATATGCACACAAACACAAACACATGCACACACACATTAATATACACATACACACACATAGATTCAAGCACATGCACACATACTTATGGATGCACATATCCACACACATATAAACATGTTTGCACAATCACACATGTACATTACAAACATGCACTCAAACACACAAACATGTACACACACACTTGCACAGAAACACAAACACACACATGCTCACACCCATACACATATGTCAAATGCACACATGCATGCACATACACATACATTCACTCACACATGCAGACACATATGCACACACACACACACAAACACATATGCACAAATGCATGCATTCAAGCAGACATGCAAGCACCTACCCACACATATAAGCCCAAACACATTCAGATGCACTCATGCACCGAAGCACAGACACCCATAGACCGATGCACCAACACACACAACCACACACACACTCACACATACACATGCATACACACACATGTTACATGCACATATATAAGTATATGCACACACATATACACACACATAAACAAAAACATGCACACAAACCTGTACAAGTACAAGCATGCACACTCATACACATGCACACGTATAGACACTCGCATGCTGACACACATATGCAAAAATACTTACAAACACGCACATAGACACATGACCATACGCACATATACATATAGTCACATGCACACACAAAAAAAAGAGATATGCACTCATGCAGACAAGGGCAACATATACACAAGCACATATGCACATTGGTATGTGCACACACATACATGCCTATACAAGCACACAAACAGACACTTGCAAACACCTGCAAGTGCATGCACAAATGCACACATGAATGAAAGCACACACATATGCACATGTGCTTTAACACACACACACAATCACATGCACATGCACACTCTTACACTATGAAAGCACATTCATGCAAAAGAACACACAAAAACACTGAGACAGACACACACATGTAAACGCACATGCACATTCTTGCATGCACACACACATGTAGAAGCATGCACACATGCACACACTTGTGCTCACACGAACACAAGCATACAAACATGCAAACATACCCTTATACACATACATGAACACACATAAACACTTGCACGTAGGCAAGCAAATACAGTCGCATGAGCACACAAACATGAACACATGCATAAACAAATGCAGACATGTACATACATGCACAAGCACACACACACACATTGATGTGCACACAAATGAACTTGTACACACTTGCATGTACATGTACTCATAGAAGCATACATGCATGCACACACACACACACAAGTACATACACATGCTCACATGCACACACATGCATATACATACACACATCCATGCATGCACATACATCATGCCCATGAATACACACAACAACAACACATGCATGCACACACATTTACATGCATTCTAACACACACATGCATATACATACACACATCCATGCATGCACACACATCATGCCCATTAATACACACAACAACAACACATGCACGCACACACATTTACATGCATTCTAACACACACATGCACACAAACGCACTTGTGTATTCACATGCATACACATACACGACATGCACCCACATAGACACACGAGTATAAACATGCACACAAACACATGCACGCACTTATACATGCACGAACTCATGCACACATGTATAGAAACATAGATAGAGGCATGCACACACACAGACACTTACAAACACATATGCATACACCCACATACATATGCCCCTTCATACACACATGGACACATACACACAAAGAAATAATCACACACATAGACACAACACTTATACATGCACATATGCACACAGATATGCATGCACACATGTACACTTACACAAGCACACACAAACACACACCCACTTGCACACACATGCACATGCAGACATGCACATACCTAGGCACACACACATATGCCCATATGAATACACAAAAATAACTTTATACATGTACATGCACAAACACATGCACACACACACACACACACACATACAAACGCATGTATGCACTTGTACATGCACACACGCACTCATTCACACACACATGAAGATACACTTATGTACATCCATGCACACACACACAAATGCATAAACACATACATATATGCATATACACACATGCATACACACATGTGCAGACATGCAAAGATGCACACATGCACACACACATCTATGTGTGTGCACACATGAATGCAGATACATACATACACATAGAAATGACACACACACTCACACATACATATACGCCTACACACAGACATGATCATACGCATACATAGCACATACATATGCATGCACACAAACACACACACATACACCAATAGACATGCACACCTAACCACACATACACATGCACATATGGACACACACAAATACATGCACACGTATGCACATACTCACAAATAAACAAACTCACAAGAAAAATGTGCATATAAACACCCACATACACTAACAAATATGTAGGTACACACACACATGCACAAATATAACCACATGCATGCATATAGACATGCACACATATGAATACACAAGCACACACACATGTTCACTTGCATGTGCATGCACACTCACATATGCACAAGCACACAAACACATGCACAGATTCGTAAAAGCACACAAATATGCACCCACACACATCCACAAATGCACAAACACAAATGGACTCATGTACACACAAACCCACTCATGCACATGAACACACATACACGTACATGTACATGAACATGCACGTGTGAGCACACAAGCACAAACACACACAAGATAGTGCACACACAAATGCATACACATAAGTACACAAGTATGGAAACACACACATGCATACATATGCACACGTGGGCACACAACCACACAAACTTGTAGACACATGTCCACATACATAGATAGACATGCACACATACACATGCACACAGGGACATACAAACTGACAAACACATGCACATACACAAACATGCACACAAGCAAACACTCATACACACATGCATAATCATATACATGCACATGCATACATACACACATAGATGCACCCACACACTCAAGCGCCTTTGTACATACACACATGCACTAGTCACTCACACAAACACATACACACATGCACAAAAAGTTAAACACATGAGCACACACACAAATAAGAATATTTACATGTGTGTACTAGCACACAAACTCACACAAATGTATACATGCACATACACACACACCTACACATACACCCACACAAACTCACACCCACAACACACAAATGCATGCACGCACACACACAAACCCACACACATGTCCCCACACACAAATATACAAATGCATGCACACATGCACAAGCATGTAGACACATACCCACACACACATTCACTTGCATAGCCACATGAACATATGCACAAACACACCACACACAAACACATATGTGCTCACATAGAGCAACACACATGCACATTCTAACACATGCACCCACATAGAAACACTCACACACACAACAATAGCACACACATGCACCCACATGTGTATACAACACACACAAACACATGCACCTACACACACACACACACACACACTAGAAACAAATGCACATGCACACATGCACATACACACACACATTGACGTGCACACGAATGCATAAAATATAAAAACATGCGCACACATTCACACACACATACATACATAAAAACTAAGCATACACATGTACACACACATGTGCATGCACACACACATATGCATGCATACTCACACACACATATATACACATGCAAACACACTCAAAGACATAGACATGCACAACATACACACCCACAAGAATACCAACACCCAAACATGCACTCATGCTTGCACATGAGCACACACAAACAAACACATGCACACATGGATGCACACAGAAGCACATGCACACATGCACAAATACACACATGATCAAGTAACCACACACTCATGTACACATGGATATAGACATACACACACCCAAATGCATACACACACACACATATGTGCATGGACATGTAAACATATACACATGAGCACACTCACATGCATCCACATGCACACACATGCATGTTAAAACAAATTGAAATGCAAGCATACATAAACACAAACATTCAAACAAATGCATAGGCACACACACGCACATACATATACACTCACATGCTTACACTAAAAATTGCACACATGCATACATGCACAAATGCACTCACATGCACATGCACACACACGTGCACACATGCTCACAAACACACATATACAAATAAACACACACACACAAACATGTGAACACTTGCATGCACACAAACACATGCATTAAAATACACACACAAGCATGCACATGCACACACATGCATGCATGAAGTGACACACACATAGTACAAACACACACGAACACACCCCATTTGTGCACAAATACACAGACCCATATGCATGCACACATGCACAAAAAACAAGGACTTGCACACAAACTTTCACACACACACATGCATATGCACACATAGACACACAGACATAGACAAACTCACACCCACACACACACCCATGCAAATGCATGCTTGTACATAGGCACACGCACACACACACACATAGCCACACACACACAAACTCATACTTGCATTCTTGCAAGCATGCATGACATGCACACATGCACATAGATGGTCACACACACACAAACATGCATGCATGTGCACACACATACCCACATACACATGCTTATATGCTTGAACAACACACATGCACATGCACAATCACAAACCCACACACTTGCACACACACACACATACGCAAGCACTTAGCCATCAACAATCACGTAGATATACACGCAAACACATGTACATACATGCATGCACACATCAAAAGAACACATGCACACACATGCAAGAACACACACTAATACATACAAAAACACACACAAGCACTCATACACACATGCATGCACATGTAGACACATAAACATAATCAAATACATACACACACACATGTGCATAGCACACATAAATATGAACACAAATATGCTTACATGCATAAACAAGCACACACATGGAAACACAGGCACATGCACATTTCCACACACACATGGACATTCACGCACACATGCAGTCGTATGTACACAGTCGTGCTTGCAAAGCACACAAATAAAATGAACACATGTGCATCCACACTCAAACATGCATAGACACTGATGCACACATGGACACACACTTTCAAATGCATGCATACACACAAATGAACACATACACACACATAAACACATACTGACTTGCACACATTAACCCACACATACATGCATACATACACAAGCACACACACAGCCACACACACCCACACATGCACACAAGCATGCATGCAAAAATGTTTATGATTGTACATGCACATGCACACATGCATGAACCTATGCACACAAACAAGCACACACACATGTGCACAAACACAGTCACACAACACCAACACACACATAATGAAAAACATTCATGCACACATACACACATACACATATACATATCCATACTCACACACTTGCTTACACACATACACAAACACACACACCAAAAACACATAGATAGACATGCACTCATCCACACATGCACATGCACAAACACACACACTCACATGCAAGCACAAATACACACACCAATATATGCCCACACCTACATACGTGCACACAAACACAAATGCACACACACATGCACATGTTCACAAATGCATACACAAGCACGCACGTGCTCATTCAAACACAAACAAGTAGGCACATACACATGCACATATATGAACACATGTGCACTCAAATATGTACACATTTGTACAACCACGAACACACACACATGCACGTGTCCACACATATGCAAACACATGTATGCACACACACACACACACACATATAGAGGAATGCATGCACATGCAAATGAACAAGCACACATGCACTTACATAGACACATGTCTTTTGTACACAAAGATGTACACACACAAAAAAAAATTTTCATGTACATACACACAAGATAGATACACCCATACACACCCACACCTATATACTCATCCAAACATAGGTGTGCACATGTGCACACAAATGCACACACACATGCATGTCCAAACACACAAATATATACACACATACATTAACACACACAAAAACATGCACATGTACACATACACAAAAATGCATGTGTCCATATGCATGATAGGCACGTAGACACACTCACCTACACACTTAGATGCATGCAGGCTAGACATACCCACGTGCACACACATGCCCACACGCACAGAAATGCACCCACACATGCCAACGTACACACATGCATACACAATCACATAAGAACATGCATGCATATGCTCTCTCTCTCTTACACACACAAGAACATATGTGCACATACAAACACAATAAATCATACATATACTTGTAAGCACACATAAACATAGGAACATGAACTCACATACACACATTTTCCTACATCTACACACTTGCACACCTATAAGTGTAACACATAAATAGATACACACAAAATCTCACATGTGCACACACATAAACACACACACACACACCCATGCATTCCCACACACACACAAGCACACATATATGAATGTACACAGACACAAGCACACTTGCATGCACCCACACACATAAGCACACACACACACACATGTAGACACACAAACATGCACAAAAATAAGCTCATGGACAGAAACCAACACACTCCTACACACACATAAACTAGCACATAGACACAACCAAAAACATGCACACCAATACACACACATAGAAGCATGCACTGACACACACACATGCACACATAAACATATGCACACAAACATTTACTCATATTCTTGCTCATACATAAAAACATGCATATGCACAAACACACACAATGACACATACATGCATATGATTATGAACACACACATACATACCTACATATGCATGCACACACACATACACTTTCACACACACATGCACACACATACATACTCACATATACATACAAATACACGTACAGTTTCACACACACGAGCACACACATATCCACTACATGCACATGCTCACACACTCATGCATATGCACACATAAACACATTAACACACATAGATGCACACACATGTACACGCCTACACACATGCACATGAACACATTAAGACACTAGTAGACATACATGTATAATCACACACATCCACACACACACACCTATAGACAGATGCACATGAACACACACAAATGTACACATATACACACACATATACAAACACATGCATACACATGCTCATGCTTACACACATAAATGCACACCCATACACACATAGATGCCCATGTAAATATTGACATAAGCTTACACACATGCATACAAAAATGTACACACATTTAAATACATAAACACACAGGCATGCACACAAACACATGCACTCAAACATGTGCACACTCATAGGAACACGCATGCACACATACGCAGATACAAGTACACTCACACACATGCATAAGCACATGCACACACACATGAACTCTTGAACGTACGCACACACACACACACTTGCATGCTTGCACACAAACACACGTGCACAAACACTATCACAAATATGCACACACATGCATACACTCACATACAGAGCTACACAGACACACGCACCTACACTCTCACACACATGCACATGTATAATCACATGCATATGCATATGAATAGGCACAAATGCAAGAACAAACATAGGCACACATATACTCAAACACATGCACTAGAACTCACATATGAACACACATGCACATAAGCTCACATGCTTGCATGCACACATATTAGCACATACACACACATGCACACTCATCACAATCACATACACACATATGAACACAAACACATACACATGCAAAAGCACATAGACATGTGCATGCAAGCACACACACACAATGCCTATACACATCAAAACAGACACACGCATATGTAGATGCACACACACACACACAAATATTCACATGCACAAACACATAAACATATATAGACACACATATGCATAAACATGTACACACACACATGCTCAAACATACATACATAGACTCATGCACACAGCCTCACAGAAACTCTCGAATGCACACACACACACGTGCATAAACATACACACATATGTACATGCCCATGTGCATGCATACATACACACACATGTAGAGACATACACATGTACATGCTCAAACACCCCCACCCCACACACACTCAAACACATGCACATGCACATCTCCACAAGGACACACACACACACACACATGTGCACATACACAATCACACACACACACACAGATATAAGCACACATAAAAACACGTACACACACATACACACACATGCACACACATATGTATTAATATGCAGAGGTACACACATGCCCAAACGCAAAACACAGAAACACAAACATTGGTGTTTACTATTGGTTCTGACACCACCAATTTTATGGGAACAAAATAATTGTATTTGTTTCTCTTTTTCTATACTTGAGTGTCTTTCAAATCATTATCTTATGATCTTATAGCTTTAATTAATTAGAGAGCTTTAATATAATGTCTCATAGAGAAATGCAAAAGTGAAGTAATGTAAAGTTGTAATCATGCCCATGTGATAACTGTAGCTAAAATGTATCAAGGAGCTATTGATCACATTATTAGCAGAGTAGCTAACCATTAGGAGTTTATCTCTAAAACATCTACTTGTTTGATTATTTATCCTACCATGTGTTTGTATGTGTTATAATTGGGTTACATTACATCATTCATTCTCTTACATGATCATTATTTTCTAATGCACTTTAATTTTAGTACTTAGAAAAATATTTTATTTACTTTAATAGCTACAAAAAAATTTTAAAAGTAAAAAAATAATTAATATTTAAAAGATGACTTAAAAAACTAACATTTGACCTAAAAACTAATAGACGACTAAGCCCAAAGGCTAGGGCCAAGTGGCCTAAACTGTTTCTTGGTAATAGTCCACAACGATATTTTGGTTAGTAGATAGAATAAACCAAATCAAGTCAAGCCCAAGTCTAAGTGGATTAAACTAGGTTAAGAAATAACTCTTGAACTAGCTTAGGCATAACATGCTACAAAGACTCATGAACTATTAAATAATAAGATAAGGTTTGGTTAGATGTTGGTGTGTGTGTATCTAAGGGTGGGTGTGCATGTTTGTGTGTTTATGTGCATGTGTGTTTGTTTATGTGTGTGTGTGCACATGTGAGTAGTTGTGTGTGTGCTTATTTATATATAGGTTTGGGTGAGTGTGTGTCTACATTCATATGTATGCAAGCACATGTAAATTTGCTTGTGTCTTTGCATGTTTGTTGATGTGCGAGTATATTATTGTGTGCGTGAGTGAGTGTGCATGTGTGTGTGCATGTGTGTGTGTGTGCGTGTGTGTGTGGGTGCATGTGTATGCATGTGTGCATGTCTGGCTATTCTCGAGCTTGTTTGTATATTTGTGCGTGTCTTCATAGGGGGCACGTGTGCATGCATGTGTGTATGTGTGCACATGCATGATTATGAGTATGTGTTCATGTGTCTATGGGGGTGTGTTTGTTTGTGTTCGTATGTGTGCCTCTATGCATGTATTTTTGCACACGAGAACATGTGTTTCTATGTTCATGCATGTGTGTTTGTATATGTGTGTGTGCATGTACATGTGCTTATCTTCTTGTGTGTGTATGTGTGTGCACATGTGTCTACTTATTTGTGTGCATGTTTGCATGTTCATGCATGTGTGTGTGTTACTATTAATGCATGTGTGTGCACATTGTTTTGCACACATGTGTGTATGCATGTGTGTAAGTGTATATGTGTGGGTGTGCTTGTATGGTATGTTAGTGTTTGTGCATGTGTGTGCATGGTATGTTAGTGTTTGTCTTTATGTGTGTGATTATGTGTGCATGATTGTGTGATAATGCATGTGCATTTATGTGCGTATGCATCAATCAATCTTTACATGTGAATGTACTTATGTGTTTGCTTTTGTGCACATGTGTGTATGTGTGTATTCCTATGTGACTGTGTGTGCATGCATCTTTGTGTTTGTGCTTGTGTGTGTGCATGTATGCATGTGATTATTTGTGATTTGTATTTTTTGTTTATGCATTTGTGGAAGCATGTATGTTTGTGTGTGTTGTGCATAAGCATGTGCATGTATGTGGGTGCATGCATGTGCATGTGCTTATTTTCATGTGTTTTTGTACATGCTTTTGCGTGTGCATGTGTCTATGTGTGTACATGTGTGTGTGCATGTGTGTGTTTATGCATGAGTTTGCATATGTGTGTGTATGCTTGTGTGTGTGTATGTTTGAGCATGTGCATGTGAGTGTGTGTATGCATATTTGTGTGCGTATGCATATGTGTGGGTACGCATTTGCATGTGTGTTCATCAATATGTCCTCGTGTGTTCTTTTGCTTGTACATTTATGTGTGTGGGTGCATGTGTATATGGCACATCTATGTCTACTTATATGTTTGTGTGTGAATGTAGGCATGTGTGTGTGTGAGCATACGTGTGCATGTGTGTGTGCATGTGCATGTGTGCACGCATGCTCGTTTGTGTGCTTATGTGCATGTGCATTTGTTCATGTATACGTGCGTTAGTGTATGTCCATTTGTGTGCATGCATGTGTGTGTGTGCGCTTGTGAGCATATGTGTGTATGTGTGCATTCATGTTTGCAAGTATGTGTGTAACCATGTTTGTTTGTGTGCTTCTAAGTATGTGCATGGAAACATATATATATATATATATATGAGTTTCTGTACATGTGCTCATGTGCATGTGTGCATCTGTGTGCTAGTGTATGTGTGTGTGTGTGCGAATGCATTTTTGTGCATGTCTGCATATCTATTGTAAGTGTGTGTATGTGCATGTGCATGCATGTGTTGTGTGTGTATGTGTGCTTTTACTTTTGTGTGTGTGATCAATTGTGTGCATTCGTGTGTGTGCGTGTGTGTATGCTTGCGAGCATGTGTGCTTGTGTATGGAAGCTTTTGCATGTGGGTGGGTGTTCATGTGTATGTGTGTGTATGCATGTGTGGATTGTGTGTGTGTTTGTGGTTGCATGTCTATTCATGTGTGTGGTTGCATGTGTGTACAGGTGTGTGAGTGTTGTTATCTATATATGTGTGTGTACTTCTATATGTGTGTCTATTTGTGAGTGCATGTGCATGCATGTGTGTGTATTTTGTGCATGTTTATTTATTTTTATGTGTATGTATGCATACCTTTTTGTGTGGGTTTGCATGCATGAGTGAATAGGTGTATGTGTGGGTGAGTTTGTTTATGCATGTAACTGTGCATACATGCATGCATTTGTGTGTATGTCTACATGCACACACATGTGTGGGATTTTGCACAAATATGAATCAAGTGTGTGGGTGATTGTGGTTGTGTATGTGTATGCTTGTGTATTTGTGCACATGTACACATGTGTGTGTGTTCATGTGTATGTGTTTGTGTACATCTTTACACATTAGTGTGTGTGTGTTTGTGCATGTGTGTTTATGTGTGTATGCATTTGTGCTTATGTTTGCATGTGTGTGCTTGTTTGTGTGTGCACAAGTGTATGCATCTTCTTGTGTATATATTTTTATGAGCATATGCATATGCAAGTGAGAGAATGTGTGTTTGTGTGTGTTCATGTGTGTGTATATGTAGGGGTGTATGTGTTGTAGGTGTGCATGTGTGAGTTTGCTTGAATGTGTGTGCACAAATGTGCATGTGCATGTGTGTGCCTACACATGTGCCTAAATATGTGTTTTTGTGCTTATCTGTGCATGTGTGCATGCGTGAGTGTGTGCATATGCATGTGTGTGTGTATGTGTATGTGTGTGCATGTTGTCTATGTGTTGTGTAAAAAGAAGTGTGTGCATGTGTGCATTTTTTCTACGCACATGTGCATCTTTATTCATGTGTGTGTCCAAGCATGCGTGTGCTCATGTGAGTGAATGTGTTTGTGTGTACATGTATGTGTGTATCTGTGTTAGTGTGTTCATGAATGTGTGTGTGTGTGCATGTGTTCTTATCCTTAAGCATGTGTGTGCATGCATGTATGTGCATGTGTGGTCATGGGTGTGTGTGTGTGTACATGTGTGTGCTTTTGTGCATATTAGGGTGTGTGTATGCACATGTGTGATCACCGTGTGTGTGTGTGTGTGTGCATGTTTGTGCTTGCATGTGTGCATTAATGTTTTCATGTTTGCTTGCATGTGTGTGTCTACTTATATGTGTGTGTGCTTGAGTGTGTGTGGGTGACGGTGCATGTTGGTGTATGTTTTTATGTGTGTATGTGCATGTTCTTGTGTATGTGTGTGAGTGGATGTGTGTGCCTATGTGTGCAAGTGTGTGTGTTTGCACATATGCATCTATGAGCTTTTGCATGGGTGTCTGTGTGCAAATACAAGTTCTTGTTTGAGTTGGGTTGCCCATGTGTCTGTTTGCATGTGTTTGTGTGTACGGTTTGGTCTACATGTTTGCAAGCATCTGTTCATGTTTACGTGCATGTATGTGTGTGTGTATGCATGTGTGCATGTGAGTATGTTTCTTAGGGTTAGTGCATGTGTGTTGTTGTATGTAAATATCCATATGTGTGTAAATGTGTGTGTATACTTGTGTGCCTTTGTTCATATGTGTAGGTGTGTGCATATGCATATGCATGTGTGTGGGTGTGTGTGTTTGTGCGTTCATGTTTATGTGTTTGTGTGTGTGTGTGTTGTCCCTACATGTGTATGTGTGCTTGTGTTTATATAAGTTTGGGTGTGTGCATCTACTTACATATGTGTGCATATATGTGTCTTTGCTTGTGTTTGTTTGCCTGTTTGTACATATATGTGTGTATTCTTATGTGTGTCTAAGTCAGTGTGCATGCATGCATGTGTGTGTGGGTGCATTTGTATGCGTGTGTGTGAATGTGTCAGCATTCTAGTGCATGTTGTATGTCTATGTGTGTCTTCTTGGGGGGCATGCATGCATGCATTTAAGTATGTTGGTTTGTGTGTGTTACACACATGCATGACTGTGAGTGTGTGTGCATGTGTCTATGGGGGTGTGCTTGTTTGTTTTTGTGTGTGCATGCCTCCAACATGTATGTGTGCACATGAGCACTATGTGTCCAAGTGCATGTGCATGTGTGTATGTGTGTGTTTCTTTGCTTGTGTGTCCATGTGTGTGCACGTGTGTCTGCATGTTTGTGTGTATGTCTAAATGTTCATGCATTTATGTGTTGTTGTGAGTGCATATGTGTGTGCACATTTGTATGCACATATCTATGTGTGCACGTGTGTCGGTGCATGTGTGTGCATGTGCTTGTGTGGTATGTGTTTGTGCTCACATGCATTTATTTGTGTGCTTGTGTGCATGTTTGTTCATATTTGTGCAAGGCTGTGTGTGAGTATGAATGTGCATGCATGTTTGAGTGCATGTATGTATGGGTGGGTGTGTTTACAAGTATGTCTATATATTTCTATGTGAGTGCATGTTTTTGTGCATGTGTTTGTGCACATGTGCATATGTGTGTGACTGTGCATACATGCACGTATGAATGTGTGTGTGGAACCATGTGTATTTATGTGAGTGCATGTGTGCTTGTGTGCATGCATGTGTGTGTGCTTGAGTGTATGTGTTCATGTGTGTGTGTGCATGTGGTTGTCTTTAGGTGTGAGCTTACATGTGTTTGTACATTGGTGTAAGTGTATGCATGTTTGTGTTTGTATGTCTATGTGCATGTGGGTGTATGTATTTGTGCTTGTATGCATAGATTTATGTGTGCATGTGTGGGTGCATGTATGCATATTTGTGCATGTGAGTGTGTAAGCATGTGTGTGAGTTTGTGTGTATGTGGAAGATTGTGCATGTCTATGTATGTTTTTGTGTCTTGGTATGTGTGCATGTTTGAGTAAATTTGTTTGTGTGTGCATATATTTGTGCACATTTGTGTGTGCATGTGTGCGAGCATGCACTTGTATGTGGATGTGTGTGAGCATGTTTGTGTGTGTGTGCATGCATGTCCCTATGTTTGTGATTGTGCACGCATTCGTTGGTGTGTGTGTACATGTGTGTGAATGCATGTCTGTGTGCAAGCATGCATGTGTGTTTATGTGTATGTATGCATGTACACATGTTTAGGTGCATGTGTGTGTGTGTTTATGTGTATATGTGTGTGTATGCATGTGCATGTCTATATGCATGTGTGTGTGTGTGCATATGTGTGTGTATATCTATCAACCTAGTTGTATGTGTTTGTGTGTGTGCTTATGCATATGAAAGTACATTTATTTTAGTGCATATGTATTTCTGTCTATATGTGTCTACATGTGTGCATGTGTGTTTGTATGTACACATATGTGTGACTTGTGTATGTGCATGTGTGTTTGTATGTACACATATGTGTGAGTTGTGTATGTGCATGTGTGTTTATGTGTGTATTTGTGCGTCATTATTTGTGCATGTGTTTTTTGGTCTATGTGCATGGACACATCTGGATATTTAGGTGTGAGTACATGTTTGCATGCATGTGTGTCTACATTTGTTAGTGCATGTTTTTGTTTTTGTGGGTGTCTATCAATGTGTTTTTGTGGGCATATGATCATGAATGTGTAGAGATGTGTGCCTATAGTGTTGTGTATGTGTAGGTATATGGGTGTGTGTGAGCAAGGATGCATGATTGTGTGTGTATGTGTGCATTTGTATGTGTGTACATGTGTGCATGTTTGTGTGCATATGTGACATGTGTTGGGTGTGCTTATGCCTGTTTGTGCATCGGTGTGAGTGAGAGAGAGAGAGAGAGAGTGTGTGTGCATTCTTTTGTGCATGCATGCATGTATGCATGTGTGTAGGAATGGGTATGCTAGTGCATGTGTGCATGCATGTGCACATGCATGTGTGTTGGTGTATGCATGTTCATGTGGGTGCATGCATGTGGGTGTGTGTGTGTGTGTGCATGCATATCTGTACATAAGTGTTAATGTGTACTTACACTCATGTTTGTGTATGTGTGCATGTGTTCATGTGACATCAAGTGTGTTTATGCACGATTTTGTGAGTGTTCTTGTGTGTTTGTTTCTTCTTATATATGTCCATTATGAATGTTATGTGTTCTTATTTGTTTATATATATGTGTGTATGTGTAAGTGTATGTGTGTGTATGTATGTATGCTTGTGTTTATGCTTGTATGTGTATGCATATGCTTTTGTATGTATTCTAGTGTTCTTGTGTGTATGTAAGTGTGTAAATGTGTGGTGGTGTGTGGGTGGGTGTGTATACACTTATTTGTATGCATACACATAGATGTGTCTACATGCTTACATGGGCATGGGCATGTGTGTTGTGCTTGTACAATTTCATTCATATGCATGTGCCTATGCATGCATCTGTGTGCTTTATGTGTGTGTGTGTGTATGCATGCATGTGTACTTGTATGTGTGTTTGTATATGTGAGTGCATGTAAACGTTTCTGTGCATGTGTGTTTACATATGTGTATGCGTGTGTCTATGTGTACATGCATATGCATTTGCTTGCATATTTGTCTGTGTTGTGCATGCATGTGTGTGCATGTGTGTGGCTACAAGAATGAGTGTGTGTGTGTGTGTAAGTATGCATGTGTGCGTATGCATGAGTGTGTTTGCTTGTGTGTTTCTATTTGTGTAAGTGCACATATTCGTGTGTGTGCCTGTGTGGGTGTGTGTCTGTGCACACATGTGTTTTATCTATCTGCATATGTGTAGGTTTATGTGTTTGCACATGTGTAGCTGTGTGTGTCTTTACGTCAATGTGTGGGACAGTTTATGCAAGTTTATATGTGTTCATACATGTGTGCACATGCATGCGTGTGTGGGATTGTGCACATGTTTGTTCTGATGCATGCATGCACATGAGTGTGCAGAGGTTCCTGCATGTGTGTGGTCATGTGTGTGGGTGTGTGTGTTTGCAAGCAAATGTTTGAGTGTGTGTCTAAGTGCATGTGCATGTAGGCACACTTGTGTGCATATGCACGTACATGTGCATATGTATATTTATGTCTATGTGCATGTGTGTGCATGTGTGTGTGCATCCATGTGTGTGTAAGCATATGTGTGTATGGATGTCTATATTTTTATTTGCGTTAGTTTCTTTGTACACACATACATGTGCACATATGTGTGTGCTTGGGCATATGTGTGTGTCTACTTTATTTTGTGTGAGCATATGTGCACATGCATGTGCGTGTGCATGTGCATGTGTGTGTGTGTGTTTGTGTGCATGCATGTGTGATTGTAGGCATGTGCATATTTGTGTTAGTATGTGTGTGCGTGCTTGTGTGCATGTGTCTATAGTGTGTTGGTGCTTGTCCTTTTACATGTGAGTGTGTGCATGTGTTTGTGACTATGCATGTGCATGTGTGTGTGCATCTATCTCTACATGTGCATGTTTGTGAATGTGCATGTGTGTGTGCATGTTTGTATGTGTACGTGTGCATTCATACGTGCGTGCATGTGGATGCATCTTTGTGTTTGTGCCTGTGTGTACATGCACGCATGTGCTTATTTGTGTTGTGTATTTTTTTTGTGAATGTGTGAAAGCATTTGCTATTATGCTTGTTCACGCATAAGTGTGTGCATGTATGTAAGTTCATGTGTGTGTGAGTGTTGTGGGTTTGTGTACAAACTTCTATGTGTGCATGTGTGCATGTGTGCATTCTTGTGCATGTGTCTATGTGTGTACGTGTGTGCATACATTTATGTGTGTGTGTGTGCATAAGTGTGCATATGTGTGCATTTGTGCATGCATGTGTGTATACTTGTGTGACTGCATGTGTGTACTTATGTGTGTGTGTGTGCCTGTGCATGTGAGTGTGAGTGTGTGCATGTATATTTGCATGTGTGTGCAAGCGTGTATGTCTATGTGCATTTGCAGATGTGTGCATCAGTATGTGCATGTGTGTGTGTTTGCATATGCGTTTGTGTGCATGGGTACGTGTTTGTAGTACATGTGTGTGTTCCTATGAGTTTGTGTGCGCATGTAGGCATGTGTGCATGCATGTAGATGTGTGTATGTTTGTATGCATGTTTGTGTGTTCATTCATGTGCATGCTTGTGTGTATATTGGTGTGTGTTTATGTGCATGTGCATGCATGCATGCTTGTGTGTGTGTGTGCATTTGTGCATGTGCATATATGCATGTACATGTATGTTAGTGTTTATCCATGTGTGTGTGTGTTTGCATGTTTATATGCCTATGTGTGTATGTGCACATGTGAGCATGTGTGTGTATATGTGTGTTTGTGTTTGTAAGTGTGTGTTCTTGTAGGTGTGAGTGTGTGCATGGATGCATGTATGTATGTGCATTTTTACTTGTGCACGTGACTATGTGTGCTTGTGTTTATGTGCATGCATGCATTTGTATGTGCACAAATGCATTTTTATGTATGTGTGTATGCATATTGTAAGTCATGTCTGCATGCATGTGTTGTGTTGTGTTGTGTGTATCTGTGCACACTATTGTGTGCATTAGTGTGTGTATGTGTGTGCTTGTAAGCATGTGTGCTTGTGTTTGTGGCTTGTGCATGTGGCTGGGTGTTCATGCATATGTGTGAGAGTTTGCATGTGTGTTGTATGTGTCTTTATGGGTGTGTGTGTGCATGTGTGTGGTTGCATGTATGTAGGCGTGTCAGTGTTACTATCCACATACGTATGTACTTGTATGTGTTTTTGTTTGTGAGTGCATTTGTGTGTGTATATATGTGTGTGTGTCTATGTTAGTGTGGGTTTGTGTGTGGGTGTTTATGTGTGCATGTTTATGTGTGTGTCTACATGCACACTCATGTGTGGACATTGGCACACATGTGTTTTCTAGTGTGTGAGTTCTTTTGTGTGTGCATGTGCGTGTGTGCACAAGTGTACATGTTTGTGTGTTTGGGTGCAAGTGAGTAAATTAGTATATATATTTATACTTATGTGCATGTGTTTCTGTTCTTAAATGTATGGTGTCTGCGTGATTGTGTGTGTGTGTGCTCGTGTGTTCTAGCTTTTGCATGTATGCATCTTCTTGTGCATGTATTTTTATGTGCGTGTGGACACGTGAGCATGTGTTTATGTGTGTGTGCTAGTTCATATATTTTTGTGTGTGTGTTTGTGTATGTCAGGGTCTGTTTATGTAGGTGTGTGTGTGTGTGTGAGTGTGCATACATATGTGTATGAAAATGTGTATGTTTATATATTTGCATGTGCATGCACATGTGCTAGAATATGTGTTTATATGTTTATTTGTGTGCATATATGTGCATGCACGCACGTGTTTATGTGTGTGCAGCCTTATGTATATTTGTATATGTCTGTGTGTGCATGCGTATGTGCATGCATGTATGTGGTTGGGTGTGCATATGCGTGCATCTGTAAGTGTGTGTGTGTGTGCACTAATGAGTGTGTGTTTGTATGCCTTTGTGCATTCAAGTATCTATTTATGCATGTGTGTACAGGTGGGTACATATGTGTGTAGATGTGTAGGTGTGTGTGCATGGGTGTGCCTATGTGTGTCTTTGTGCATCTGTATGTGTGTGATTGGACACATATGTGTGCAAGTGCGTGGGCACATGTGTGAATGTTTGTGCACATGGGGGTGGGTCTTTGTGTGCATGTGTGTTTATGTGTAGTGTGTGCGTGTGTGTATGGGTTGACTATGTGTGTACACAGAAGTGTGTATGTGTATTTTTTTTACAAATATGCCCATGTTTGTGTGTATGTGTATCCAAGTGTGTGTGTGCATGTGTGTGCGTGCATGTGTTTGTGTTTGTGTGCATGTTTGTTCATGTACTTTTGTGTGCTTGTGTGTGTCTTTACATCTATGCTCATCTTTGCATGTTGGTGAGTGTGTGTATGCATTTATGCATGCTTGTGCGTATTTGTGCATTTATGCATGTGTGCATTTGTGTGCAAACTCTTATGTGTTCACTTGTTTATGTGTGCCTATGCATATGTGTGAGTGTGTGTGTGATATCGCTTGTGTGCATGTTTGTGCATCTATATGTGTGTTATATGGGTGAGTGTGTGCATGTGTTAGCATGCATGATCTTTTATATATGTTTATGCATGTGTGTTTGCATTTATGTGAGCCTATGTGTGTGCTTGTGTGTGTGAACCTGTGTGGATGCACATGTGTGTGTGTGAGAGTCTATGTATGTGTTTGTCTAAATGCATGCATTTATGTATGTGTGTCCAAAAGCATGCATGTGTATGTGGGTGTGTGAGTGCATGTCTTTTTATGTGTTTGTGTATGTGTGCATACTTGTCTTTGTATGTGTTCCTACTTGCGTGTCTACATGTAGGTGGGATCATGTGTGTGTGCATGTGCATATATATGCATGTCTTTGTGTTTGTGTTTGTGTTTGTGTTTGTGCATGTGTATGTGTGTGCTTGTGTGTGTGTGCACATGTGTTTGTGCATGAGTGTGAGCATGTGTGTGCCAGTGTGCATGTAAGTGTGTGTGAGGGTGTGCATGCATGCATGTTTATGAGAGCCTACGTGTGTACATGTGTATGTACATGCAAGTGAATAGGCATTCATGAGTGTCAGTGTGTGCACCTATGCACATGTGCCTGTGCATGCACGTGCATTTGTGTGCATGTGCTAGTGTGTGTAACAACAAGACTATGTGTTTGTGAGTATGTGTGTGTATAGGAGCATCTTTGTGTGTGTATGCATGTTTGTAAGCATTCTTATGCACGTGCATGCATTTATTTGCATTTATGTGTGAGCATGTGTATGCATACATGCATGTGTGCATGCATGTGTGTTTGTGCAGATGTGCAAGTGCATGTGTGTGTATTCATGTGTGTGTGTGTGTGCATGCATGCATGTGTGTTTGTGCACATGTGCAAGTGCATGTGTGTGTGTGCATGTGTGTGTATATGTATACATTTGTGTGTAATTTTGTGCATTTGTTGTTGAGTGTGTGTGTGTTTTTGTGTGAGCATCCATGTTTGTGTGTGTGTGTTCATGTGTGTGTGCATGTGTAGAAGTGAGCATGTTCATGTATGTATTTGTCTACATATGTTATTTTATGTCCATATATATATATATATATATATATATATATATATGTTTGTGTGCATGTGTGTGTAATTGTGTATGCATGCAATTATGGATGTTTGGGAGTGCAGGTGTGTGTGGTTGGACGTGTCTTTGCATTCTAGTGTGTTCTTATATGTAAGCATGTTTGTGTACATAGATTCGAGCATGCATGCATATGAGCATTAGTGTGTGCAATCATGCTTGTGCATCTATGGTTGTGTGTGTATTTGTGTGTTAGTATGTGTGCATGTGTGTGTGCAGATGCAAGTGAGTACTTATGCTTGTGTGTTGTGTATGCATGTGTACATTTGTGTGCAAGTATACATATGTGTGAGTGTGCGAGTATAAATATGTGTGTGAGTGTGCGTATGGGAATGTTCATGTTTTTGTGCTAGCATGTGTTCATGTGCATGTGGTTGCATGTGTATGTGTGCATATGCATCTTTTTTGTATGCATGTGCATGTGTTTGTGAATATGTGTGTGCATGCATGTGTGGGTGTATATGTGTGTCCTTGTCTGTGTGAGGAATGTGCATGTGCATGTGTGTATGTGTGTGCAAATGTTTGTGTACTTGTACATGTTTCTATATGTGTGTTTATAGGCACATGTGTGTGATTGTGCATGTGTGTGTATCTTTTTGTGTGCATGTGTGTGTGCATTAGCACATGCAGGTATATTTGTGCATATATGTATCGTGTGGGTGTGGGTGTTTGTGTGCTTATTTGTGTATGCATGCATGTTCATTTGAATCTACAAGCATGCATACATGTTTTTGTGCATGTGTGTCTATGTTTATGCATATATGCATGTGGTTGTGTGTGCACAGGTGTCAGTGTATATGTGCATGTACGTGTGTGTGCATGTGTGTGTATGCATGCATGTGTGCATGTATATTTTTGTGTATGTACATCTATGTCTGCATGCATGTGTTGATGCCTATGCATGTGCATATGTTTGTGTGCACACATGTTTCTATGTGTGTCTATCAATACATGTGTGTGTGTGTGCATGTTTGTGTGGTTGTGCCTGTGTATGTAATTGTGTGTGTATATGCTTGTACATGCAAGTGTGTGTGTTCATGTGCATGTTTGCGTATTTGTATAGATATGTTTGTGTGTGTGTGTGTATACGTGCATCTGTGTGTGCATGTGTTTGGGTATGCTTATGTGTATGTGTCTGTGTGTGTGCATGTGTTCTTATGTGTGTGTGCATACAAGCATGTGCACATGTCATCCATGGATGCAAGCATGTGTGTTTGTTCATGTGTGTGTGTTTGTGTATGCATATGTGTATGTGTGTGTATATTTGTGTGAGTGTCTACATGTGCATGTGGAAGTGTGTGTTTGTGTGTGTGTATGTGTGCAAGCATGGATGTGTTGATGTGTGTCTATTCTACGTGTCATGTGTGCTTGTGTGTAAGTGTGGATGTATATGTGTGTGTGCATGCACATGTATATGTGTATACATATGCATCTATGTGCAAACGTGTGTATATGCTTGTGTGTGTGCATTCATGTGTGTGCATGTATGTCTCTATGTTTATGTGTTCATATGTTTACATTTTTGTGTGTGTGCATGTGTGCCCATGAAAGGATGCTTACACTTGTATACATGTGTGAGTGGGTTTGTGTGCCCATGCATGGGTGTGTATGCATGTGTATATGTGCTTGTGTGCGCATGTCTTGCAATATGTGTTTATGTGCATGTGAGTGTGTTTTTGCATGCATGTGTATGCATGTGGGTGCATTGGAGTGAGTGTGGGTGCACATGTTATTACATATGCATGTGCGTACGTGTGCATCTATGTATCCTTGTGTTTTATATGTGTGTCTATATATGTTTGTGCATGTGCATTTGTGTGTAATTATTTTTATGGAAAAGTATATGCATGTGTGTGTGTGCATGTGGGCTCATGTGTGTGGTTGTGTGCATTTGGGTGCTTGTTAATTAGTGCATGTGTCCATATGTGTATGTGTGCTTGTGTGTTTCCATGAGTGCATGCATGTTTGTGGGCATGGATTCATCTAGGTGGGTACCTGTGTGTGTGTGTGGGCGAGTGGCTATGTGTGTGTTTGTGCATTTGCATGAGTGCGTGTTTGTGTGCATTTGCATGCATGTTTGTGCTTGCATGTATGTTTGTGTTTGTGGTTATGTGTATGCATGTGTACATGTGTCAATGTGTGTGTGTTTGCTTGTTTGTGCATGTTTGCATGCATGCATGTGAGGGGGTGTGTGCGTGTGATTGTGTTTGTATTTGTGTGCATATATTTGTCTATGTGCATATGCATGGGTGTGCACATGCATGTGTGTATGCATGTGTGTGTCTAAAGGTATGTGTGGGCATGCATCTATGAATGCATGCATATTTTTATGGGTGTATGTACATGTGTATTTGTGTGTTCCTGCATGTGCATGTGTGTGGGCATTTGTATGTGTGTGTATGCATGTGTGTGCATGAGTGCTTATGGGTGTGCGTGCATGTCCACGTGAGCACATATATGTATTAATGTGCATGTGCATGTGGATGTGTGTAGGCATGTGTGTTTAGGTGCATGTTTATGTGTGTGTGTGTGTGTTTTTAGGTGCTTACTAGTTTGTGTACCTATGTGTGCATGTGTGTGTGTGCACATGTGTGTTCACATGTCTATGTGCACATGTTTGTGTTCTTGTTTCTAGGCTAGGGCATGCACCTATATGTATCCCTAACTATGTGTGTGTTTGCATGCCTATATGCATATGTCTTTGCATCTATGTATGTGTATGTTCATGTGTTTCTATGTGTATGTGTGCATGCTTGCATGTGCATTTGTGCATATGTGTGTGCATGTGCATGTGTTAGTTTGTGTGCACATGAGTGCATGCATGCATGTGTGTGTGGGTGCTTATATATATGTGTGTGTGTCTGTGTGTGTGCATGTGTGTGTTTAGGTATACATGTGTGCATGTGCGTGATTGTGTTTGTGTGAATGTGTATATGTGTGTGCATGCAAGCTAGTGTGGATGTGTATGTGTGTACATGTGTCTGTGTGTGTCTGTGTACACACAAGCATGTTTTCTTCATATGTGTATTTGTGGGTGCAAGCATGTCTATGTGGACTTATGTGATTCAGTGTGTGCATGTGTGTGTATGAATGCATGTGTCTATGTGCATAGGCATGTTTATGAATGCATGTATGTACACATGCATGTGTGTGGATGTGTATGGTTATGTGTGTCCATGTTTGTGCATGTGTGTGCATGCAGATGTCTATGTATGTGTGTTAGTGTGTGTTTGAGTTTGTTTGTATGTATCCATGTGATGGCATACATTTGTGTTTGTGTGAGTGTGTGTTTGCATGTATGTGCCTTTGTCTATTCATGCTTGTGTATGTGCACATGCATACATTTACACGTGTGTGTGTATGTGTGTGTGTGAATGTGTGTGTTTGTATGTGTGTCTGAGTGTGAGCATTTGTATATTTGTATCTTTATGTTTGTACTTGTGTGTTAGTGCGTGTGTCTTTGTGTGTGTGTATGTGCATCCATGTGTGTGTAAGTGTATGTGTGCATGCATGTGTTTGTGTGTTTGTGCATCTATGCAAGCATATGCATGTGTTCGCTAGTGTGTATGGTTGTATGTGGTTGCATGTGTGTCTGCATTTATGTATGCACATGCGTGTATGTAAGTGTGCATGTTTGTTCCTATGCATGTGCATGTGCATGTGCAAGTACGTGTTTGTGTGCATGTGTGTATGAGTGATAGTGCAAATTGGTGTGTGTGCATGTATAAATATGTGTGTGTGTATGTGTGTGTGCATGGGCATGCAAGTGTGTGTGTACATATGTGTTTGAGAGCGCACATTTGTGTGTGCATGTGTATTTACATGTGTGTGCCTTTGGATGTGTGTGAATTCTTATATATGTGTGTGTGCATATGTATGCATGTGTGTATGTGTGCATATTCTTGCATGCATGCATGTGTGTTTATGTGCATCTATGCAACTACGTGCTTGTGTCTATGTGTGTGCATGTGTGTTCATCCATGTGCATGTGTGCATGTGTGTGTGTATGTATCTCTCTATGTGTTTGTGTGTGTGTTTGTGTGTGTTCATATTTGTATGCATATTCATTCTTATGCTATGCATGTGCATGTGGGTTTTTGAGTGTGTGTGAGTTTTTGTGTGTGTGCATGTTTGTGTACACATGTGTTTGTATATATATGCATGTGTGAGTGTGGGTTTGAGTGTGTTTATGTGTGCATGTGTTTGCAAGCATGTGCATGTGAAATTTTGCACATGGATGCATGTGTGTTTGTTTATTTATGGATACATTCTTGCATGTATGTGTGCATGTGTGCATGTGTACGTTCGTGTGCATTTTTGTATGAATGTGTGTGCATATGTGTGAACTTGTGTTCATGTTTGTGTGTGTGTCCATATGTGTGGGTGGTCTTATATATTTGTGTTAGAGCATGTGTTAGTGCTTGTTTGCATACATGAGTGTGATTATGCATGTGTGTGTGCATGTGTTTCATGTGCACATGAATGTGTTGGTTTGCAAGTGCTTGTGTTGTTTGTCTGAGTATTTTTTGAACGCGTGCACGTGCGTGTGTGTAAACGTGCATGTGTGTGAGTGTGTTCATTTATGCATTTTTGTGTGTGCATTAATGTGTGTGTGTGCATTGGGGTGTGCATGTGTTTATTTGTATGGGTGTGTGATTGTGTGTGCCTATGTGTATTTGTGTGCATGTGCTTGTGTGTAAGCTTGTGCATGTTAGTATGTGTTTGTGCATGCTTGTGCATGTGTGCATGTCCTTATATGTCTGTGCATGTTCTTATGTGTGTTTTGGTATGTCTGATGTGCTTTTATGTGTCTATGTGTATACTTGTATATGTGTCACTATGCATATGCATGTGTGTATACGTACATGCATGCATATCAACATACGTGCGATGTGTGCGAGCATGTGTATGTGCATGTAGGTTTCTGTGTGCAAGCCCGTGTGTGCATGCTTTTGGTGTGTGCAAGTGTGTAGGTGGGTGGTGTGTTGGTATGGGTCGATGTTTATGTCTGTTTGTGCATCTATGTGTGCATGCATGCACATGAATTCATGGGTGAGAGTGTTTGTATGTGTGTGTGCGTCCAAGTGTGTGGGTGTGTGTGCTTATGTGTGTGTTTATGGGTTCTTGTGTGTGTGTTCATGTGTGTATGCATATGCACATGCATGTGTATGGTTAAATGTGTGCATGTGTGAGTGCATTTTTGTATGTCCATGTGTTTGTATGCATATATTTATGCATATATATGCATGCATGTGTGCATTGGTAGGTGTGTAGATGTTTGTGTTTGGATTTGCAGGTGCATGTTTGTGTGCTTGTCTATGTGTATGGGGGTGCAGACGTATGTGCTTGTGTGTGTGTGTGTGCATTCGTGTGCGTGTGTAAGTGTGTGGGTGTGTGTGTGTTGCGACTGAATGCATTTTTGTATGCATGTTTGAACATGTGAGTGTACAATTGTGTGCGCATGTGTGTATATCTGTGTACCTAAGTGAGTGGTATGTGTGTGTATGTGTTGTGTCTAATGCATGCATGTGTGCATGTGCATTGATGTGGTTGTGAGTGTGAGTGCATGTGCCTACATGTGTGTACACATTTGCATATGTGTAAGCTTTTGTGTGTTAGTATGTGTGTGTTTGTGTTCCTGTGTCTATGTGTGCATGTGTGTTTTTGTGTGGGTGTGTGTATATGGATGCGTGCACATATGTGTGGGTGGGTGAACATATGTGGACATGTATATGTGTTGTTCTTTGCATACATGTGTGTATGTGTACTTGTGTGTGTGTGTGTATGAACATGCAAGTGATGTGCACATTGATGTGTACATGTGTGTCTACATATATGAAAGTGCGTTTGCTTGTGTATGCATGTGCATGCATGCATGGGTGTGTGTGCATCTATGTGTGTGTGGAGGGGGGAAGGGGTATGTTTGTTGGTGTATGTGTTTGTACATGTGTTTGTGTGCGTGCATACAAGTGTGTTTGCAAGCATGCACATGTGTGTGTGGGTGTGTGTGGTTGTGTGTGTGTGTGCATGGTTACAAGAGTGTGTGTGTGCATGTGTGTATGCACAGACATATGCATAAGTGGGTGCATGTTTGTGTGTATGTGAGTGTTTATGTGTGTGCATGTGCATATGTGTGTGCATATGTGTGTGCTTGTGTGCATGTGTGTGTGTGTGTGTTTATGTGTCTGCATGTGCATGTGTGCATATGTGTTCATATGCATCTGTTCGCATGTCTGTGGGTCTATGCACATGTGTCTGTGTGTGTATAAACATGTGGATATGTGCATGTGTGAGTGTGTGTGCATGTGCATGCCTATGTGTGTTTTTATGTGTGCATGTACATGTGCATGTGTTTGTGCAAGTGTTTTTGTGTGTGCATGGGGCTGCATATGTGTGCATATGCTTATGTGTGAATATGTGTGTGGATGTGGGCATGCATTTATGTTTGTGTGTGCATATGTGTGTGTCTACATATATGTTTGTTGTGCATGTGTGTTTGCATCTGTGTTTGTATGTGCATTTGTGTTTGCATGTGTGTGCATGTTTGTGTTCATGTCTATATGTGTGTGCACACATGTGAGTGTGTATATGTGTGCATGTGTATTCTTGCTATGTGTATATGTGCATATGTTTGTGCACATGCATGTATGTGTGCATGTGTGTGTGCATGAGTGTATTCTCATTCTTGTGCATGCATGTGCTTTTGAGAGAGCCTATGCATGCATGTGTGTGTACTTATGTGTGCTTCTACGTGTGTGTGTGTGTGTGTGTGTGCATGTGTGTGTGTTTGCAAGCAAGTTTTTTTTGAGTGTGTCTGTGCATGTGTGGGTGTGTGCTTGTATGCATAAATACTTGTTTGCCATATGAATGTTCAAGCATGCATATGCATGTGTGCCTATGTGTGTTAGTGTGTCAGTGTGTCTATGTCTTTGTGTAGGTATGTGCACGTTTGTGTTGCATTTGTGTATGTTTGCATACATTGGTATATGTATATTTGTAAGTGAGTGTTTTTGTTGGTGTATGTAATTGCATGTTCATATGTCTTCATTTTCTTATGTGGTTTTCTTATTATGTGTGTCTACTTGTGCATGTGTTTATGTGTGTTTATATTGACGTGTAGACGTATGCTTGCACATGCATGTGTTTAGGTGTGTGCATGTGTTTTTGTGTGCACATGTGAGTGTATGTGTATGCCTATAAATGTGTGTGTGTGTTTGTGTGAATGTATACTTTTTTGTATTTGTTTTGTGTATGTCTGTGTGGTTGTGTGTGTACATGCATGTGTGTGCATATGAGTGTGCATGTGTTTGTGTATGCATGTGCATTTGTGTGTCTATCTATGTGCAATTTAGTATGCATGTGATTTAAGAGTGTGTGTGCTTGTATGTATACATGTACATGTGTGTGTCAATGTGTCTACACTTTTGTGTGTGCATATGTGTGTATACATGTGGTTGTGTGTTTTAGTGTGCATGGTGTTTGTACACCGTTGTGTGTGCATGTGTGCTTATGTGTGTGCGTGGGTGCATTTGTTCATGTGCATGGGGCATGCATTAGTTTGTAGCTGTGTGGGTGTGTGTGTGCATGTGTGTGTGTGTGTGTGTACTTATGCATGCATGTTTGTGCATGTGTGTGTGTGCATGTATGTGTGTGAATGAGCACATGTGTGCACTTATTTGTGTGCGTTGTGTGAGCATGCATGTGCATGTATGTTTGTGTATTTGTATATGATTGCATGTGGCCATGCATGTGTGTGTGCACGTACATGCATATGTGTATCTTTCTGTGTGTGTATGTGTGTATTTGTGCTTATGTGTATGTTTACATATATGTGCTTGTGCAAGTGCATGTGTGTTTCTATGTTTATGTTTGCATATATGTGTATGTTTTTTTTGCATGCATGTGTGTAGGTGTGTGTATGTGTCTAAGTGTATGTGCTTGTGTGAGTATACACATGTGTGTATGTACTTGTGCATATGTGTGTGTGGTTTGTGCATGTACACATACAAACAAGTGTGTGTGTTGATGCATGCACACATATGTATGTTCATGTGTCTGCATATGTGTGTGCACCAGGGCACATGTGTTTGTGTGTGTGCATGTATGTTCATATGTGCTTGCATGCATCCATGTTCATGTGTGTGATTGTGTATGTGAGCTAGCATGAGTGTGTTCATATGTATGTTCATACATATGTACATGTGTTCCTACACACATGTGTGTGCATGTGTGTGTGAGGTGTGTGCTTATATTTCCCTATGTTTGTGCATATATGTGTGTGTCCATGAATCTATATGTGCATGTGTCTGTGTGCATCTATGTGTGTATTTATACATGTGTGTGTGCATCTTTGTGGGTGTGCATATGTGTATGCATGTGTGTACGTGTGTATGTGTGGGCATGTGTGCATTTGTGTTTGTTTATTTGAGTGTATATTTGAGCATGTATATGAGTGTTCATTGTTCATTCTGGCTTACGTGAGTAAGCATATGTGGGTGCATCATGTGTTTGTGCTTTCACATATTGGCATATGTGTCTGCATGCATGCATGTGTGTGTTTAAGCATGTGTGCATGCATATCTGAGCATGTATATGTGTATTCATTCAGGCATATGTGGGTGCATGTATGTGTGTGTGTGCTTTTGTGTTTTGGCATGTGTCTATATGTGCATGTGTGCAGGTGTGCATGTCTGTGTATGTTCTTATATGTGTGAGTGTGTGAGTGTACATGTGCAACTATGTTTGCATGTGTGTATGTGTGCATGCCTATGCATGTGCATGTATGTGCATAGGTATACATGTGTGTATGCATGTGTGATGTCTGTACGTGAGTGTTTGCATGTGCACATATGTGTGTGCACGTGTATGTGTGTGTGTATGCACATGCATGCATGTGTACATTTACTTTCATGTCTCTATGTGTGTGCATGTACATGCATATGTGTGTGTGTGTGGGTTTGTGTGTGTGTGGGCATAAGTGTTTGTGCATGTGTTTGAGCATGTGTGTGTGTATGGATTTATGTGTATCTTTGTTGTAGTTTTGTGAATGGGACTATGTGTGTGGGTTTGTGTGCATATTTGTATATTTGAGCACACGTGTGTTCTTGCATGTGTGTAGGTGCATGCATTTATGCATGCTTTTTGTGTGTGCCAGCATGCATTTGTATTTGTCATTATAAGTGTAGGTGGGTATGTGTGTGTGTGTGCTTATATGTGTCTCTATGTATTCATTTGCATGTGTATACTTGTGTGCATGTGTTCATGTGTGTCTATGTGTGCATGCATGTGTGTGTTTGTGTGTGTGTCAGTGCACATGTCAGTGTGTTTGTCTGTGTGTGCATGTGGGCATATGTATGAATGTATGCATGTTTGTTGTTGTGTTTGTGTGTGTATGCATGTACATTTGTGTTTACAAATGTGTGTGTGTATGTGTGTGCATGTTTGCAAGTGCACGTGCCTATGTTCATGTGCACATGTGTGGGTGTTCATGTGAGAAAACATGTGTTTGTGCTTGTGAGTGTGGGCATGTGTGTTTGTGCTTGTGAGTGTGTGCATGCGTGTGAGTGTGTGTGTATGCATGCAAGCCTATGTGAGTATTTTTTGATATGCATATGTGTGCATGTGTATCTATGTGTTTGTGCATTGTGTATATACATGTGTTTGTGTATTTCTATGTGCATATATGTGTGCATTTGGTTGTGTTCATTTGTTTGCGTGTGCAATAGTGTGTGCATGTGGATGTGTATGGTTGTGCATGTATGGGTGAAAGTGGTGAGTGTGTGTGAGTGCACTTGTGGGTGAGCTTGTGTGTAGAAGTGTAAGCATGTGTGCATGTATGCATGCTTTATTATGCATGTGTCAATCCATTCATGTGTGTGCATGTGCCAATATGGGTGTGTGCTTATGCATGTGTTTGTGTGTGTGTGTATGCACATGTTTATGTTTGTGTGTGTGCCTATGAGCATTGTGTGTGCATGCATATGCATGTATGTGTGTGAGCATGGGTGTGTACATGCTTGTGTGACAACATGCATGTGTGTATGTGTCTTGGACTATGTGCTTCTATATGTGGTTGCATGTGTCTACTTGTACATGTTTGTCTACATAATTATGTGTGTATCAATGTATTGTTTCCTATGTGTGCATGTATGCCTTTGTGTGCATGTATCAATCTATGGCTATGCACATATATGTGTATGTGTGTGTGCCTGCATGTATGCACTTGTGTGTGTGTGCATGTTCATGTGTGTGTGTGTTTATATTTATGAATTTATGGGTTTATGCTAATGTGCTCGTGTCGTACTTTTTGTGTAGGCGTGTGTTTGTGTGGATGTCCACATGCACACATCTGTGTGTGTGTGTTAGTGTGTGTACACATATATATATGTTTATATGTGTGCATGTGTGTGTACATGAAGGCACATGTGTTTGTGTGGGTGTATGTATTTTCCTATGTGCTTGCATGCGTCTATGTGTATGTGTGTGAATGTGTATGTGTGTTTGCATGAGCGTGGTCATGTGTATGTTCATGCATTTGTACATGTGTGCCAACACACATGTGTGTGCACATGTGTGCATGCATGTGTGAGAGGGTGTGTATGCATAAGTTTGCCTATATTTGTGTATATATGTGTGTCTGTGCATATATCTATATGTGCATGTGTGTCTGTATTTACGTATGTGAGTGTGTATTTTTTTGTGTGTGGATGGGTATGCATGTGTGTATGTGTGTATATGCAGGCATGTGTGTGTGTCTATTCGTTTGTGTGTATATCAAAGCATGTACATGTGTGTTCATTTGTGCTTATGTGAGTATGCATATGTGGATGCATGTATGTGTTTGTACTTTTGCATATTGGCATATGTGTCTGTGTGCATGCACGTGTGTTTTTGAGCATGTGTGTGTGTATGCATGTGTGTGTGTCTTTGTGTGTATGTGTGTTAATTGGAGTATTTGTGTGAGTTTATGTGCGCATTTGCAAACGTGAGCACACATGAGTTTTCACGTGTGTGTAGGTGCATGCATTTGTGCATGCTATGCACGCATGCCAGCATGCATGTGTATGTGTGCTTGTGAGGGTGGGTGTATGCATGTGTATATGTGTGTGTCTGTGTGTGCATTTAATGTGTATGTGTGCCAGTGTTCACGTGTGTGTGTGGGTGCATGTGTGTGTGTGTGAGTGCACACGTGGATGTATTTGTCTATGTGTGTTGTGTGTTCTTATGGGCTCGTGTATGCATATGTGTTGTTGTGGTTGTGTGTGTGTGTATGCATGTATGTGTGCACCTGTGTGTTTGCTTATGTGCATGTGCATGTCTGTGTGCAAGTTTACAAGTGTACATGCATTTGTTCATGTGCACTTGTGTGGGTGTTCATGTGAGATCACATTTGTCTATGCATGTGAGTCTTTACATGTTTGTGTGTGTTTGTATGTGTGTGTGTGCATGTGTGTGAGTGTGTGTGCATGTATGCATGCTTGTTTGAGTATTTGTGGAATGCACATGTGTGTATGTGTTTTCATGTTGTGTTTATGCTTGTGTTTGTATATTTGTGTGTGCATATGCATGTGTGTGTGTGCGGTTGTGTTCATTTGTGTGCATGCAAATAGTGTTTGTGTGTGTGTGTGCATGTGTATGGTTTTGCATGTATGGGTGTATGTGTGTGTGTGAGTGCACTTGTAGGTGTTCTTGTGTGCGTAGAAGTCCAAGCATGTGTGCATTTATGTGTTCCTACTTATGCATGTGTGTATCCAATCATGTTTGTGTATGTACATGTATGAGTTTGTGTGCTTATGCATGTTGTTGTGTGTGCATATATGTGCACATGTTTATGCTTATGTGTGTGCCTATGAGCATTTGTGCTTGCATGCATGTGCATGCATGTCTGCGTGCATGTGTGACCAGGTGCATGTGCGTATGCAGTTGTGACAATGTGATTGTGTTTGTGGTTGTATGCATCTACATGTACATGTCTATCTGTATAACTATGTTTGTGTCAATATGTTGTGCCTATGTGTTCATGCATGTTTTTTTGTGCATGTATCTATGTGTGGCTATGCTCATACATGTGTATGTGTGTGCGCCTGCTTGTACATGCTTGTGTGTATGCATGTTCATGTGTGCATGTGCATGTGTTTGTGTTTATGCACTTGTGGGTTTATGCTCATGTGTGTGTATGGGACTATGTGTGTAGGTGTTTTTTTATGTACATGTGTATGTATGTATTCTTGTGTGTGTGGGTGCATGCATGTGAGCTTATGTGTGTGCTCAGGTACATGTGTATGTGTGTGTGTGTGAGTGTGTTAGGATGTGTGTACACATTTGTGCATGAGCTTTAATGTGTGTTTGTATGCACGATGCATGTGCTTGCGTGTGTATCGTGTGTGCATGTATGAGTGTGTTTGGGTGTGTATGGATGAGCATATGTTTATGTGTCCTTGTGTGAGCATGCATTTGTTCATGTGTGTATGTTTATGTGTGCTTGCATGGATGTGTATGTGTCTGTGTGCATATGAGTGTGTTTTCCTATAGTATATGAAAGAGTGTGTGTGCATGCATATCAGTGTAAGCGTGAGGGTGTGTTCATGCATGCGTTTGTGTGGGAGCATGTGTGTGTAAATGTGTGGCTGTGCAAGTGCATGTGTGTACATTTGTGTGTGTATGAGTGACTTCATGTGTGTGTAGGTTTGTGTGTGTATGTGGCTTTATATGAGTTTGCACGTGAATTCATGTGTATATGTGCATGGTCATGTGTGTTTGTATGCATGAAAGTGTGTCTGTATGCATGTGTGTATGTCTACTTACATAGGAGTGTGTGCATGCATGTGTATATGTGTGCATGCATTTGTCTGCATGTATGTGCATATGTGTTTACGTGTGTGTTCCATTTTGTATGCATATGTGTGTTCATGTGTGTGAGTAAGCATGCATGCAAGTGTGTGTGTGTGAGAGCATGTGTTTTTGTGTGTGTACATGTGTGTTTATGTGCATGTGTGCAGGGTCTATGTATGTGTGTTTATTTGGTTGTACATTTATGTGTCCTTGTTTGTTCGTGTGTTCTTGCATATGTGTGAATGAGTGCATGTGTGCATGCAATCGAGTGTTTGTGCTTATGTTCCTGTGTGTGTGTGTTCATTAGCACATATGCGTGTGTGCACTCTCTTATGTGTGTAGGTGGGTGTGTTCATGTGGATGTTTTTGTACTTGCTTTTGTGTACGTACACATGTGTGTATGCATGTGTCCCCATGTGTAGATGTGTGTGTTATGTGTGAGTGTCATGCACATTAGATGTGCGTGTGTATGTGTGGGTGTGTATGTGTGGGTGTGCTTTCATGCACATACATGGAAGTGTGTGAGTGTGTGTGTGTATGCATGTGATTGTATGCACATGTGCATGTTTGTTGTATGTTCGTGTGTGCATATGCATTTACGTGCATATGTGTACTTATGCATGCTATTATTTTTGTGTATATTTGTGTTTTTGTGTGTGTGCATTTGTGTCCGAGTGTGCTTATGTGCGTGTGTACATGTGTGTGTGCATGAGTGTGTTTGTAAGAGTGTATATATGTGTGTGTGTGCACATGTGCATGCATCTAGTTGTGTACATGTTTTTATATGTAGGTATATGTGCATATATGAGCATGTGGGTGCATGTGTTGGTGTATTTGTTCTTGTGTGCATGTCTCAATGGGGTTTATTATGTATGCGGGTGCGCATGCTTGAGTGTTCGTGCACGTGTGTTTATGTGTGTGAGCATATGTGCATGTGCATGCGTGTACATGCGTGCATGTGTATAATGTGTGTATGTGTGCATGCACATGTGCTTGAATGTATGTTTGCATGTTTATGTGTGTGTTTGTATGCATCTATGTGTATGTGTATGCATGTGTGCATGTGTGTGGGTGCATGCATGCATATGTGTCTATTTGTGTGTGTGTGTGTGCTTGTTTGCGTGCATGTGTGTGTGTGTGTGTGCGTGCATGTGTGTACGGGTTGTCCAAGTGTTTGCATAGAAGTGTGTTCATGTAAGCATTTTTATTTGTGCACAAACACATTTATGGGCATGTTTGTACATGTATGTGTGTAAGCATATGTTTGTCAGAGTGTGTACACGTGTGTGTGTGACTATACAGGTGAATTAGTATTTGTGGATCTTTGTGTGTGGGTGACTGTGTTTGTGTGTTTATGCACACTTTTTCATGTGTTTATGCATGTATGAGTTCATGTGCACATGTGCATGTGTGCATCTATGTGTATACCTATGCATATATGTGAATGTGTGCATGTGATTCCTTACGTGCATGGTTGTGCATCTATTTGTGTATATGTACATCTATGTTTACATGTGTGTATGTAATCATGCCTGTGTGTGTATGCATGTGCGATTGTGTGTGTATGAGAGCATGTGCGTGCACATTTATGCGAGCCTATATGTGTGCATGTGTGCGTTACCTTTACAGGTGCACATGTTTGAATGCATATGTGTGTTTGTGTGTGTGCATCTGCATTTGTTTGTGTAAATGTGTGTGTACTTGTGTATGCATGCATTTATGCATGTGTGTGCATTTGTTCATATGTGTGTTTGTGCATCTGTGCATACGTGTCCATGTGTGTGTGAGTTTGTGCTTGTGCATTTGTTTGTGTGTGCATTTACGTCTGCATTTTTGTGCATAAATGCATGGGTATGTGTACATGTTCGAGTGCATGCAAATGTGTGTGCATGTGTGGGAGTGAGTGTGTGCATATGTTTATCTATGTTCATATGCATGAATTTGTGGGTGTTTGTGCATGCATTTGTTGGTGTTTGTTTGTGCACATGTGTGTGGTTAGGCAAGTCATTGCATTCTTGTGTGTTCCTGTATGTGCTAGTTGGTGTGTATGCATGTGCATACATTCTAGCATGCATGCATATGAGCATCTGTGTGTGTATTTGTGCTTGTGCAAGTGTAGGTGTGCTTGTGTGTAAGTTTGTGTTAGTGTGTTTGTCCATGCATGTACGTGTGCGTGTGTGTCTATGCATGTGTATGTTTGTGCATGTGTGGCGTGCACATACAGGTGTTTACATGTGTATGTGTTGCATATTGATGTGTACATGTATAGGCAGATATGCATGTGTGTGGGTGTGTGTGTGATCTCTTGCATGCATGTGTATGTGCTTGTGTATTGTAAATATGTGCTTGTATGTGTGCATGCATGCATGTGAGTGTGCATGTTTGTGCTTGCATTTGTGTGTTAGTTGTGTGCATATGTGGGTGTATTTGGGCCTGTGTTTGTGTGTTTGTATGCATGTGTGTGTACTTATGTGAATGTTTGTAAGTGTGTTTGCGTGTGTGTGCATGTATATGTGCTGCATGAGCATGTGCATGTTTTTTCATGCATCTACTTGTGCATTTGTGCATGTTATTGTTTGTTTGTGTTTATATGTGTGAGCATGAGCATGTGGGTGTGTGTTGGTGTGTGTACATGTGTTTGTGTTTTTGTGTGTGTGGGTGCATGCATGAATGTGCATGTGTGTGTGTGTTTATTGGCACATGTGTTTGTGCATGTGTATATGTTTATTTGCATGCTTATGATATGTGCAAGTGAGCATGCATATGCATGTGTGTGTGGGTGTGTGGTTGTCTATGTGTGCATGTGCAAGTGTGAACATATCCACATATGTGTATGCTTGTATGTGTTTACATGAGTGCTTGTATGTGAGTGTGCGTGTGCATGTTCCTTTGTGTGTGTGTGCATGTGTGTGCACTATTGGGCATGTATGTGCTAGTTTGTATGTATAGTTGTGCATATACATGCATATACCTACATGTGTGTGTGTGTCTATATTCATGTATTTGAGTGTGTGGGATTGTGTGTGCATGTGTATGTCTATATGTGTTCTTGTGTGTGTGCATGTGCACATGTGTATGCTCACACATGTGTGAATTTTAGTATTTGTGTTTGTGTGTTGATGTATATGTATGTGTGTGTGTTTCTTAGGGTGTGTGTGAAAATGTATGCATATCTATGTGTGTGTGTATATGTTTTTGCATGTGTCTATGTATTTGTGTGTGTGCTAATGCGCATGTGCGTGTGTGTGCGGGCATATTTCTGTTTGTGTAACTGCGTGTTTGTGCCCGTGCATGTGTTTTTACATATGTGTGTTCATGTGCATGTTTTTTTTGAAGTACATATGAGTATGCATGTATGTCTGCATGTGCATGTTTATACATGTGCATGTTTATACATGTGCATGTCCAAGTGAGTGTGTTTATGAATGTGTATGCATGCATGTGTGTGTGCATGTGTACTTGTGTGTATGTGTGTGTCCATGTCTAAGTGTGTGAGTGTGTGTGAATGTGTGTGTGCATGCCCACATGTGTATGTGCATGTTCATGTGTGTGTGTGTGTGTACAAGTGTTTGTACACTTGTGCAGGTTTCTATGTATGTCTATATTGGTGTACATGTGCAATGTGCATGTGTGTGCACATACTAGTGTGCATCTATGTTTGTGCATGCACGCATCTACATGTGTATGTGTGTGTGTTTATATGATTGTAGGTGTGTGCATGTGTGTCTACGTGCATGTGTGTGTGGGTGTGTGTGTTTGTGCATCTGTGTGTGTGAACTTGCATGGGTATGTGTGTGTGCATGTGTGTGTGTTTCTATGTGTGTTCATGTGCATGTGCATATGTATGTACATGTTTTTGTACTTATGTCTGTGTGTGTGTGTGCATGTGTATGCAGTTAACATGTGTGTGTCCATTCGTGTGTGTACATGTGCATGTGTGTGTGAGCATGTGTGTGTTTGTATGCATGTGTGTGCATGTATATGCGTGTGTACATGCATCTATGTGTGTGAATGTCTTTGTGCACATGTTTGTTTATGTACATGCATATTTTTGTGTGTCTATCCATGCATGTGTGTGTGTTTGTGTGTTAGTGTATGTGTGGGTGCACATGTGCATGCGCTTCCATGTGTGTGTGCTTGTATCTATTTATGTGCATGTGTGTCAATGTGCTGATGAATGTGTGTGTATGCTTGTGTGTATGTGGGTGTGTGTGTTCCAACATGTACATGTGTGCATGTTTGAGCATGGGTATGTGTGTTTGTCTTTTTGTGTGTGTGAGATCCTTCATCTGCTTGTGTTTTTGTGCGTGCATGAGCATGTGTGTATGCATAAATGTGTCTTTGTCGTTGGGCATGTGGAAATGCATCTCTAAGAACCATTATATGTGCATGTACGCATGTGTGTGTGTCTATGCTTGTGTGTGTATGTGCTTGTTTATGCAAGCATGTGTGTGTAGGTGTATGTGCATATGTATGAATGGGTGTTGTTGTGTGTGCATGTGATTACATGAAAGTTTGTGTATCTGTGCATATGTGCATGTGTGTATGTAAGCATGTATGTGCTTGAGTATGTGTGTATGCATGTGTTATTGTGTGTGTGTGTGTGGGCACGTGCATGTGCGCATGCCATCTATAGGTGAAAGCATGTATGTGTGTGCTTGTGTGTGCATGCAAAAGTACATGTGTGTATGTTTATGTTTGTGTCTACATGTCTGTGTGTGTGCATGTATGTATTTGTGTGTATGTGTATGTGTGCAAGTATTGGTATGTGCATGTGTTGTTTAGGCTATGGGTGCATGTTTATGAGTGTGTGTGGATGCACATGCTTGTGAGCATATCTATGCATGTGCATGTGTGTATACATGCATTTGTATATACGAGTGTGTGTGTGTGTGTGCATGAGTGTGTGTATCTGTGTGTTTGTGTGGATATGTATTTGTGTGTTTACATGTTTACATGTTCATGTGTGCCTATGTGTAGATGTATGCACAATTGTGTATGTGTGCATAGGTTTGTGTGCACATGTGAAGGTATGTGTGTGAGCCTATGCGTATTTGTGTACATATGTGTGTGTGTGCATGTGTACATTTATATTTGTGCATATACATATGCATGTGTGCAAGCATGTGTTTATGGGTGCATATTTGCATATGTGTGTAGGTGTTCGCTAGTGTGTGTGCTTATGTGTGGATATCTATATGTTGTTGTGTGTATACATGTGCGTATTTTTTTGGGTGTGCCTTCATATGTGTGAGTGCATGTGTGTGGGCAAGGGAATGCACGTACATGTATTCATGCATGTGTGTGTTCGCATACCTATGTGCATATGTCTAAGCTTTTATATGTGTGCATGTGCATGTGTTTCTACATGTGTGTGCAAACTTGCATGGGTGCATGTGCGCACATGTGCATGTATTAGTTTGTGTGCATAAAAATGTCGATGTGTGTGCATGGGTGCTTGTACACATGTGTGCGTGTGTGTGTGTGTGTGATTGTGTTTGTGTGCATGTTCATATGTGTATGTGCTTGTGTGCACACACATATGTGAATGTGTGTGTATTTGTGTGCCTATCTATACATGCATATGTGTGTTTTTGTTCATGTGTGCATTTGTAGGTGCATGCATGTCTTTTTGCACATGTGTTGTTCAAAGTTTGTGCATGTATATATGCACGTGTATGTGTGTTTGTGTGTGTAAGCATCTATATATGTGTATGTTTGTGTGCATAGATGTGTTTGGGTGTGCATGGGTATGTGTGTGTGTGTTTGTGCCTATGTGTGCGTTTGTGCCTATGTGTGCATGTGCATGTCTGTATGTGTGCCTGTACATGTGTTTGTGGGTATGTGTGTATATGTAGTCATGTGCACATATGTGGGCATGTGTATGTGTCTTTGTGTGTGTGTATTTGCATGTGTGTTTGCCTTTATCTTTGTGTGCATTTGTATGTGTGTGTGTATACATTTGCATGTGTGTATGTGTGAGTGAATGCATATGACCATTTGTGTGTTCACTTCTTTATGTGTGTGTGTGTGCATGTGCATGTGCATATGTGTCTTTTTGTGCATGCATGTGCACATGTGTGTGTGTGTATGTGCAGTGATTTGTGAGTGTGTGTATACACGTAGGTGGTTGGGTGTGTGTGTGCATTTGTGTATGCACATGCATGTGTGTGGATGTGAGTGTTTGTTCCTATGCATGCACGTGTGTATGTGCAATTCCACGTGCATCCATATTCCAGTGCGAGTGCATATGTGTTCATGTATGTGCATATGAGTGCTAGTGTGTGTGCATGCTCATGTGCATGGGTATGTAAGTGTGTCAATATGTGTGTGTGTGCTTGTGTGTTTGCATTTGTTGCCTTTGGGCTTGTGTTAATTCCTTTGTGAGTGCAAGCATGTGTGTGTGCATGTGTATGCAATGTGAGTGTGTGTGGTGTGTGTGTGCATGTTCATGCATACATGTAGATGTGTTTGTGTTTGTGTACATCTATGCAACTATGTGTTTGTACGTGTGTGTGTGTGTATGTGCATGCATGTATGTGTGTGCAAGTGTGTCTATGTTCATGGGCATGTATATGTATGAATGTTTGTTTATGTGTGTTCATGACTATGTGTGTTTATGTCTATAAGTGCATTTTTATTTGTTCATATGCATGTGTGTGTGGGTTTTTCTAGTATTTGAGAGTGTTTGTGTGTGTGTGTGTGTGTGTGTACATGTGTGCATATGTGTGCATGCATGTGTAGATGTGGGCATGTTTTTGAGTGTGTGTATGCATTAATGTGTTTGAATGCATATGCATGTGCATGTGTGTGCATGGATGGACAAGTGTGCGCATGTGTGAGTGTATGCATCTGTGTATGTACGCGTGTGTGTGTATGTGTAGTTGTGCATTTGCATGCATTTGTACATGTGTATGTACGTGTGTGCATGTGTGTGCATATGTCTGAATGTTTATGTGTGTGTGCATGCATGGCTTTCATGCATGTATGTGTATGTGTATGTGCATGTGTGTGAATGTTGCTATGTATGTGTCTGAGAGTTTATGCATGTGTTTTAATGGGCATGTGTATGTGCGTGTGCACAAGTTTTTGCATATGTTTGTACATGCATTTTTATTTGTGTGTGTATATATGTGTGCACATGTGGCACGAGTGTGCATGCAATTATGCATTTGTGTGTGCATGTGAGTGTGGGTGTGTATGTATGTACGTGCACATGTGACTGCATGTACCTACATGGGTGTGTGCATGTACTTGTGTAAGATTGTGTGTATGCATGGTTGTGTATACATGTGCATACTTGTGTGTGTGTGCATGTTCTTATATGTTTTTGTGTGTGTGTCTTTGATGATGCTTGTGTGTGTATATGCACATGCTTCTATATGTGTTGCTATGCACATGCATGTGTGTATGTGTACATGTGTGTGTATCAACATGCATATCATGTGAACATGAATGCATACATGCAGTTTAGTTTGTGTGTGTGCATGTGCATGCATGCTTGGGTGTGTGCATGAGTGTGTGTATGTGATGTGTTGGTATGTGTGTGCATATCTATGTGTGTGCATACATGTGTGTCAACATGTTTTCATATGTATGTGCGTAAGTGTGAGTGTGTGTGTGTGTGTGTGCATTTCTGTATGTGTGTGTGAGGGTTCTTTTGTGTGTGTACATAAGCACATGGGTGGATGTGGGTGGGTGTCGTCATGTGTGAGTGTGCACGTGTGTGCATGTTACTTCCAGTGTGCATGTGCATCTGTGTGCATGCATGTGTGCTTGAATTAGTGTGTGTGTATGTAAGTGTGCGTCTACGTGGGTGCATGCATGTGTGCTTATGTCTATGCATTCATGTGCATGTATGCATAAGTGCATGGGTGTGTGTGTGCATGTTTGTTTGTATGAATGTTTGTGCATGTGAGTGTGTGATTGTGATTGCATGTGTGTATGTGCACTTGTTTGTGTGAATGTGAGTGTGTGTTGTGTGTTATTCATGCATATGTGTAGGTGTGAGTGCGAGTGCAAGTGTTTACATATGTGTGCTCATATGCATGCGTGTATACTTGTGTGTTTTAGTATGTGTGTATGCATTTTTCTTTGTGTGTGTATACATGGATATATATGTGGGTTGGTGCATGTGTGTGTGTGTACACATGCATATTTGTTGTTGTTCATGTATATGTGTGTGTATCAGTATGTATGTCATGGGTGCATCTATGTGTGTATATGTATGTGTGCAAGCCTTTTTATATATGTGTTTGCATGTATGTGCATGTGTGTGCTTGACTAGGTGTGTGCATGTTTTTATGGGTTATGTGTTTGTGTGTGTATTTGCGTGCATGCATGTGAGTGTTTGTGCTCATATGCACATGTGTGTGTTATTGAGTGAATGTATGCTTGTATGTATTTGTGTGTGTGGGTGTGTACGTAGGCACTAATATGTGTGTGTACACACAGACATGTGTGTATGTGAGTGTGTGCATCTGTGTAACTATGTGTGTGTGTGTACCTATACATGCATATATGTGCACGTGTTTGTGTGCATATGTATGCATGTGCATGTGTGTGAGTGCGTGTGCATGTGTGTATGCATGTATTTGTGTGCAACTGCATACACATGTGTGCACAGGTGTGTGTGTTTACCCATATGTGGGTCCATGCACATGTGTTGATGTGTACATGTGTGTGCATCTGCATGTGCATGTGTACATGTCTAACAATGTGTACATGCGCATGCGTATGCATGGGCATGTGTGCGCATGTGTATGTATGTCTATCTATGTGTATTTGTGCATAAGTGTGTGCATGTGCATGTGTGTGTTTATGTGTGCAATTTTGTACTCGTATGTTTGTGTGCATGTGTTTACACGTGTGTGCGTGCCTATGTTTATTCTTGTGTGTGTGAGTGCACATGCTGTTGTCTTTGCCTTTGTGCATGTTATGTGTGCATGTGGGCAGTGCATGCTTGTATAGTTATGTGTGGTTGTGGTTCTTTGTGTGTGCATGCCTGTATGTGTATGCATGCTTGTCTACATGTATTCATTTGTTTGTGTGTGTTTGTACATGTGCACGTATTTTTTCGTGTGCAAGATCACTGTGCAAGGTCACGTGCGTCTGTGCATGCCAGTGTGTATGTGTGCATATAAAGTGTGTGTGTGTATGCATGCTTGTGTATGTTTTGTGTATGTGTGTGTGTGTGTGCATGTGTATCTTTATGTTCATGTATTTTTGTGTGCTTGTGTGTGTGGTTGTGTGTGTGTGGTTGTGTGTGTGTGGTTGTGTGTGTGTGGTTGTATGTGCTTGTGTGTGTTTGAGTGAACTTGTAGGTGTGCTTGTGTGTGCAGGGGTGTGAACATGTGTGCATTCGTATGCATCTATTTCTCCATGTGTGCGTGCTTGTGCATGTGTTTGTGTGTGTGTGTCTATGAACATTTGTGCATGCAGGCATCTGCATACATGCACGTGTGTGTGCTATTGTGTGTGTTTGTGTGTGCATGTGTGTGTGATTGCATGCATGTGCATATGTGTTTGTGTGTGGTTGTATGTGTGATTGTGAGTGTTTGCATATGCAATGGCATGTGTGTACCTATATACACATTTGTGTGTTGATTCCTACATGTGCATGCGTGTGTTTGTGTGCATGTGTCTGTGTGTGACTATGTGCATACATGCGTATGAGTGTGTGTGTGTGTGTATCTACATGCATGTGTTTGTGTGTGTGCATGTATATGTATATGTGCATGCATCTGTGTGTTGCATGCATTTATGGGTTTGTGCTTATGTGTGTGTGGGATTGTGTGTGTAGGTGTGTGTTTGTGTTCATGTGTGTGTATATATTCTTATGTGTGTGACTACAAGCATGCATGTTTGTGAGTGGTTGCATGTCCATGTGTGTATGTGTGCATACTTGTGTGTTATGCATGTATATGTGTGTGAGCGTGTTTAGGTGTGTGTGGGAGAGTGTATGTTTAGGTGTTCCAATATGTGTGTGCATTTTTTGTATGTGTATGCTAATGCATGTTTGTACGTGTGCATATGTGTGTGTGTGCATGCATGTTCCTATGTGTGTGAAAGTGTGTGTGTGCATGCATATCTATGTGAGCATGAGAGTGTGTGTGGGTGCATGTGTGCATGCATGTGTATGTGGAGTTACGCATGTGTGTGTGTGTGTGCATGATTGACTTAATGTGCATGTAGGTTTGTGTGTGTCTTCTTGCATAGGAGTGCGTGCACACATTTTTGTTTTGTGCCCATGTGTGTGTGTGTGCATGCATGCGTGCTTATGCATATGTGTGTGCGTGTGCAAGCATTTGTGTGCATGTGTGTGAGTGTGTGTGAATGAGCATATATGTGTGTGTGTGTTAGTGTTGTTGTACGTGTGTGTACTTGTGTGCTCATGTGTGTGCATGCATTCAGGCATGTGTACATGGGTGTGTCCGCATGCATGCACTCGCTTATGTGTTTGTTGGTGGGGGATGTGCATGCAAACGTGTGTATACTTGCATGTGCTCATGCGTATTTATGTGCACGTGAGTGCACACATACGAATGTGTGTTGTGGGTGCATGTGTGAACCAATTTGTGCGTGGGTGTGGGTCTGTGTGAGTGTGTTTATATAAGTGTGTATGCATGCAGGCATGCATGTGTTTATGTGTGTCTTGGCTGTGCTTGTGTATGCTTGTGTGCATATTTTCCTATTTCTGGGTGTATTTGCATGAATGTATGTATGTGCGAGTGTAGACACACACATGCATGCACATGCATATAGACACATGCACAAACACACATATGCAATGAGACAAGCATGCAAATGCACACATACACGCATAGACACACACACATACACACAAATTCAAGCACACAAGCCCACAAGAACACACCAACAGATATGCATAAGCACATGCATAAATACACAAACATGTGCATCCATGCATGCACATGTGCTTACCCACTCATTTATGTACACATGCACATTTACAAACTCACACTCACATGCACACAATAGCACATAGACGTGCAAGCATCTGAGCAAACATAGAAGTACCTACAGACACACAAACACACACACACACAGATACATACATGCACAAACATGCAAATGCAAGTGCACACATACAAACATATGCATAGCCACACACATATGTACACCAACACGTACACCCACACCCCCACACACATATGCACAAGCACGTACACATGTACACACACATATACATATATGCACAAACACACACACATACACAAAAGCATGAATGCATCCATAGATGCTCACACTTGCACACATTCACAAAAGCACAAACACACACATGCACACACATGTGTATAAACACAAACTAAAATGCATGCACACACACTCAAAACACACACACAAGTTTGCATGCATACACACATATATACACACACACATACACATACAAGAACACATGCACACACTCATCGACACATTCACATACACTCATCCACATAGACTCGCACACACCCCTACACACACACACACATGCATGTATGCATGCATACAAGTGCAAACATATGCACACACACACACCATACGCACCCACCCACATGCATGCACACAAACACACATACACACAAACATGCATAAACACATGCACCAATGTGCCCAAGCACACATGCACACACACACACACAACTACACAAATGCACACACATGCACATATGCACAATCGCACACACATATACCCAAGAACAAACACATACACATATGTGCTCATGTGCACACATGCACTTGAAGGCACAGACACTCAATCATGCCTTCACACACACATGCACACACTACAACACCCATACACATGATCACACACACACAAACACATGTGCCAATAAAAACACAAATGTGGGCACATGCTTATGCACACACACACACAAACACACATATATATGTAGGTAGACACACATGCATGCACACACATTCACACACACACATACACAAACTACCACAGACACATGCACACACATGAACATGCACAAACATGCAAACCCGCACATACACTCAAACACATGCACATACATATAAGTGCACAGATGAACATGCATAACGACACACACACATATGTACACACTTGTATGTGCACTGTAATACACAAACACACATACACATATGCACAAACACAACACACACATTGGAATACACAACAAACACACATGCATACATACGTAAGCACAAACAAAAGCGCACATGCCCACATGCATAAACACATGCTCAACACACATATACATGCACACTAGTACACACACGTAATCACATTAATGCACAACACACACAAAAATACACACACATGTGCTCGCACAAAAACACGTGAGTCCACATGCTAATACACACACACACATTTATGTATATGCACACATATGCACACCCACACACGTGCACATGCACACACACATCACACACACACACATATACATGCACACACCCACACCCACACTCACATACCCACACATAGCCACACATTAATGCATAAATGTGCACATATACATGCACACACTTGCATACACATGCATATACATGCATGAACACACATGCACAGACATAGATAACCACACAAGCATAATCACACACTTGCTCATGCATGTACACACACACACACTCACTCAAATAAATGCCCATATGCATTCACACATTTGCTTATGTGCACACAAATATGCACTCATGCACACACACGCACACACCTAAATGTAAACATAAAGACCCACCCGCACCCACATCAATAAACACAAACACAAATGCCCACACGCCACACACACAAATATGTATGCATTTGCACACACATATAAGCATACACATACACATGCATACACCCTGGCCCCTTGCCTATACACAAGCACACACAAATTTTTGCACATGCACGTGCACGTGCATGTGCTCCAATAAATAAACACTTAGACATGCACACGTACACTCACACATGTATAAAACATCACACATGCAAACACAACATATGTACACGCACAAACATGTAGACAATCAAACACACGCATACTCGCACACTTACACCTATATGCACACACACATGCACACAAAATGAAACATGCATACACACAAGAATAAACACATGCACATGCACACATACACATGCACACATGGGTGCACACATAGAAACATATAAGCACACACATCCACATGCATATGCACCCACTTACATACATACGTACATCCACAAACAAACAAAAGTGTATACACAGACCCACACATACACATATGCACACACACACACACATGGGCACAAACACACACATGCAAAGATATTCATGCATACACATATGCACACACATACACACATGCACACACACACATAAACACTCACATACACATGCTCACACAAGCACACACATGCGCAAACATATACGTACACAAGCATGCCCAACACACACATATGCCACACAAGCAACCATGGATGCACATGATCATAGGCATACACACAAGAATAGGTACACACATTCATCAACACACACAAACATGGGCCTCATGTGCACACACACACACATATGCACATATAGACATATGCTTATGCTCACACACACACTCACACATGTAGACACTCAAACACCCAAAGACACCCACAGACATGAACACACACGAAACCACAAACACACAAATCTAGAACATGCACATGCACAAACACACACACATGTAAGCAGGTAGACACACACATGAACACTTACAGGCCTACACACTTACACTCCCACAAACACATGTGCACACAAGCACACACATGCACATGCACATACAAACAAACCCATACACATACTCAAACACACATATAAACATGCACCGACAGACAAACACACAAAGGATTAAAGATGCACAAGCATAAGCACAAGCACAAGCATAAGCATGCATGCCCGTAAACATAGATACACATATATAGACAAGTGAGGGCATGCATATGCATGCACACATGCACACACCTGCACTCGCATGGATGCACAACATGTAAGCATGCACACACACGTGATCACTCACAAACAATCGTGTGCATGCTCACAAACATGCATACAAGCACATGCGAACATTACAAACACATACAACACATGCACATACACACATGCACACACACACTCATGCATAAATGCATACACAAACACACACATGCATGTGCACACACATGCACACACACACATGCTCATACAAGTGCACACATAAGTACATGCATGCGTGGATGTACATCTGCCCACATGTGCATATTTATAAGTGTTTATGTACATGCTTGCATGTGTCCTTGTGTGTTAGGGTCTATTTGTGCATGCGTGCATGTTTCTATATACATATGTGTATGTGTGTGTGTATGCAGATATGCAAGTGTGTGTTTATATATGTCTTTATGTATGTGCAGATGTGTGTGTGCAAGTGCATTTGTGTATTTGTGTAGGCATACATATGCATGAGAAAATGCATTTTTGTATGTTTATGTGATTATGTGTATCTATATTTGGGTCCTTACATTACTGTATGTCTATGTATGTGTGTGTGTATTTGAATATGCATGTGTATGTCCTTGTTTGTGTGTATGTCTATATACATGCATGTGTGCTTGAGTGTATGCATTCATGTGTGTGAGTGTGTGTGAGTGTGGTGTGTGTGTGTGTGTGTATATATGCATGCATGTCTATGTGTGTGTGTGGGCAAGTGCGTGTCAATGTCTGTGAGCCATTATGTATTTGTGCATGCCTGTGCATATGAGTATGGATGAGTGTGCATGAGTGCATGCATGTAAGTGTGGATGCATGTATGCTTGTGTGTGTGTTCATCTATGCATGTGCCTATATGTGTGTATATATGTGTGTGCATAAGAGTGTTAATGCCTGGGCATCTATATATGCCTATGCATGAGCATGTCAGTGTGTGTGTGTGCATGTGTGCAAGTGTGATATATGGGTGTGTGCATGTGTTGGTGCGAGTGTTTGTGTAAGTGTGCAAGAGTGTTTGTGCGTGTACATGTGTGCCTACATAAGTGCTTTTGCATATGTGTTTGTACAGGTGTTCTTGCATGTACATGTGCACGTGTGTATGTGTATATGCATGTCTATGAGTCTATGTGTGTGTGAGTTCCTACGCATGTGAGTGTTTGTGTATATACATACGAGTATGTGCTCATATTAGTGTGTGTGGGTTCTTGTGTGTATGTGCACGTGTGTGTGTGTACATGTGAGTGTGTCTGTGCATGTGTTTGTTGTGTGTATGTGTGTGTGTGCACGTGTGATTGTGTGTGTGTATATACGTGTGAGTGTGCATATATGTGTCTGAGCATGGGAATATGTGTGTCTGTGCATGTGAGTGTCCATCTATCATGTGTGGGCGTATGCGTGTGTGTGTGTGTACATTTTTGTGTGTGCATGTGCATGTGTGTTTGCATGTGCACATGTGTGGGTGTGTGTATGTGCACTTTTGTGTGTGCATGCACATGTTTGTAGGAGTACTTCATTGTGCATTCATTTGTATGTGTGTGTGTGTGTGTTTGGATGTGTTTGTGCCTATGTTCATGTGTGTTCGTGTGTGTATGTGTATGCATGCATGTGCTTCTACATGGTTTTTGTGTGTGTGAGTATTTGTCCATGGTTGTGTGTGGGTGCATACATGTGTGCATGCTATGTGCATGAGCAAACACACATCTACATATGTACGTTCATGTGTGTTTATGTTATTATGTGCTTGTGTGTGTATGTGCATGTGCATTTATGTCTATGTGTGCATGTGCATATATGTTTATGTGCATGTATGCATATGTGTGTACTTGCATGTGCATGTGTGCACACATTTTTGTGTTATATGTGTGCATGTGTAAGTGTGTGCATATAAGAATGTGTTTGATAATGGGTGTGCAAGTGTGCATGTGTATGCATGTGTAAGTGTGTGCATATAGGAATGTGTTTGACAATGGGTGTGCAAGTGTGCTTGTGTATGCATGTGTGAGTAAGAGTTTTCCAGTTTGTGTGTTTGTTGTATTTTTGCATGTGTGTTTGCATGCATCTTTCTATTTGTGAGTGTCTGTACATGCATGTAGTATGTGTGTATGTGTGTGTGTGCATGTTTGCATGTATGTGTGTGTGCATGAGTGTGCATGTACGTGTGTGTGTGTGTTCATGAGTGTGTGTGTGTATGGGTGTTTATGCATGCACTTATGTGTGAATGTGCATGAGGATGTGCGTGCCTTTGTGTTTTCCTAAGCATGTGTGTTTGTGCCTATACATGTGCATGTAAATGTATGCTTATGAGTGTGCATATGTATGTGCATTTACATTTGTATTCATGGGTACATGCTTGTGTGTGTGTGTGCACGTGTGCATGTGCATTTGTATGTGTGGGTGCACATGTGCATGTGTGCGCATGTGTGTGTGTGTGTTTGTATGTGTGTGTATGGGCATGTTTGTGTACTTTTGGGTGTGTTGTTCTTGCATGTGTGTGCATGTGTATGTACATGTGTATGTTTGTGTGCCAATATGCATGAGTGTATAAGTGCATGCATGCATGTGACTTTGTGTTTGTGCATGTATATGCTGTGTGTGTATGTGTGTGCATGTGTGCGTATATGTGCATGTGCATGTTTGTTCACGTACGTGTGTTTATGTATGTGCAAGTGTGTGCACCTAAACATGTGTATGTGTGTGTTTGCATGTATGTGGTTAAACATGTTTGTGTATGGGCATGTGAGTTTTATGAGCATTCTTATGTGTACATGGCAATATTTGTGTGTCTGTATGTTTGCATTCATGTGTGTGTGCATGTGCTTATGTGCATATGTGTGTATGTACGAGCATGTTTTTGTGTGGTTGTGTGTATATTATGCATGCATGTGTGCCTATGTGTGCATATGCATGGGTGTGTGTGCTTGTGTGTGCAAATGATTGTGTGCATGTGCCTATGCAAATGATTATGTGCATTTGTGTGTGCTTATGCATGAGCACGTATGTACATGTGTGTGTGTGTGCTTGTGTATGTACATGCATATGTGCTTGTGGGTTCATGATTGTGTGCATATGGTATTAAATATGTGCAAGTGCATGTGTGGAGATGCACTTTTGTACATGTACAATTGTGTATATATGTCTGATTCTATGTTAATGTGTGCATGTGTGCATCCATGTGTATCTGTGTACATGTGTGCCTATATATATTTATGTGTGTGTGCATGCATGTGCATGTGTCTTCATGTTTGTGTGGCATGTCTCTGGGCACGTTTGTGTGTTTCCTTAGGGTGTGTGTGCATGTGCACATGTGATTGCATACACATGTGTGTTTTGTGTAGGACCATGCATGCATGTGTGTGTTCATGTGTGTGGGTGTGGATTTGTACATGTGTGTGTGTGTGTCATTGTATGTGTGCATTCATGCTTATGGATATGTGCACACATGCATGCATCAATGCATGTGAGTGCATATGTGTGTGCATGCATGAGTGTGTGTATGCACATGTGTATATTTTTTTACATTTGTGCATACTTGTGTATGCATGCTAATATGTATGTACATGTGCAAATATGTGGATATGTGTGTGTGCATTTGTGTGTGTATGTGTTCATGTGTCAGTGTGCACGTATATATGTTTACATTCTTATAAAGGTGTATGTGTGTGTATGCAAGTGTGTGTTCATGTACATGTGTGTGTGAGTGTGTGCATGTGTGTCGTCCTATGTGTATGTATGTGTGTAGCTATATAGGTGTGTGTGCTTGTCTTTATGTGTGCTTATTCATACACATGTATCTGTGTATGTCTGTGCATGTTCATGTGCATGTGCTTGTCTATGCATGTGTGTGCGTACAAGTGTGTGCATGGGTGCACATGTGTGTGTATCTATTTGTGCAAGCATGTTTGTGTGTGTATTTGCATGTGTGTGTGTGTAAGTTTTCATGTGTTTATGTGCACACATGTATGTGTTTAATAGATGTGCATCTATGTGGGTGCACTTGGATGTGTGCATATGTGTATGCTTTTTTATATTTCTATACATTTTGTGTCTGTGTGTGTGTGTGCATGAGTGTGTGTGCATTTGTGTATGTGTATGCATGTGCATGCACATGTTCATGCATGTATGCATCCATTCACAAGCATAAGTATGTGTGTTATTGTGAGTCTATGCAAGATCATGCATGCATGTGTGTGCGTATAAGCGTACATATGCATGTGTGTGTGAGTCTGTACATGTATATGTCTTTGTGTGTGTGTTCGTGCGTGTGTGTATATTTGTGTGTGTGATTCTGTGTTTATGCATGTGTCAAATGTCTATGTGTGCATGTGTGTGCATATGTGTGGTGTGCTTATGTGTGTGCTTGCACATATGGGTGCATGTGTTTGTATGTGCATGCTTGCATGTGTATGTGTTTATGAGCACTTGTGTGTTTGTGTGTGCATGATTATGTGTATATGTGTGTATGTGTAAGTGTGTATGCATATGTGTCTATGTGTGAGTATGCATATATATGTGTGTGCATGTACGAACATGAGAATATGTGTGAATGTGTGCATGTGAGAGTTCTTGTGCATTTGCATGTGCATGTTTGTGCATGTGCATGCTTGTGTGTCCATGTGTCATTGGTTTGCTTGGGTGCTGGTGCATGCGTGTGCTTGTGTGTGTTTGTGCAGCTTTGTGTGTCTATGTTGCTATGCATATGCATATATGTGTTTGCTAGTGAGCAGGTTTGTGTGAATATGTGAGAGAGTTTGTGCACATTTGTGCATGCATGAGTGTGTGTATGCATATGTATGTAGATGTGTGTGTGTGTGTGTGCATTTGTTCATGTGTGCATGTGTATGCATATGTATGTGTGTATGCATGTAGGTGTGTGCATGTGTGTAAGCATGTGTGTGCATGGTTTTGCTCGTGTGTCTACATGTGTGTGTGCGTGCATATGCATGCATGTGTGCATGTGTGCTTGTGTGTTTGTGTGTTATTGTGTGTGTGTGTATATGTTCATGCATGAGTGGATACAATTGTGTGTGTGTGCATGCATGCGTGTGTGTTTGTGTGTGTGTGCATGTATGCACCTATATGAGTGTGTGTGTGTTGCACGAGTATGTGTGCATGTGTGCATTTGTTTGTGTATGTGTGTGCATTTATACTATGTGCTTGCTTATGGGTATAAGTTTGAGTGTTTGTGTCAGCATTTGCTTTCTTGTGTATGTTCTTACATGTATACATGTATGTGCTTGCATGCATGTGTTTATGTCTTTGTGTGTGTATATGCATATGTGTGCTAGTTGTGCTCATGTGTGTGCATGCTTGTGTGCTTTTATTCTTCTATTCTTGCTCGTGCATGTGTGTGTGTGTGCTTATGTGTGATCACATGCATATGTGTGTGTGAATTTGTGTGCATGTGTCATTTCGTACTTGCATGTGTGTGCATGAGATTTTGAGTGTATGTGTGTGTGTGCATGCATGCATGCATGAATATATAAGTGTGAGTGTGTGCATGCATGCGTGTGTTCCTATGTTTATGCATGTATCCATGAGCACATATGTTAGTGTGTTTGTGCATGTGTTTTGGTGCACATGAGTGTGTACATGTGCATATGTTTGTGCATGTGCATACATGCTTTCATATGTGTGCTCATTTGAGTAGGTGTCCTTGTGTGTGTGTGCACATGTGTGTGCATATGTGTTTCTGCATGAGTGTGCATATCTATCTGCTTATGTGTGTATGCATGATTGGATGAGTGCCTATGCATGTGTGTGTACATCTATGTGCATGTATGTTCATGTGTGTGTGTCTGTGTGTGGCCTTGTTTGTTTATGTGTATGTACTTTCACATGTTTCTGTGTGCCTATGCATGCATGTGCGTGTGTGCGTGTAAGTGCACATTTTTGCATGGCTACACATGTGCGTGTATGTGTGTGTGCAAAAAGGTTTATGATTGTGTCATATGTGTGAGAGTTGGTGTTTGTGTGTGTGTGTGTGTATTTGTAAGCATGTACATGTGTGTGTGTGCATATCTGCATGTATGAACATGTAAGTGTATGTGCCCAAATGAGTGTGAGTGTGTGCATATAGATGTGTGCCAGCATGCAAATGTTGGTGTGTGTGTTTGTGTCTATGTGTATATGCATATATGTGTGCATGTATGTTTGTTCTTAGGTGTCCACACATGTATGTGTGCATGTGTATGTATGTGTGTGTGTGTGTGTGTGGATGCTTGTGTATGCATGTATGTGCATATGCATTTATGTGTGTGTGTGTGTACTTGTGTGTTTTTGTGTTCTTGTGTGTTTATGTGTTCTTGTGTGTGTGTGTAGAGGTGCAAGCATATGTGCATGCATTAGTGCACGTGTTCCTACTTGTGTGCAAGAAAAAGTGCACGTGCATGTGTGGGTGTGTGTGTTCGTATGCATCTCTATGCGTGTGCATCCATGTTTGTGTACATATATGTGTGTGCATATATGTGTGTGTTCATGCAAATGTTTGTGCATTTTTGCATTTGTGTGTGCATGTTTGTGCATGATGTGTGTCTCTATGTCCATGGTTGTGTTTGCAATTATGCGTGTGTGGGGGTGTTGGTGTGGGTGTAAGTGTGCTTATGAGCTTGTGCATGCTTGTGTATGCCTATGTATGGATGTAGGTCATTCCCTTATGTGTGCATGTTTGTGTGATTGTGTTCATGTGTTTGTGCATGCATGTGCTTGTGCGTGTGCGTGTGAGTTAGTGCATGCATTTATGTGCATGTGTGTGTCTTAATGTGCATGCATGTGCATGGATTTTTATGTGCATGTGCATGTATATGCATGTATGTAATAATTTATGTGTGTGTGTATGCATGTTTTTGTTTGTATGTGTATGTGTGTATACATGTGCTTGTTGGTTACATATTTGTTCATGTGTGTGCATATGTTTGTATGAATATAGGCATGTATGTGTATGGTTTTATCTATGTATGTGTGCATATGTGTGTGCTTGAATGAGTGTGTGTTAGTGCTTACGTTTTTGCATGCATTTATGTGCATGTGTGCATGTTTGCATTGTTATGTCTGGGTGTGTGTTTACTCATTCATGTATGCATAATACCATGAGTGCGCACATGTGAGTGCATGCATGTGAGTTTTTGTGGGCTTATGTGGGTGTGTACGTGTGTATGTGCATAAGTATACATGTATGTGTGAGTGTGTGTGCGTGTGCACAAGTGTGTATACCTGTGTGTGTTTATATGTGTGCATTTGTTCTTGTGTGTATGTGTATATGTGTGCATGTGTGCATATGCTTGTTCTTATGTGTGAGTATGTGTGCATGTATGCATGTGTGTGCTAATCTGTATGTCTGCTTATTTGTGTGTGCATGTGTGTATATGTGTCCAAGTCTTTTTTTATATACATGTGCATGTGCATGTTTGTGTGTGCATGTTTGCATGGGTTTATGTGTGTGCACATTCATGCATGTGTGAGTAAGGTTTGGGTGTGTTACTGTGTGTGTGTTCAATCATGCATGTTTGTGTGTGCATGTGTATCTGTGTGGACATGCTCATGTGCATGTGTGTGTGTGAGTACTGGATGCATGTGTGTGTTTGTATGTGGGTGTGTGGTTGTGTGTGAGTTTTTGTGTACGTGTTTATGTCTACATTCATACTGCCATGTGTGTGTGTGCACAAGTGCACATGTATGTATGTGGATTTGGGTGTGTGTGCCTATGTTTACAAGTGTGTATGCATGTGTGTGCGCATGTGCTTGTGTACGTGCACATTTATGTGTATGTATGTGTGCATGTGTGAATATGTGTGTCTAAGTATGTCTTCATGTGTGTCCATGTGCATGTGTTTATGCATGGGTGAACAAACATATGTGTGTGCATAGGCATCAGTTTGTGCATCTATGCATGTAAAATTGTGTGTACGTTCTTGCATTCCTTTACATATTCACATGTGTTTGTGCGTGCCTCTACCTTTACATATTTACATGTGTGCATGTGCTTGTTATGTGCATTTGTGCAAGTGTGTGTGCTTGTGTGTGTGCATGTGTATGTTTGTATGCATGTGTTTGTGTTTGTCTATGAATCTATTTTTGTGTGCATGTATGTGTGTATGTGTGTGTGCATGTACATGTGTGCACATGTGTTCTTATTCATGTGTGTTTGTGGGTGCATACATGTGTTGTGCATGTGTGCAATAATGCATGTGTATGTGCATGCGTGTGTGTGTGTTTCATCTATGTGTGTGTGCATGTGTGTGCATGTGTGTGCATGTGTATGTATAGTGTTTATGTGAATGCATGTGAATGTTTGTGTGTGCTTGTGGTTATGTGCATATATGTGTTATGTGTGTACTATGTGTGCATGTGCTATGTGTATATGTGTTTGTGGGTGTGGGTATACATGCATGTGTGCATGTGTTTGCCAGTATAAGTGTATAAGTATGTGTGCATGCATGTAGATGCTTGTGTGTGCGTGTGTGTGCCTGTGTGCCCTTGCTCATGTGTGCAAGTGTGTGTGTGTGTGTGCATGTGCATACGTGTTTATTTCTATGCGTGAGTCTGTATGTGTGTATGTTTGTATGCTTTTGTATGCATGTGTGCATGTGTGTGCATGTTTGCATGTACGTGTATGCATGCATGTGTGTGTGTGAATGTATGTGTGAGTGTTTTTGTTCACGCATGTCTATGGCGGTGCGAGTGAGTGTGTGTAGGTCTACGTGAGCCTTTTTGTGTGTACGTATGTGCATGTGTACATATGTGTACAGATGTGTACATATGTCTTCATGTGTGTGTGTATATGTCCATGTGTGTGCACATCTATATGTGTTTGTGTGCTTTTGTGTGCATGTGTGAGTGCACATGCATGTGTGTGAGTAATTGTGCACGCATGTGTATGCATGTGGGTGTGTGTTAGTGTGTAGGAGTTTATGATTTGTAAGTGCATGTGCATATGTATGCATGTCTATCAATGTGCATGCATTTTTTCATATGATTTATGTTTAAGGGTGTGTGCCTGTATGGTTGTGTGTATGTCCTTGAGGTTAGAAAACTGTGTGCATGTGCATGCATGTGTATGTGTGAGTATGCATGCAAGTGTAGCTGTGCATTTTTATGTGTTTGTGTGTGTGTATAGGTCTGTATGTTGTAAGCATGGGTGCATGCATGTGTGCATGTTTACAAGCATTCTTATGCATGTGTGTGCGCTTATATATATATATATATATATATATATATATATATATATATATATGTGTGTGTGTGTGTGTGTGTGTGTGTGTGTATGTGTGTGTATGCAAGTGCTTGTGTAAGTGTGCATGTGTGTGTAAGTGTGTTCACATACATGTGTATGTGTGTGCTTGTGTGCCCATGCCAACATATGTGTGTGTGCATGTGTGCCCTTGCACTTATGTATTCACATGGGTGTGCATGTGTGTGTGATTGTGCAAATGTGAGTAGGTGCTTTTATACATGTGTTTTTATGTGTGTGTGTGTGTATCTAGCTGTCTAAATATGTGTTTGAGTGCATTTATGTTTGACTACATGTGCATATGTATGTGTATGGGTTTTGTGTGTCTGTATGCATGCATGTATGTATGCGTGTTAGTGTGCATTTGGGAGTTTATGAACATGCATGCATGCATGCATGTATAGTTGTGGCTGTGCAGGTGTATGTGTGCTTTTGTTTATCAATGCATGTGGCTATTTGTTTGTGTGTGTGTGTGTGTCAGAGCATTAGAACTTGTGTGAGTGTGTCTACATGTAGGCATAGTGCGTGTGGGTTCATGTGTGTGTGCATGTGCATACTTGTCTACACATGGGCACTTTGGGTATGTGGTTCGTTGTGTGTTTGTATCTATATAATGTGTGCTTGTGCATGCATGCAATTTTGTATGTGTGTGTGCATGAGTTTGCAAGTGTGTGTGTGGTTATGTATGCATGTGCGTATGTGGATGCATATGTGCACATGTGTATGTTTGTGTGTAGTTCTCTACATGTCTCTATGTGCCATTGCATGCACTTATAAGTATGCATGTATGTGTGTGCATCCATGTGTGCTTATGTGTTTGCACAAACAAGTGTATGTATGTGTATGTGTATTTGTGTGCATGTGTACTTTTGTATGTGTGTTTATATGTGTCTATTCTTATAATTACATGTGTGTGAGTGTGCTTGTGTTTATCTATGTGTTTAAGCTCTTAATTGCATGTGTATATGTGTGTGTAAGTGTGTTTTATAGGTGTGTACATATGTTCATGTGCATTTATATGTATGTGTACATGCATATGTGTGTGTGTGTGTGTGCATATCTATATGTACGTGTGCATGCATGTGTGCTCCTATGTCTATGGGTGCATGCATGTATGTCTCTATGCACACAACTAGAAGTGCATGCATGTGTGTGCTCACACATGTGCGTATATCTTTGAGAGTGTGTGTGTGCATGTTCTTACATGGGCATGTGCATGTGTGTGCATACGTCTATGTGTGCATGTTCGTACATGTGTGTTTGTGCATATATGTGTACATTTGTGTGCATGGTAGCATATGTGTGCTCAAGTGCATGTGCATGTGCATTTGTATAGGTGTTTGCATGAGAGTGTGTCTTGAGATGTATGCTCATTCCTATGTGTTTGTGTGCAGACATGTGATTGTGTGTGTGTGTGCATATATATGTGTGTGTGTGTTTATGTGTGCATGTGTATGTGTATGTGTGTGCATCTTTATGCATGCCTACAGGTGTTTTTGTGTGTGCACATGTTTGTGTGTGTGAGTGTGTATTTGTATACATTTGTGTGCAGATTTATGTGTGTGTGCATGGTCCTTCATGTGTTTCTGTGCCTTCGTATGTGTGTGTGTCTATGTCTGTGTGTTCATTTAGGAGTGTGTGTGCAAGTGTGGGTATGTGTATGTGTATTTTTCTTTGCTCATATGCACTTGTGTGCTTTTGTGCTTCCATGTGTGTGTGCATGTGTGTGTGTGTGGTTATGTGTGTGTATGTTTGTGTGTGTCTATATGTGTATGTTCATGTGTACATATACATATGCATCTGCATGGACGTGTGCATGCATGTCTGTATTTACAAGTGTGTGCGTGCTCATTTACATTAGTGTGTACGAACATGTGCTTGTGTGTGTGTTTGTGTCTGTGTTCATGTGCATGTGTGTGTATACATCATTGCATAGATGTGTATGTGTGTGTCTATGCATGCATGCATGTATGCATGTGTGTGTGTATATGTTTGAGTGTGTTTTGCTGGTTGTACGTGTGTGTGTGCTTACTGTGTGCAAGGTAATCATGTGTGTGGATGCATCTACATGTGTGCACTTGTGCATGTGTGCGTGTACATGCATGTGTTTGCATGTGTGTGTGGGTCTATGCATTTGTATACATGTGCACGTGTGAGCAAGTGTACATGTGTGCATGTGTTTGTTTGCATGTGTGTGTGTGTGCATGTGTGAGTGTATGCATGTGTGAGTGCATATGCTTGTGTGAGTGTATGTGTGTGCATTAATGTATGTGCATGCATGTGTGTTTTATGCATAAGTGTATGTGTTTGTTTGTGTTTGTGCACGTGTGAGTGTCTATATACACATAAGAGCGTGTGTACATGCCTATGTTTGAGTGTGTATGTGTGTGTGTGTGTGAGTGCATGTGTGCATGTGTGCATGTATTTATGTACGTGTATGTTTGTGTGTGCACGATAGTGTATGGGTGTGTGTAAGTGCATGCATGTGTGCACGTGTGCATGCACATGTTTGTCCATGTGTGCATGTTTTTGTGCATGTGTGTTTGTGTGTATATATGTTTGTGTGCATATGCATGTTTGTGTGTACAAGTGTGTAGGTGTGTGCATGGTCACTTGCATGTGTGTCTATAGGTGTGAGTGTGTGTGCTTGTATGCACTTGTGCATGCATCTACACATGTGTGCATATGTGCATATGCACTTATGAGTGCATGCATGTCTATGTACATGTGTATGCATGGTCATTTGTATGTGTATATATATGTCTTTATGTGTGTCTCTACATGTTTGCATGCTTGATTATGAGCATGCATATGCATGTGTTTGTGGGTATAAGTGTATGTGAGTGCATGGGTATTTGCACATGTTTGTACACATGTTTTTATTATGTGTGCATGTTTGTGCATGTTTCATGTGTTTGCACATGTGTGCATGCATATGTGTGTGCATTGGTATGTGTGCTTTTTGTGTGTTTAGGTGCATGCATGTGTGCTTTTGTGCATGCACTTATATGTGTGGACGTGTATGTATATGCCTGCATGTGTGTTGTTGTGTGTGTATGTTTGCATGTGTGCATGTTTGTATGTAATCATGCATGCAAGGGTGTGTGTGCACTTCTATTAATGTGTTTGTGTGGTGTGTGTGCACATATGAGTGTGCATATATTTGTGTTATGCATGCGTGTGAGCATGCATGTTGTTATTGATGTACTTGTGTGTGACTACATGAGCCTGTGTGTGCACATGTGCATAGGTGTGTACTTTTGTGTGTGTTCATATGTGTGCGTGTGTGCTTGTGTGTGTGTAGGGGGAAGGAGGGGGTGCATATATGTGCATATCTATGTGTGGCTAAGCACATGCATGTGTGTTAATGTGTGTGTGTTTGTCTGTGTCTACATGTGTGACATGTGTGAGTGCACATGTATGTGTCTATGTGTGCTTGTTTGTGCGAGCATGGATGTGTGTGTGCATGTAAGTGTGAGTATGTGCATGCATGTATGCATGTGCGTGTGTGTTTATGTGTACATATATGTGTGGGTGGGCATGCGTGCATATGTTAATGTGTATGTGTGTGCATACGTGTGTATTTGTGTGTGTGCACCTATGCATGCATGCATCCATAAGTGTGAGTGTGTTTGTGGATGCATGTTTGTGCATTTGTGCATACATGTGCATATATTTGTATACATGTATTTTGGTGGCCCATTTTATGCATGCATATGTACATGCATATGTGTGTGGGGGTATGTGTATGTTCCCCAACTGTAAACATGTGTGTGTGCATATGCGTGTACAAGTATGTGTGTGTGTCTGTCTCCATGTGTCTATGTGTGTGTGCATATGTGAGTTTATGGATTTGTGTGTGTGTGTGTACATGTTTGTATGCATGTGTGTCTATGTGTGCATGTGCATGTGTGTGTACACACATGTATTTTTCTGAGTTTCTATTTGTATATGTATGTGTTTGTGCATGTGTGTGTACATGTGCATGAATGTGTATGTGTGTATGCATGTTGCATGTATGTGTGGTACATGTGCACGTGTGTGAGTGTTCATGGTTGTGTGAGCATTTATGTCCATTTGTGTGCATTTGTAAGTGCATATGTGTGTGTGCATAAATTTGTGAGCACCCATGTGTTTTTGCATGTTCATGTGTGTGCATGACTATGTGCATTTGTGCTTCTATGTGTTTGTGTGTGCTTATGCATGTGTACATCTATAAGTGTGTGTGGGTGTATGTGCACAAATGTGTGTGTAAGAGAGTATGTGCATGTGTGTTTTTGTGTGTGCATGTGTTCGTACATATATGCATGTACGCATGTGTGTGTTTATGTGTGTGTGTGAATGTGCATTTGTGTGCTCATTTGTGTGCATGTGTGTGTGAATTTCTACATTTGTATGGGTGTATGTATGTGTCCATGGATTTATATGTGTGAGTGTGTGCATTTGTTTCCTTGTGTGTGCATACATGCATGGCTATATTTGTTTTTTGTGCACATGTACGTGCAATGTGTGAGTGTATATATGCATGTGCATATGTGTGTATTTGTGTGTGTGTGCATGCTTGTGCAAGTGTATGCCTGTGTGTTTGCGTGCATGTGTGTGTGTCAGTGTGCATATAGGTGCACGTGTTTGTGTAGGTACATGTGTGTGTGTATGAGTGCATGTGCATGTGCTTTGTATATGTGGTTGTGCCTATGTGTTTGCATGTCTATGAGCTCGTATAGATGAATGTGCATGCCGACAAGTGCACTTGTTCATGTATGTGCATGCCTATGTGTATGCTTTTGTATGGGGTGCATGTGCATGTGTGTGTGCATAAGTGTTTGTGTGTATGTGTGCACTTAAGTTGTGTATCTATGTTAATGTGTGTTCTTATATGTGTGTGTGTGTGAGTGCATGTGTGTGTTCATGCTATGTGAGCATGAAAGCATGTGGGTGCATTTGTGTGGGTGTAAATGTGTGTCAATTTGCATGCATGTGTGTTCTTGGGTGTGTATTTCAGCATGCACATGGGAATATTAATGTGCTCGAGCGTGTTGTATGTTCTTGTTGTCCATGTATGCATGTGTGTGGGTGTGGGTGCATGTGTTTGTGTAGGCGTATGTGTATAAGTGTGCATTTGTGCATTTGTGTGCATGTACATGTGTATTTGTGTGGGCGTGTTCGAGTGTGCATGCATTTATGCTTTTATTCATTTGTGCCATGAGTGTGTATGTCTACCTATGTACTTTTATGTGTATTTGTGTGCATATATGTGTGTGTGTGGGCATGTGTTTGATTATGTGTATGCATTCATGTCTGTGGAGGTCGATGCAAATGAGTGTGTGTGGGTTTGTTTGTGTTTGCATGTGCATGTGCATTTATGGATGTCTAATCTCCATGTGTATTTGTGTGTGCATGTGTTTCATGTGTATTTGTGTATATGTTTTTGCATGTGTGTGTGTGTGTGTGAGTATGCATGTATGTGCATGTGTGTATGTGTGAGTGTGTGTGCTTGTGCATTTGTGGTTGTGTGTGTGTGTGTGTTTGCATGAGTGCAAGCATGTGTGCATGTGTATGTGTGTGCACATGTGTGTGTTGGTGTGCAAGTGTCTGTGCATGCATATTTGTGAGAATGTTTGTGTGTGCATACCTACTTGTGTGTGTGTGTGTGTTCGTGTTGTGTGGTTATTTGCCTATTTACATGTGTGTGTTTGTCCATATCTTTTTGTGTGCATGTGTTTCTGCATGCATTTGTTTGTACATCTATGTGTAAGATTGTGCATGCATGCATACATGTGTGTGCATGTTTGTGTAGGTGTAGGTATGTATGTGCTAGCATGTGTGTTTGTGTGTGTTCATGCCTGTGTGTCTATATGAGTGTTTATTTGTGTTTGTGGACTTATACATGCATGTGTGCTGGTGCATGCACTTGTGTGTCTGTGGATGTGCATGTAATTGTGTTTGTGTTTGTGTGTGTGTATTTGTTTGTGCTTGTTTGTGTGTGATTGTGTGCATAAATATATTTGGGTGTGCATGCATGTGCATGTAAGTGATTTTGTGCATGTGTGTGTGTGGATGTCTATGTGTGTGCATATGTGTATGTGTGTGGTTCTTTGGTTCAAGTGTGGTTTCGTTTGTTTGCATGCATGAATTTATGACCATGTTTGTGTTCATTGCTATGTCCATGTGTGTTAATATATTTGTGTCTATGTTCATTGGCATGTGTATGTGCATGTGTGTTGTATGTAAGTGTGTGTATGCTTACATATGTCTGTGTATATGTGCCTATGTGTACATTAGTTTGTGCATGTGTGTGCATATGTTGGCATGTGTATGTGCCTATATGCATGTGAATGTACATGTATATTTGTAAGTGTGTGCACGAGTATATTATTTTACCAAGGTACATGTGTATACGTGCATGTGTGTTCGTGTATTTATGCATGTGTTCTTGTCCACATTCGCTTGTGCATGTCGATGTGTGAGTTTGTATGTGTGTGTGCCTGTCTACGTGTGTGTACACTTATGTGTGTGTTTGTATGTGTGCATGTTCATGTCTATGCATGTGTGCATGTGCATGCAAGTGTGTGTGCATGGGTATATGTGTGTCTGCATGTGTGTGAATATACTCATTTGTGTTTGTGCATGTGTGTACATGTGTGAGTGTGTGCTTGTGTGTACACATGTGTGTGTGTCTTTGTGGGCACATTTGTGTGCCTTTAAATGTGTGCATGTATGTGCTAGTGTGGGTATATTCTTATGTGTGGGTGGAAATGTATATAAGTGTGTGCTTGCATGCTAATTGGTGTGTGTGTGTGTTTTTGTACTTGTGTGCTTGCATGTGTGTTTGCGTGCATGTCTTTGTGCATGTGTATGCAGTTTGTGTGTGTTTGGGTGTGTGTAGGTGTGTGCATGTGCATATTTGTAAGTGTATGCATGTGTGTCTAAGTGTGTTTCTATGGGTGAGTATTTGTGTGTGTGCATGTGTATGCATGTGTGTCTCTTTGTTCATGTTTGTGTGTGCATGTGTGCAGTGTGTGAGTGTGTGTGTGTGTGTATGTGCATATTTGTATGCATGTACGTGTGTATATGTGCATGTATGTATGTGTGTGTACATACATGCATATCTGTGTTCTTGTGCTTATGTGTTTGTTTGTGTGTGTCCATGTGTGTGTGTGTTTACACATGCTTCTATGTGTGTGTATGGATGTACACATGTGTTTGTGCGATTATGCATGTGTGCATGCAAGTGCATGTGTACATGTGCATGCATGTGTGTGTAAATGGGCATGTGTTTGTTTTGGTGCATGTGCATGTGTTTGCATGCATGTGTGTTAGTATGTTTGTGCATTTACATGTGGGTGTGTGTGCGTGTGTATTATGCATTTTTGCATGTTATTATGTATACAAGTTCCCATGAATTCTTGTGTTCATGTGTGTGTTTGTGTTTGAGTGTTTATACATGTGTATGTTTTATGCATCAATGTGTGTGTGTTTTCATTTTCCTTTATGTGTGCTTTTGCATGTGTAGGTGGGTTTCACATGTGTATGTTATGCTGGTGTGCATCTATGCATGTGTACATTTGTATTTGTGCATGTTTTCATGTGTGTGTGTATTTGTGAATGCATGTATTTGCATGTGTGGTTACATTCGCATTCAAGTGTGCTGATATGGAATGTTTTCATACGTGTGTGAATGTGTGTGTCTATTTCTATTTATGTGCACGCATGTGAATGTGTGTGTATGTGTGTCCAAGTATGTGTGTGCATACATATGTTTCTACCAATATGCATGTGCATGGGGGTGAGTAGGTGTGTGTGTGCATGCGTTTGACTAAGTGGGTGGGTGGGTGCATGCATGAGTGTGTTTACATGCATGAACAAGTGTGATCACTACATCCATGCATGCGTGTGTGTGTGTGTGTGCATGTGCATACATTTTGTGTGTGTGTGATTGGGTGCTAGCATGCGTGTGCTTTTATATGCAAGTGCATGTGTGTCTATGTAGCTATGCACATATGTGCATGTGTCAATGTATGTATACATGCATATGCATATGGACATGCTTATGTATGTGTGTGTCTGCACACATGTGTGTGGGTTTGTTGTATGTAGAGTGTGTGTGTGCACTTGTGTGCATGTGTGTGAATTTCTTTGCATGTGTATGTGCACACATGTGTGTGTGTGTGTGCTCATGTGTGTAGGTGTGTGAGGGTGTTTGTGTGCATGTCATGAACAAGTGTGCACATGGACACATGTGTGTGTGTGTGTGAATGCGTGAGTGTGCTCATGCATGTTTATGATTGTTTTTGCATGTGTGTGCATGGCTTAGTGTGTGTGTGTGTGTGTTTATGTGCAAGTGTGCATGTGTGTGTGTTTATGCATGCATGTATTTGTATACATGTCTACTTGTGTGCATGTATTTGTTGATGTTTGTGTGCAAAAGAATATGTGTGCATGAGTTATTTTATATTTAAGTTTGTATGTGTGCGTGCGTGTGTGCTTATGTGTATATTTTTGTGCTTATGCATGCATGTGTGCAAGTGTGATTGTGTGTATGTGTAAGTGTGTTTGTGTGTGCATTCATATGTGTGTGAATATGTATATGTTTGTATTTGTGTGTGTGTGTGTTTGTGTTTTTGCATCTATATGTGTGTGTCCTTATGTGTATACATGTGCATGGTTGTTTGTGTTTGTGTGCATGTTTGCATTTGTGCATCAGTGCATATGGGCATCTATGCATGTGTGCTTGTGTGTGAATGTGTGTATATGTTTTGATGCATGCATGTGTCTTATTCTGTGTGGGTGTGCATATGCATGGGCATGTGAATCTGTGTGCAGTGTGTGCTTGTGGGTGTATGTGTTTGTGTGCGTGAGCATGTTTTTGCATCTGTGTGTGTGTTTGTGTCTGTGCATGTGTGTGCATGTGCATATTTATGTATTTGTGTGTGTGTGTTTGTATGTGTATGTATGCATTTGTTCATTTATGTGCATGTTGTAACTATAAGTGTGTATGCATCTTTGTTTTTGTGTGTGTGTATGCATTCATATGAGTTTGTTTGTATGTTTATGCATGCATATAAATGTCTATGCATGTGTGTGCTTGTGCATGTTGATCTATTTGCATGTTTGTGAGCATGTGTTTGTGTGCATATATATATATATACACACACACACACACACATATATGTGTGTGTGTGTGTGTGTGAGTGTGCTATGTGTTAAAGTATGTGCATGTGTGTGTGTGTGTTCATGTGTGTTATGGTATGCGCATGTGTGTGTGCATGCACATATGCATGTGAAAGCATGCATGTTCATGCATTTGGATATGCAAGTGTGTGTTCGTATGAGTGTATATGCATTTGTATGTGTGTATGGGTAAAAGTGTGCGTGTGTATGTAAGTGCAAGGATGCACACGTGTGTGTATGTACATTTGTGCGTGCATGTGTGCATTTGTATGCATAAATGTGTGGGTGTGTAAGTGTACGTGTGTGTGTGCATATGTGTGTGTGTATGTGTGTGTGCATGTATGTGTGCATCTTCATGCATGTGCTTATTTGTGTGCATGTGCATGCTTGTGTGTGTTTATCTATGCATGTATATGTCTACATGTGTGTGTTTGTTCATGTGTGATTGTGTTTGTGTATGCATGTGAGTGTGTACATAAGCTTGTGCTTGTGTGTACCTATGTTTGTGAATGTGTGTTTGTGTATTTACGTGCGTTCTTGTGTGTGTGTGTATGCATGTGTGAGCATGTGTGTGTATGTGCTTGCATGTGAGGAAGTGTTCGTGATTGCATATATATGTGTGAGTATGGTTGTGTGTGTGCATGTAAGTGAGTGTATGCATGCTTATGTGTATGTGCGCATGAGTGTGTGTCTACGTGCTTGTGAGCCCATTTTAATGCATTTTTGTGTGTTGTACGACCATATGAGTGAGTGTGCATGTGCATGTATATGCGTGTATATGTCTGTGTTATTGTATGTGTTTGTGTATGCATTACTTACATTTGTGTGTCTGATGGTGTGCATGCGTGTGTGTTTGTGTGTGTTTATTCATGTGTGTATGCTTGTGCATATGTGCCCATGTTCATTAATGTGTGTGTGTGTGTGAGTGCGTATGTGTATTTATTGGTGTATGTGCATGGTTGCATGTTTTCGTGTAGGTGTGTGTGGCTGTGCACTTGTCTATTTATGCATGAGTGTGTCTCCTTATGTGTGCAAGTGAGTATGCATGTGTATGAGTGTGTGTGTGTGTATTTGTATAAGTTTGTGTTTGTGTGTGTCTAAGAGTGTGTGTGTAGCTATGTGCATGCATATGGGTACATGTGTATGTTTTCTACTTGTGTTTGCATGTGTGCATGTGTTTGTGTGTGTGTGTGTGTGTTTGTGTATGCATGCATGTGTTTATGTGTTTCCTTGTGTGTGTGTGTGGACGATTTGGGTTGGTGGGTGTGTGTGCAGACATGTGTATAGGTGTATGTGTGCATGCATGTGAGCACATGTGCATGTGTGCGTGTGTTTGTGTTTGTGTGTTCACATATGTGGGTGTAAGGGTATATTGGGGTGTATGTGTTTATGTGTGCATGCATGTGTGTATTTGTGTGTGTGTGTGGTGTGCATGTAGACACCTGTATGTGTGAGGGTACACATATGAGTCATATGAGTCTTTCTCTTTGCATTTGTGTACATGTGTGCATGAGCTTGTGTGGTGTATGTGTTTGTGTGTATGTGCATTTGCATTTGCAAGTATGTGTGTGCCTGTGTGTGCATGTGTAAGTGTCCATGTATGCTTGCATGTGCTTGTGCATATGTGTATATGCATGTTTGTGTGTGCATATGTGTGTATGTGCATACATATGTGTGTGTTTGTGCTTTTGTGTGTGCATGTGTGCATGTGCATGCATGTGTTGGTGCATGTATGTGCATATGTCACATTTTATGTAGGTGCATGTGTGTGCATATGTGCATGGGTTCATGTGTGTGTGTGCATGTATTTGTGTTCTTTTGCATGGGTGTGTTTGCATGTGCAAATGTGTGACTTTGTTGTTTATCTTTGTGCATGGGTCTACTTGCATGTGTGTGTATGTGCATTTGTTAGTGTGCATTTGTGTATGTGTGTGCATGTGTTTGTCTGTGCATATAGTTGTGTGTGTGTGTGTGTATGTATGTTTGGTTGTTTGTATCTATATGTACATACATGTGAGTGTGTGTGTTTTTGTGTATGAGCATGGGTATGTGTGTGCCTTTTTGTGTGTCTGCACGTATGCATGCGTAGGTGTGTGTGTGTATGTGTGTTGAGGTTATCTGCATTTGCATGTGCGCATGTGCATATGTGTGCATGTATTTGTGCATGCATGTGTTCATGTTTTTGTGCTTGTGCATGCATTTGTGCATGTGTATGGACTTGCATGTGTGTGTTATTGCATAAGTATATGTGTGTGTAAGCGTGTACTTGTGTGCATGTTCATATGTGTATCTATGTGTTCATATGTGTGCTTATGTGTGCTCTTCTATATATACATGTACATATATGTCCATGTGTGTGTGTCTTTATGTGTGGATGTGTGCATGCTTGTACATGTGGATGCATGTGTGTGTATTTGTGTGCATGTGTGTGAATGTGCTTGCATGTGCATGTGTGTGTGAGTAAACGTGTGTGTGCATGTGTATGAGCCAATGTCTGTGCATGTGTGAGTATCACTATGGATGCATGTGTGTGCATTGGTGTATAGATGTGTGTATATGTGTGCTCTCGTGTGGATGTGTGTGCATTGGTTTACACATGCCTGTTTGTGTGTGCACTTTTATGTATGTATTTTCTTGTGTGCATACTTGTGTATGTGCTTGTGCGTGAATGTGCGTGTGCATGGTTAATGCATGCCTATGTTTTTGTCTGTGTTTGTGTTGGTTTGTCTCTGTGTATATGCGCATGTGTGTGCTGGTGTATGCATGTGTGCACCTATGTGCGTGCATGTGTATGCATTTGTGTGTATGTGTTTGTGTATGTGCTTATACACGTTTGTTATTGTGATTGTGTGTATGTGTGTGTGCGTTTGTGTGTATGCGTGCATGGGTTTTTGTGTGTTGGGCATGATTCTATGTTTGTGTGTGTATGTGTGTGTGTATATGTATGTGTGTGTACATGTAAGTATGTGTGAGTGCAGATATGTGTATGTGTTTGCACTTGTGTGTGCTTTTGTATTTGCAAATTTGTGTTAGTGTATAGGTGTGGTTGCATGTGTATGTTTTTATGCATTTGTGAATGCTTGTTCAAGCACATGTGCATGCCTATGTGTGTGTGGCTATGTTTGATCGGGTCTGTGTGTGCTTATGCATATATGAGCCTGTGTTTGTGTGGCTGCTTATGTGAGTGTATAAGTGCATACAAAAGTGATTAAGTGTGTCTGTATGTGTGCAAATGTGTGCGAATGTTTGTATGAGTGTGGGTGTATATGTGTGTGCGTGCATACGTATGTATGTTTGTGTGTGTCTATGCATGTGCATGTATGTTTGCATATACACGTGCATGTACCATGTGTGTGCAAATGTGTTTGTGTGTGTATGTTTGTTTGTACACTTCTGTGCCTGTATGTGCATATACATTTGTGCGCACATGCATTTCCTTGTGTGAGCATTGTGGTTGTGCATGTATTTATGTGTTTGTATGTCTGCATACATATACGAGTGCCTCTGTGTGTGTGTGGATGTGCATTTGTATATGCAATAGTATTAATGTGTGTATTTGTGTGGTTATGTGTCAATGTATGCGTGTGTACTTTTGTGTTTGTGTGTTCTTGTGTGTATAGGTGCATGCATATTTGAATTCATTTATGTGTGTGTGTAGATGTGCATGCATGGGTGCATGTGGGGGTTTGCACACATGTATGTGTGGATGGGTGTGTGTGTGTGTGTTTATGAATGTGTGTGCATGGATATATATGTGTGCATTTATGCATGCATGTTCAAATGCATGTGTGTTCTTGCTTGTGTTTCTATGTGTGCATGTGCCCACGTGTATGTGTGTTGTGTGTTGTGTGCATGTGTGTGTGTCGGTGTGTACGTAAGCATGTGCATGCACTTGTGCGTGTATATGCATGTGCATGCATACATGGGCACATGTTTGTATGTGTGTGTATGTGCATAGGAGCTGTATGCATGTACATGCACACTGGTGTGCATGTGTTCATGCATGCACATGTTCTTGTGTAAGCATGTTTGTAGTTTTGTCTATGTAAGCATGTATATGCATGTGTGTGCATGACAGTGTATGTGAGTGCGTTATCATGTGTATATACAAGTGTGTTCGTGTACATAATTATGCTTGTGTGTAAGAATGTTTTTGTTTGTGTGTGTGTGTGTATGTGTCTCGACATGTGCATTTGGGTATGCATGTGTGTTATGTCTCTTGGTTTTAGTGTGTGTGTGTGTGTATAGTTGTGTACATGTTTGATTGTGTTTGTGCATGTAAGCCTCATTGCATGTGTGGGTGTGTCTGTGTATGCACATGTACATGTTTGTGTATGTGTGTGCATGGTGTGTGTGTGCGTATGTGTGTCATACGTGTTTGCATGTATGTGCCTGAGTATGTGTGTGAGTGCATGTGTGTGTGCATGGCTACACTTTTGTGGGTTTTTTGTGTATATGTGTGTGCATGTTTGTGTTTGTGCATATATGTGTGTTTGTGTGTGTTTGCATGTGAGTGTATGTGTGTGAGTCTACATTTGTGTGTGTGTTTCAATGTGTGTGTGTATATATGTGAGTGTACATGTATGTGTATGCTTATGTGTGTGGGTGGAGACATGCATGTATGCATGTGTGCATGCATTTGTGTGTGTGTGTGTGTGTCTGTGTGTGGGTATGTGGGTGTGGGTGTGTGTGTGTGTGCGTATGCACGTGTGTGCTTGTGAGCACATGAGCATAACTATGTGTGTTAGTATGTGTGTGAGTTTGTGTGCATGTGTTTGCATGTGTTTGTGCTTGTGTGTATGCACATGTGTGTGCGTGTCTGTATGGATATGTGCATTCACCTATGTGCATAGGTATATGTATGTTAGTGCATGCACATGTGTTTACATGTATAAGTGTGCGTGCATACTATATGCATGTGCATGTATGTGTAGGTGCATGTGATTGTGTTTGTGTGTCCACACAAATATGTGTATGTGTGTGCATGAGAGTGCATGTTTACATGTGCACTTGTGTATGTGTGCTTGTGGTGTTGGTCAATGCATGTGTGTGTTCTATTGTAAAACATGTGAGGTAAAACGAACAAGAGGAGAGAGGTGAATTGTGCATTTAACAAATTTTTTTATTTTGAAAATTAGAAGAAAAATTTTTTAGCTTAAAAATATTTTATTTTTTTAAACAAAGTAAAATTGCTCCACAATAAATGAAATGTACAAAAGAGTTTTAGGTGGTTCGACCAAAACCCCTGCCTACATCCACCCTTGATCCTTGGTCAAGCCTCCATTAACCACTCACTTTTAGTAGGGGTAAACCAAATACACATCAATGCTCCAATGAAACACAAAAATTGAAAAAATTTAGACTGTTATAAAAATTTAAAATTTTATAATTTTTTGCTTACAAAATTCCTGCACCATTAATTCTTTAAGTAAGAGTGGCGCTACTAATGAATGAAATAGAATTTAGCCAAAAGTGTAGAAATGATTATGAATGAAAGCAGAGAAATAAGAACCGATGAAAATCTATAGCTGTCGGAATTACATAGAAATTTTTTGCTCCCAACTTGAACTTCACTAAGACTTGTATGCAAATTTTGAAGCTTAATTCAATAGTTTTTATGTTTTATAAATAATCCCTATCTATAATTGAAATGAAAAACTCTAAAAATAACTACCCCAACAAGAAGAATTTGCTTTTCGAAACGCTAACTGTTGTAGTAGAGAAGACGGTATAGTTGTCATTTTATTATGCGAATGGAGCGATAGCCTTCAAATTGACTTAAATGATAAAGGGTCCAAATCTAATCTTAATGAGATGAGATTTGAAGTATTGGATTCAAAAGATAGATGGATGGTAATGATGATGAGGTTACTACTCGCAATGATAGAGAGCCTCTCAGTAGTTTGATAAAGCATTACATATGAACGACTAAATATAGAAGTTCACAAATATAGGTATGATCTGCACCATTTGATCATGAAAATGTGGATCGATTTGTACAGAAATCTAAGGTTTGGCAAAGCTTATCTTTAGTCCTTTATTGCAAAACTACTCAAGTGGTTTGTGCTTATAATACATCCACTACATATTATTATCAGTCAAATGGGGTTGGTTACCCCTGGTATTCTCGAGAGGTCATTACCAGAGTCACCAATGTGTGCATATGGGTCTGACCAGACTCAATTTACATAAATTAAATAATGATTTTGTCCTAACTCGTTTCATTTAAACCTCCCCAAAGATTCATCACAAAACTAACCTTACTTAAATGATACTCAGGCTTGACTCGTCTCAGTTTCAATTGGGCTCTTGGCCTCTGAGTCACCAAGGCTTGTGGCCTTTTTGGGCGACATAACCTAAGCCCTTTTCACTCAGCGATGGGAGTGCTTAGGAAAAAATATTTTTTTAATAAAAATTTTATATAAAAAATATGTGAATATTAGAAAACTCAAATACCTTCCAATAAAATGCGACTTAGACCAAATTTACATATACATGAATGATGATAGTCTTATGTTCTATATTGATAAAGAATTTAAAGGTTTAACATGTTAACCATTAAGTTTTATAAATGAAGTTATTTGTGGATTATCTACTCCACAAAGACCACTATCATTGGCTCTAAAGTCAGTAGGTTAGCTACTAGATTGCATTCACTATTTATGTTACAACAACCCTTACTCTAACAAACTTAGATTACTAAAAAATCTTTTAGATTTAACTCAAACAACACTTAGCCTTGGTTTTATTATCATCGTATCAAAATGTACAATAAATTCTTACGTGTGTGTATGTGTTTGTGATTTTGTGTATGTATACATGTGCATGCATGTGAATATGTATGTGTATGTGTGTGTGTGTGCTTATGCATATGTGTGTAAGTGTTCATGTGCATGTGTAGTTGTATTTTTATGTGTGACTATGTGCTCTTGCATATGTGAGCATGAGTGTGTTTTTTGAATGCCTATGAATGCATGTGTGTTTGTTAATGTATGTGTGTGCTTATTTATGTTTGAGCATGTGTGGCTATGTGTGTGTGTGTGTGTGTGTGTGTGTGTGTGCATGTGTGTTCCTATGTGTGTGTTGTTGTATATATGAGTGTGTGTGCATGGGTATTTTTGTGTATGCTTCTTTGTGTTGGTGTTTTGGTCTATCAATGTGCATGTGTATATGTACGTGTGCAAGCATGTCTGTGTAGTTTTTTATTTATGCATTGTGGTCATGTGCATGTGTGCACATTCATGCATGTGCATACACATTTACATGTCTATGTGTGTGTATGACTGTGTGTGTGCACATGTGAGTTTGTGCATGTCCACGAATCTAAGAGTGTGTGTGTATGTGTGTACATTCATGCATATATCTATGTGCATGTGTGAATGGGCACATGCATGTTTGTTCATATGCGTATGTGCATGTGCATGGGCAGATATGTTTGTGTGCATGTGTGTGTGTGTTTGCATGAGTCTGTCTTTGGCCATATGTGCATTCATATCCGTGTGCGTGCATGCATGAATATGTGCATGTGTTTTGTTTGTGTGCATATATATATGTACATGTGTTTGTGTTTGTGCACTCATTTGTGTATACATATGTGTGTATATGCCTTTGTGAGTATGTGCATGTGTATGTGTGTGCATGGTTTTCTATGTGTGTGTCCATATATGTGTGTGCAAGTTTGTCTATGCATGTATGTTTATATGCTTGTTTGTGAGTTTTTATGTGTGTGCTTGTGTGCATTCTTACATTTGTCTATGTATATGTGTAATTGTGTTTGCATGTGTTTGTGTGTGCCTATGTGCATGTTTATGTGCAATTATGTATGTGCATGCATTTATGTCTGTGTGTGCATGTCTACATATGTAGATGAGTGTGTTTGTGTGTATGCATGTGTGTGCTTGAGTGTCTATGTGTGCATATATGTGTGTGTGTGTGTGTGTGTGTTCATGTGTAGGTATGTGTTTGGTTATGCTTGCATGTGCATGTGTGCATAGGTCCATGCATGTGTGTATTTATTTGTGTGTTTGCATTTGTGCATGTCTATGTATGCATGTGTGTATATATGCATCGATGTGTTTGTGTAGGTATAAGTGTGGTTATGTGTGTACATTTATGGATGGAGTATGTGTGTGAGATTACACATGTGTGTGTTTGCATGGATGTGTACATGTGTGCACTTGTTTGTGTGTGTGTGCCTGTATGTGCGTGTGTGTGTGCATGTAAGCATGTGTGTGTGTGAGTGCACGTGCATTTGTGTGCTTGTAAGTTTATATGTCAGTGTTTGTGTGTTTTTGCATGTTTATGCATATTTGTGCATTTATATATGTTTATGTGCAAATATGCACAAGTGTGTATGCCTGTCTGCTAGTGTGTGTGTACATGTGTACATGTGTGGATGTATATGTGCTAATTTGTGCAATTGTGTGTATGAGTGTGTCTATGTGCATACTTGTGCATATGTTAGTGTATCTTGTTTGTATATGTGTGCTTGTTTATTTGTACATGGTTGTGCTTGTATTGTGTGTGCATATGTATGTGGATGTGTGAACACGTGTTTATCTGAGTGCATATGCACATTTGAGCGAGTGCATGGGTTGGTGTTTGTGTACGTTTGTGTGCATGGATAGGCATGTGTGCTTCTTATATGTGCATGCGTGTGTTCATTCACATATGTGTTTTAGCATGCATGTACATGTGAGTGTGTATGCAAGTGTGTGAAAGTGCATATTTGTGTGTGTGTATGTGGGTGTGCGTATGTAGACATGTATGCATGTGCGTGTGTAGAGCGTGTGTGCTTATGTATGCATGGTCATTTGGGTTTGTGTCCATATGTGTTTCCACATATGTGTCATGCATTTTTGCATGCATATGTGTGCACGTGCATATGATTGTGTGTTTGTATGCTTGTGTTTGCATGTGCAAGTGTATATGTGTGCATGCATGTACTTGTGCATGTTTGTTTATGTGTGTGTGAATATGTGTGTGCATTTGTGTGAATAGACTGTATGTGTGTGCATAAGAGTATGTGTGTATGTGCCTGTGTGTGCATGTCTCATCCACATGTGCTCCAACTTGACAATATCGTTGGGCTATTAATCAAGCTTTATTTTTATAACTTCATTTTTTTTGTAACTTGTTTTTGAACACCCATTTTGTACCAATGATTATTTTATCATTTGGCCAAAGTGCAAGGTCCCAAACTTGATTCCATTAAAATTGTACTAATTCTTCATTCATACAATAATCCAAGGCTTATCTTCAAAAGCATTTTCTATAGAACTAGTTTAAATATTAGATACAAATGTTGCATGATTAAAAGAGCTTTTAGTCCTAACTTTCTCTTTTATGTCTCATATAATCAACTCACTAGATGGATCCTTAGAATTTCTCAATTACTTCTTAATTTGATTTTCTTCTTTTATTGATTCATTACCTTCAATTATATCTTTTAATCTTTCTTCTCTAAGTCTTAAATCTACTAATTCATCAAGATGAACATCTTGATGATGATAACTACTAAATTCTTCAATAAGAGATTCATCAAATTTGACATGAATTATTTCTTTTACAACTAGTGATCTCTTATTATATACTCTAAATGTTCTACTAGTAGGTGAGTACCCTAAAAAAATTCCTTCATAAAACTTAGAATCAAATTTATCTAATCCCTTTTTCCATTAATTAAAATGAAATATTTGCATCCAAACACATGAAAATGGGATACAATGTGCTTCTTGTCATAAAGTAATTCAAAAGGGAAAATATCTAATAGAGCTCTACTTGTAATATTATTAAATACATAATAGATAGTATTAATTGCCTATGCCAAAAAATACTTGAGAAAACTATACTAATTAAGCATACAATTGCAATGCCTAGTAATATTCTATTCTTTCTCTTAACTGCACCATTTTATTAAGGGGTTCTAGGTGAATAAAATGTATGCTTCACTCTATTTTTGCCATAAAATCATCTAATAACTCATTCTTAAATTCCTTTCTATTATAATTCCTAATAAAGACTAACTTAACTTTAGATTCTTTTTCAATCATAGTATTCAATCTGATAAAGTTTTCAAATACTTTGTGTTTGTCTCATATAAAAAAACTCATATAAATTTGATCTTGTCATCAATAACTACTAACCCATATTTTCTTCTATCAAAAGACTCTAGATGAATAGAACAAAATAGATGTAAATGAACAAGTTCTAATAGTTTCTTAATTGTAATGTCTTTAAGTGGTTTAAAGCTCTCTTTTGTTTGTTTTCTTAATTGATATGGATAATATAGTTTATTATTTGACCACCTAACATTTGCAAATCTCTAACTAGAATAAACTTTGAATGCTTTTAAAAAGAATATTTACCTAAATGACAAAATCTCTTATGCCATAATGTAAAATTATTATCATGTGTCGTAAGACATTCTAAACCACTGTCCTTAACATGTGTAAAAATAAAACATTTTTATTATATTTTCTATTTCCAATGATAAGTGGAACATTATGTTTACTAATAATTTATTTATTTTTCTTAAATAAAATATTAAAATTTAAATCAAATAATTGACTAATACTAAGAAGATTGTACCTTAAGTCTTGAGCAAGAAGGATCTCTTTTATAAAAGTGTGTGAGTTTCCCATGGTTCTAATTCTAATAATTGTCTTCTTAGAGTTGTTACCAAGAGTAACACACCACAATCATAAGATTTCAATTGGATGAATAAAGATGTACCTCCAGTCATGTATCTTGAGCATCCACTATTTAAGTACCACATACCTCCCTTAATCCTTGAAGGAAGGCATGCCCACAAAATAGATCAAATATTAGTTTTTAGGACCCAAACCTTTTATGGTGCACATGTCTTAACACGATTATTTAATGAACTATCATTTTTAATCCATACAAATTTAAGAGACTTACTATTAACAACATTTTTAAATTTATAATAAGTAGAAATATGTCTAATTTTCATGCAATAATTATAAACCACATTTTGGAGTAAATGAATATGTCATATTTTAGCATATCCAAATAAACTCCTACAATGATCATGCAAATGTTTTAAATTATTTAGATCTTTCACTAAGCATATGTTTTTGATAACAATAAAATCTTTTCATCTCTTTCAAATTTAATCACATGCAACCAATTAGCATTCAACTCATTCAAGTGTTCATACACACCTAAGTAGTTTTCATGCTCTTCTTTCAATTTAAGATATTTAAAAGATAAATTTTAATAGTTTGTGTAAACACTAATATATTGTTCTTCATAATTAATAATATAAGAAGATGATAAGAGGAGAAAGAAGAACATATCTCTTCTTCTAATGTTTCAATTAGAATCCTATCCTTCGTTAGAAGACAAATCAAACTCTTCTTCTTATCTTCATCATTAGAAGAAGAACTATCAAAATCATTCCAAGATATCTTCATAGCTTTCTTCTTTTTCTTTTGTTTTTGAAACTTTTCTACTTTCTTCTTATAGTTAGGGTAATTTGGCCTTATATGCCTAGAAAGTTTACATTCTTAACAAATTGTTTCTTCATGGGAGACCATCTTTCCCTTTTGTTTCTTATTATTCCCAATGTATTTACCAACATTTCTTTTTTTATATAATTTAGATAAATTTTTTTAGATAAAAGTTACCTTACTTGAGATTGAGAAATTTGAGTTACTAGGGGAATTAGCTATAAATGATATTATCTCTTCCTTATTTTTTTCCCTTTTTCAATCACAAGTTCTTCATCCCTTCTTCTTACAAGATCAATTTTGTTTGTCAAGAGTTCACCTAATAACTCATCCAATGACAGCAAAATATTTTTTGTTGGTTTCAATGTTGTCACCAATTGAGAAGAACTCATAGTATCTTTCGAACCTATTCACTAGCAAAAAACACATTGCCATGATTAAATAAACCATTAATAATATTTGTAAATCTTATAAATATAGCATAAATACTCTCATCCATATTCATTGGAAATAATTCATACTAATGAATGAGCATGTTGATTAATCTCTTTAACATGAGAAGTACCCTCATAGGTAACTTCAAGTTGAGATTAAATCTCTTGTGTCATTTTCAAGTTCATGATCTGATTATGTTTGGAGGCATCCAAACCACAACACAAAATATTTATAACATAAGAATTAAGTTGTGCTCTATGTTTTTCTTCAAGATTGAGTTCATATACAGGTTTTCTCAATTTTTCTCCATCAACAATCTTTGTCTAAATCTTTAACATTTTTTCAACAATATCCCAAATTTTCAAATCGATATATTTTAAAAATAAATGCATATGATTTTTCCAATAGAGATAAAAATCACCTTTAAATAAAGGTGGGCAATGTGATAAAGCTCCCTCAAATAAAAATGCATTGTCTTCAACACAAGGTAAAGGATCATGTCTTAGAAATTTCTTTATTTGATAGAAATCTCTCACTAATACCACTTATTATAAAATATGTGAGACAAAATGAACAAGAGAGGAGGGATGAATTGTGAATTTAAAAAAATTTTTTATTCCAAAAATTAGAAAAAAAATTTCAAACCTAAAAATAATTTTCTTTTATCAATAAAATAAAATTACTCAATAATAAATGAAATACATAAAAGATTTTTAGGTGGTTTGGCAAAAACTTGTGTCTACATCCATCTCTAATCCCTGATTGGGATTCTACAAACCCTCTCTTTTGTCGAGTTGGTAAGGGTAAACCAAATACACACTAGTGCTCCACTGAGACAACAAAATCAAATATATTTAGGCTTGCTAGAGAAATTTTAACTTTATAATTTTTTGCTTACAAAATCCCTACACCTTTAATTCTTTAAACAAGTAGCACTATTAATGAATGAAGTAGATGTTACCAAAAACTACTGAAATGATTATTAATGGAATAATAGAAATAGGGACCAATAAAAATTTGTATCTCCTATAATTGTGTAAAAATTTGTTGCTTATTGTTTGAACTTCACTTGGACTTATATGAAAATTTTCAAGGTTGATTTAATAGTATTTTTGCTTGATAAATGATCATTGTTTATATTTGAAATGTAAAACTCAAAAAATAACTTCTCTAATGACTAGAATCTACTTTTTAGAAAGCTAATCATTACAACAGAGAATACAGTGCAGCTGTCATTTGATTACACGAATAAATTGATAGTCATCGAATCATTTTAAATGACAAAGGGTTTAGATCTAATCATGGTGAGGTAAGATCTAGAGCACTGGATTTAAAAGATGGATGGATCATAATAATGATGAGGTTACTAATCACAAAGATGAAGAGACTCTCAGCTATTTGATTATGTATAAAAGATGAATAACTGAAGATAGAAAATTGTTCACAAATGTGGCCATGATCTGGATTGCTTGATTGTGAAAATCCATGATCAATCATTGTATAAATCTCAAGTTGGCAAAGCTTATCTTTAGTCTATATTACAAACTGTTCAAGTATTTTATACTTATAATACATCTACTACATATTATTATCAGCCTAATTGGTTTGGCTACCCCTGGTGTTCTCTAGATGTCATTACCTTAGTCACCAATGCATACATATGGGTTCAAAAAATACACCTAATTTACATAAATTAAATAACGAGTCTACCATGGCTCATTTCACAAAAGCCACACCAAAGATTGGCCACACTAGTAACTTGACTTAACTGATACTTAGGCTTGACCCATCTTTGTTTTCATCAGGTTCTTAGCCTACAAGTCCCCAAGGCTCTTCTCACTTTTAGGGCACATAACATAAGCTGTTCGGGCTTAGTATTGAGGTTTCTTATGCAAAAACATTTTTATAATGAATTTTTTTATAAAAAGTATTTGAATATTAACTTAAACACCTTCTAATAAAAATAAAGCTTAAACTAAATTAACATATATATGAAGGATGATAGTTTTATGTGCCACAACAGAGAAGAATTTAAAATTTTAATATACTAGCCAATAAGTTTTAGAAATGAAGTTCTCTATGAATTAGCCACCCTATAATGACCATTATCCTTGTCTCCAAAGTCATTGAGCCATCAAATTACAATAATTGTTTATGCTACTATAGCCTTTACTTTAATTTTTTAAAATTTTGATCACTAAAATACTCTTTGAGATTTAATTAAAATAATACTAAGCTTAGCATGGCATTAGTAAATACTTAACTTAATTTTGTAATCATCATATCAAAGGGTGCAATATGTTCTTGTATGTGTTTGTTTGTGTTTTTGTCTATTTGTGTGTGTATATGCATGCAGCATGCATGTGTGTGTATGCACACTTGTGTATGTATGAAAGTAGGCATGTGTGTGTGTGGTTTTTTTTAGCGTGACTATTGGCTTGTGGGTGCATGTGCATGAGCATGTTTTTGTGCATAATTGTATGTGCATGTGTATTTGTGAACATGTGTGCCTGTTGGTGTTTGAGCTTGTGTAGGTATGTGTAGGTGTGTGTGTGTGTGTGTGCATGTATGTGTGCATGTGAGAGTGCTTATATTTTTCTACATGTGTACATGTGCATGTGTAGGTGTATGCATAATTGTGCACACATTCATGCTTATGCATACACATGTGCTTGTGTGTGTGTGTGTGACTGTGTGTCCACATGTCAGTTTGTGCATGTGAGTGTGTATGTGTGCATGTCCATACATATATTTGAGCACATGTGTGCATGGGTATGTGTATGTATCTATGTATGTGTGTGCATACATACATGTATATGTGTGTTTGTGTGCTCGTGTGTGTATGGATGTGCACTTATATACTTGTGTGACCAAGTGCATGTTCATGTATATGTGTGCATATGTGTATAGGCTTGTTAGTATATTTGTGTGTGGGTGTTTGTGTGTATGTCTAATTTATCTATGCATGTGTTTAAATGTGTGTAGTTGTGTTTGTGTTCATGTGTGTGCATTGATGTGTGTGTGTGTGTGCATATGTGTGCACATATTTGAGCATGTGTGTTTATGTATGTGTATGTGTTCATTTTTTTTGTGTGTTTGTGTGTCTACGCTTACTTGCATGTGTGTGTCTGTGTCTACATGTGTGTTTGTGCATGTGTGTATGTGTTTCTGTGCATGCAAATGTGTGTGGCTATCTGTGTTTGTGTGCATGCTTGTGTGCATGGGTATATGTGTGTGTACATGTTTGTGTGAGTGTGCACATGTGCAAGTATGTTTATATGCATGTGCGTGCGCATCTGTGATTGTATGTGTGTCTATGTACATGTGTTAGTGTGTATGGGTGTGTGTGTGTCTATATGTATGCATGTGTGCATGTGTGCATGTGTGAGTGTACATGTGTGGGTATGGGTGTCTGTGCACACGTTTGTGTGTGCATGTGTTTGTTTGTCTCTATATATGTGCTTACATTTGTGTGTTTATGTATGTGCACATTTGTCTTTATGTTCATGTAGGTGTGTTTTTGTTTATGTGTGTGTGCGTTAATGTATGTGTGCATGCACACATGTGTGCATGTTTGTGGACACACATGTGCGTGTGTGTGTGTGTACGTGTGTGTGTATTTGTGCGTACATGTGTGTATGTGCTTGTACATGTATATTTGTGTGTGTATGAGAGTGTTCATTTGTGCAAGTGTGGGTCTTTGTGCATTTGTTTGTGCCTTTGTTTGTTATTATATATATGATAGAGTGTGTGCATGTGTGTACGTGCACTTATTCATATGCTTATATGTGTATTTGCATGCATATGCATGTGTATGTGTGTGCCTAAGTGTGCATGCATACGTCTGTGTGTATATTCATGCATGTTTGTTTGTGTGTATATGTGTGCGCTTGTGTTGGTGTGTGCATATTTATGTGTCATGCAAGTTTGCAAGCATGTAGGTGCATGTGTTTGGGTGTGCATGCGTGTGTAAGTTTGTTTGCTAGTATGCACCAATGTGCATGTGTGCATGCACATGATTGTATGCATGTGTATATGTTTACTACGTGTGCTATGTATGAATGCGTGCATGTCTATGTGTGTGTGGGTGTGTGTGTGTCTGTGTAGTGTATCTTGGTGTGATCATAAATGTATATCGGTGTGGGCACAGGTGTGTGTTTATGCTTTTCCATGTGTTCTTGTATGTGGATACCTTTGTGTGTGCATGTGTTCGTGTGCATGTATGAGTCAATGTGTGTGCTTATTGAAGCATGTGTAAGTTTGTGTGTAAATGTGCATGTGTTGTTATGTGTCTGCATGCATATGTGCACATGTGGGTGCTTAGGAGTGTGTGGGTGTGCCTGTGCTTCTGTGTGAATGCACATTTGTGCTTGTGTATCTATGTGTGCCAATGTGTGTGTATATGTATGCAAGTGCATGTGTGTGCATGTGTGCTTATGCATGTGTTTGTATTCTTGTGTTGTGAGTGGGATTGTGTGTGTACTTGTGTTGGTGCATGAGGATGTGTTCGTGTGCATGTGTGCATTCGTGAGTGTCTAAGTATGTGTGGGTGTGGGGTTGTGCATGCATGTGCATGTATGTATATGTGTGTCTGTGAGAGCTTGTGTACATATGTGTACATGTGTGTGTGCATGTGCGAGCTTGTGTGTGCATGCTTGTGTGTGCATGTGCATGTGTGTGGTTGTGTGTGTGTGTGTCTCTATATGCATGGACATGCATGCACATATGCATATGTGCACATGCGAGTATGCATGTGTGTATTTGTGTATATGTGCTTGGGTGTGTGATTACATGTGTGTCTTTATGCATGTGCATGTGATTTTCTATGTTTATGTCTATGTGTTTGTGTATGTGTGTGTGTGTTGCTTTGCTCATGCATGTTTGTACATGTTTGTCTGCATGTATGTGCATGTTTTCATCATGTGTGTGTGTGTGCATGAGTGAGGGTTTGCTTATGTGTGTGTGTGCTTGTGTGTCCATGTTCAAGTACACACTTATGTGTGCATAAGTGCATGTGGGTGGGTGTGTATGCATGTTTGTGTATTTATGTTTGTCTAATAACATATGTATGTGTGTGTATGTGTGCATGTGCATGTCTATGTGTCGATGCAAATGTTTTGGTGTTTGTGTGAGAGGATGTATATGAGTGTTTTTGTGTGTGCATGAGTGCATACGTCTGTGTGTAAGTCTATGCACACGATCACATTTGTGTGTGTGTGTGTGCATATATGTGTGTTCATGTGTGTGTGTGTGTGTGTGTGTGTGCATATGCTATTGTGTGATTATGCATGTCTGTCTAGTTTGTGCGTGCATGTGCATGTGTGTGTGTGAGTGTGCGCACGTGTTTACATGAGTTTGTGTTTATACATACGTGTCTGTGTGAGTGTGTGTATTTGTCTTGTAATATGTGTATATGTACATCTGTGTGCATGCATAAGAGCTAATGCATGTGTGTGTGTGTGTATGTGTGTGCATACATGTGTGTGTTCATGTTCACATGCATTTTGTGTGTGTGCAATTCATGTTTAAATGTTTGTGCCTTGTGAGCGTGTGTGGTTTCGTGTGTGTATGAGTGATCACATGTGTGAGTGCATGTGTGAGTTCCTGTGTGTGTGCATGTTTGTGCATGTCTGTTCATGTGCATGTGTGTGTATATGTTGAAGTGTACTTCAAAAAAAAAGGGGGGAAAATTGCTAAGAATAAAAATTTTAATTTCTTACAAATATAAAAAGATATAGTTTAAAAGTTTTTTAAAGGTTTGAGCAAATCTTTAAATATGATTTTTTTACAAATCTTAATTTTTTTAAGACATGTTAAATTTTAAAACAAAGAGTAATAAAAAAATTAATAATAATTAAAAATTATACACTAATGATTTTTAGGTGGTTTGGCTTGAAACCAAGCCAACATCTAACCCTGATAAAAACTAGACAAAAAATACTCAAATAAGCCTTTTGCCAAAAGACAGGTAGGTTAACTGTCATAACTAAAAAGCAAACTAGACAAGCAACTATGACACTATAACTAAATCAACGGGACAAGCTACAACAGTTTTATAACGAAATGACAATAAAAGAAGAATATTCTACAACATAAAATAAGAATTAATATGAAAAAAATCTTGTACTTGAAGAAATGATTAAAGAGACACAAGTATGATGATTAAATAAATTAGGAGCTAATTAAATTAATAGTTGAACTAACTCAAGAAGAAACAAAAGTTTTGAAGTTTGACATGCAAAGGTTGCAGCAGTGTTTGGAAGCATGATAGGAACAGGCTAATAACAATGTCAATGTTCTTTATTGAAACTTTTTTAAGATTGCATAAAAATTCATCTTTCCTTTTCATACAAAACTTCTCTTAAATATAAACATTTTGGAACGGCTAAAAGCACTTACCGAAAAGGAAAAATAATGGTTACTATTATACATGTTTGTATATTTAATTAAAAATTATTATTATTTAATTAAAAACCCAATGGCTTGAAATAATGGCTAAAAGAGTTGTGCTAAAGCTATTAGATCAAAATGATTCATGTCATTAAATCATGGAAACTATGCGATTAGATAGATAAGATTCTAGTGGTGCTATTTAGAAATTGGCTTTGATCAGGGTCATTAGATCTCAATCTTATTAAATGACTTAATCATGATGTTATATGCAGGTAAAAGATGGACCATGTGACAGTGAAACGGCATGATCAAACAAATGATTTTTTCAAGCTTTATAAAAGATGGAGGAGATTAGAATTGTTTGGTCATGAAATTGTGCAATTGAATGACTTTGGTTACTCTCGAAGTAGATCACACGAAAACAAGGCTTTTGTTTAGTCTCACATTGCAAATAGGAACATGTATACCTAGTTTTTAAAACTTTGCATGATCTCTAAAGCCTATTTGGGGTTGGTTGCCCCTTGGTTTGCTTAAGAGGTCATTGCTCGTTCAGTTAGTGTTGCATTAGACATAATGTGTAGATGTAGGATTCATGTTTTAACACAAAGTGTAATAGTCTATTTGGGATTGATTACTGACAATGATTATTGACTTATTAATTAACTCAAAGAGGTACTATAACAACAAAATTAATAGGTTTGACAAATTGAAAATTCTTTTTATTAATTAATTAATACTACTATAACATACTTTTTATAATATGTTAATTAAGACTTTCAAAGATATTATTAAGAAAAAATAATAATCAAGATAAAATGATTCATAAATATTAAAAACTTAAATATTTTTCTACGATGATTAATTTATCTTAATTTATGTGACTTAATAAATATTTCAAACAAGCTTAACAATCTGATCAAAGTAAAATTAAATTTAAAATGTACCCCTTGGTGGTTTGCCACACTAAACTAGATGATTTTTATGGGATTTGATATTTGCTTATCCTCTTCTTTTAGTTCTTCAATGAATTGAAGCATCAATTATCTAAAAGTTTGAAATTCAATTAAAAAAATCATAGAAATAATTATGAATTATTATCATGAATCAAAGCACTATGATTAAGGTTCAATAACACAATAATCTTCTTCTTCTTATGTTAGCAAAACTTTTAATGAAATTTATAAAAAAAATAAAAACTATTTATAAAACAAAAATAAAATAATTAAAGATGCCTCTCCTTACTTGTATAACATGGCTAGATTAATGCTTCTCCTTAATTTATGCATATTTTTTTAATTTTTATTCTTTTTTCTTTTTTGTTATCACTAAGAGGGACATATCTAAATTTTACAAATTGTTTATAACCATAAGATTTTATTAAATTATCACTTAATTAATGTTCTAGTTTTTTATTAAAAAAAGTTATTTTAATTATAATTTTATCTGATAGTTATAAGCATCAACTTACTATCCAAAGTACATTATTTAAGGTATATTGTATCAGCGTTGATTTAAAATTTGTTACAAAAGATTAATTATAACTATATGATCAATTCTAAAAATCAATCAAAATTTTACATATAACCCTTTTTAAGATAATTCTAAAATAAATTTTAAATTTTAAGATTTTCTTCAACTACATTTTTTTATTTATTTTATTCGAATCCTTTAAACTTAATTTCTTAAATCTTCTTTGTTTTTCATCTATATTTGAAATAAGTTTTTGCTAAAATTTATTCATCAAAGTTTACATGTATAATGCTAGACTTAAATTATTATATTTCAGAATCCAAGTGATTTATGTTCAACACATTTATGTATAATTAACTTACTATTTTCTTTCATAATCCATGCAAAAGTAGAAAATTTGGAATGAATATTAGTTCTAATCTTACATATATGTGAAGTATGACTCCATTACATGCAATAATGGCAAGTAAGCTTGTGATTATGACCATGTAAAATGTCAACATGTTTTTGGATAGAAGATATTGTAGCATGTTAAACAAAGCTACTCTACTAATTAGTTTTACTTTTAAAAATTTGTTGGTGGAGTACAAAGATTTAGAATCACTAAATTTCTTAATTAAAGATGCATGTTCATTCAATTTTTGTTTTAAATCATCATTGGTCTTTTGCATATTATTAACATAAATGTCAACCTTTTTTAATTTGTGCATAACCTATATATTCATTATGTTCTTCTCTTATTTTTTGGATATTTTATTCAACTTTTCAAACTTTTTACAAAATATAAAGTAATTATTTAGATAATTAATTTTTGAGTAATTTACCTTCTTACTTGAGGTAGCACTCTCTTCTTCTTCCTCTTCTTCTATAGCCATCATGCAAACTAATCCTTCATTAGTATCCTCCTCTTCACTTGTATTGGTTTCTTCTAAATCATTCCAAGAAACTTTCGAAGTTTTCTTCTTCTTCTACTTCTTTGTTTTTCATTCTTTTTCTTTTCAAATCTTTCTTACATAATAGGACATATTGCTCTAATATGTCTTAGTTTATTACATTCATGATAAATAATTTCTTATTTTTTTATGATCTTATAGGAACTTTGATTTTTTTTGTCTATATATAATATCAAGAATTTTGGGCAAACCTCTAGAAATTAAAGTAATGCCATCTTCATCGACAGACTCCTCTTGTATAGTGACCTCCTTTATCATAATGTTTTTTATTGTTTCTTCTTTTTCTTATGTTTTTATTAATTAACTCTTTTTCCTTTCACCTCTCCATTTCTAGCTCATTTATCATATGCTTACCCATCAAGTCAACTAATATCATCATGGGAATATTTATGATTATCTTAATGGTGGTAGTCAATTGATCATATTCTTTTGGTAAGATTCTAAGTATCTTCTTTACTTATTTTTTCACAAAAATTGGCTTTCCCAAACTAATAAGTGCATTAGTAATATTGATAAATCTTGTAAATATACTTTTGATGGAGTCATTTGAAAGCATCTTAAATAGTTCATAGTCATGTGTCATCATGTTTATTTTTTAACTAAAAAGGTACCTCCATATCTTACTTCTATGTATGCCACATTTTGTAAGTTATTCCTAAATTCATAATTATATTAAATTTGGTAGCATACAATGCACAAATAAAATATTTATAATCTTATCATTTAATTGTACTTTATATTTTTTAATTTCATCCATTTCATAAAATGGTTTAGGTACTAAAGTACCTTATGCTTTTTTCTTAGTAAGAAATTCAAATGATGCTTACAATAATTTTTATATTTCTCTATCAAAAGATTTTAAATGACCAATTATCCTAATCTTCTAATGGATATAGTATTGACCACAAAAAAGTGCTGGCCTATAGGGAGAAGAACATTCACCAAAACTCATTGAAGCAACAATTTCAGCGATGGATCACTTATAGAATTTCTCACAAGGAAAGGACCTTGCTTTGATACCAATTAAAGTGTAATTTAGTAAGAGGAGGCATAAATTATTAGGAATACAAATTTTAGTTTTTTATTAAAATAATTAAAGACATAATTTATAATTTTTTAAAAGGCTTAAGAAAATCTTTAAAAATTATTTTGTACAAATTTTAAATTAATTGTAAAAAATGTTAATGTTAAAACAATTGTGTAATAGAAAAATCAATGATAATTAAAATTATACACCAATACTTTTTTTGGTTGTTCAACTTAAAATCAAGCCTACATCTACTCTGACAAAAACCAAGGGAAAGAAAAAACTCAATATAACCCTTAAACTAAAAGATAGGTATGTTAAACCCTCACAACAAACAAACAAATGAGACAACTGCTACCAAACTATGATGAAATAAATGGGACAGGCTACAATAACTTTATAATGAAATACCAATAAAAGAAAAGCTTTCAGTGACATACAATTGATAATAATATGAACAACATCCTATGCTTGATGAAATGACTAAAGATGCACAAGTATCCTAATTAAATTAATTAAAAATAGAGAAAATTATAACTTAACTAATTTGAGAATAAATAGAATTTTAGGAATTTGATGACTTCAAGGATGTAGTAGCATATAAAAGAAATAATGGGAATGCGTTATGAATGACTTAAATGTTTTGGCTTAAAACTTTTTTTAGATTATATAAAAATTCATCTATCCTTTTCATATAAAAATTGCTCTATTTATAAATATTTTGCATTTGCCAAAAGTACTTACCAAATAAGCAAAGTAGTCATTATTATTTTAGTACATTCAAATATTTTAATTAATAATTATTATTATTTTCTTAAAGATCCTAACTACTCAAAATAATAGTTAAAAGAATTATTGCTTGAACCATCAGATTAGAATGATACATGGCTATTTGATCATGGAAATAGTGCTAGAAAACAGAGGAGATTTAAATGGCATATTTAGAAATAGTATTTGATTAAGGTTGTTAGATCTGAATCTTGATTAGATGGTTCGATCATGATGTTATGTGTAGATAAAAATGGACCTTGGGCTCACAAAATGGCACAATCAAATAGAGGATGTTATCAAGCTTTATAGAAAGATAGAAAAGATTAGGATTGTTTGATAGCAAAATTACACAATCAAATGGCTCTGGTTACTCCTATAATTCAAAAATAGATAGCACAAAAATAAGGCTTTAGATCAGTCCCATATTGCAAAGGTAGGTTATTTGGGGCTAGCTACCCCCTAATTCACTCTGGAGGTCATGACTTCTATGACAAACTATGCATTAGATATAATTTATAAATACATGATTAGTGACCCAATCTGAAACATAATAGTCCATTCAAGGTTGATTATTAACATAAATACCTAACCCATTCATTAACCCAAAGTGGTACAATAGTGAATGGGTTAAAGAGTTCGATCAATTAAAAAGTTTCTTTTACCAATTAAAATTTTTGAAGATATGTTTAAGCTAAAATGATATTCAAGATAATATAGACATAAAATATGGAAATAATAAATATTTCTCTATGATGATTAATTTTAATTTAAGTTGTATGCCTTCTAATACATATTTTAATCAAACTTAACTTTATAATAAAAGTAACATTAAATTATCTAAAATAATGTCCAAAATATATCCCTTAGTGGTTTGCCACTCTTACCAAGATGATCTTCATGGGACTAAACATTTGCTAATTTTTTCTTTTTGTTCTCTCATGAATACAAGAATTGAATACCTAAAATTTAAAAATTAACTTAAAACAAATTTATCAGAAATATTTAAGTTTTGTTATCATCAAACAAAACACCATAATTATGGATCAATAACATAATATATATATATATGCGCATGTGTGTTTGTGCATGCATACGAGCCTTTGTACGTGAGGCTGTGTTCATGCATTTGTGTGTGCATGTATGTCGGTGTGAGTGTGTGTGCGATTGTTTATGCATGTGTGTGTGTGTGCATGCTAGTGCATGTGTGTGTGTACGTATGAGTGTGTGTGTCAATGCATGTTTGTGTGCAACTGTGCATGTGCTTATGTGTGTGTGTGAGAATGTGCCAGTGGGTTTTCATTAGTTTGTTTATACTAATGTATGTTCATTAATGGGTGTGTGTGTGTGTTCATGTACATATACATGCATGTTCCTATGTTTGTGCTTGCAAGTGTATGTGTATGTTTACATGTGTGTGTGTGTGTGTGTACATTTGCATGTGTGTGTATGTGTGTTTGCATGGTTGTGCATCTATGTGTGTGCATGTGTGAGTGTATTTATGTGTGCATGTGCATGCATTTGTCTGTGTGTGTACATGTATTTCCATGGTTGTGCTTGTTTGTATGTATATGTTTATTTGTCTATTTGTGAGCATTTTTGTTTATGTGCATGTGAGTGTGTTGTGCATGCCTATGTGTCTATGCACATGTGTGAAGGTGTGTGTGCATGTGTTTGTGTTTGTTTGTGCTCATGTGTGCATTTGTGTGCATGCATGAACATATGTAGGTGTGTTTGTGTGTGCATACATGTTCATGTGTTGTTGTTGTTGTGTGTATGTTCATGTTCATGTCTACATGTGCATGTGTGCATATGCATTTGCATGGATTTATGTGTGTGTATGTGTGTGTATGTTTGTATGTGGATGTGTGCTTACATTTATGCATGTGCATAGATATATTTATATATGTGTGTGTGAATATGTGTGTACATGTGTGTGTGTGCATGCATGTTTGAGTGTGTGTGTGCATGTGCATATGTGCACAAGTTTTTTTGATTGTGCCAACGAGCATGTGTGTTTATGCATCTGTGGTTATGCATGCATGCGTGTGAATATATGTAGGCATGTGTGTGAGTCTATATGTGTATGTTGGTTAGCATGTTTGTGTGTGAACATACATGTATGTGCTTCTATGCATGAGTGTATGTGCTTGTGTTTGTGTGTGTATGCTCATGTGTGCTTGTGTGCATGTTTGTATGTCTACATGTGTGTGTGTGTGTCCTTCTACATATGCAAGTTTGTACATATGCATGTGATTATGTGTGAGTTGTTTTGTCTTAATGTTTGTGTGTGTTCATCTCTAAGTGTATACGTGTGCATTCACATGTGTGCATGTTTATGTGTGCGTGGTCATGTGCATGCATATGTGCATGTGCATGGATGTGTTTGTGAGTGCGTGCACATGTGTATATACATGTGTGTGCATATGTGTGCATGCATATGTTTGTGTGCTTGTACATATTGATGAGCATGGATGGTGTATGTGTATGTACATGTGTGTACGAGCATGTGTGTGTGTCCATGTGTGTATGTGTGTGTATGCATTATGTATGTGTGCATGTGTGTGTGCCTGTATGGTTATGTGTGTATGTGTGTGTCTACGTGTGCATGTGTGTGCATGTGTCTGTGTGCATGAACATGTGCATGAGTGTGCTTGTCTACGTCGACATGTGTGTGAGTGCCTACAAGTGTGTGTAAGTGTGTAAGTGTGTGAGTCTGTGTGCATAGGTGTGGGTGTGTGTGCTCATGGGTGTGTATGTGCAAGCATATGTTTGTTCATGTGCTTGTATGTATGAGTTCATGCATGCAAGTTTTTGTATGTGTGTATCTAAGTGTGTTTAGGTGCATATGACGGTGTACATTTTTGCATATGTGCACATCTATGTGCTCATATGTCTGTTTATGCATGCTTATGCATGTGTGTGCATTGTTGTGTGTGTGTATGAATGTGTGTGTGTGCCTTTGTGAGTACATGCTCATGTGTGTATGTGTGTGTGCATGTGCATGTTTATGCATGGGTGAGTGTGTAAGATTAAGTGTGTGTGTGTGTCTTGATGTGTTTGTGTGTATTTATGCATTTTTGCACATGTGTGCTGGATTACATGTATAGTTTTGTGCCTATGTGTGTGTTTTGATGTATGTGTGTGCTTATGGGCATGACATCATGTGTGTATGTTCAACAGTGTGTGTGTTTATAAGCACACGTGCACGTGTGTGCATGTGTCCTCCTATGTTGAGGTGCTTGCACATGCATTTCAATGTGTGTGACGGTGTGCATGTGTGTGTGTGTGTGTGAGACTATGAATGTGTGCAAAATAAGTGCATGTGCATGTGTGCACGTGTATGTGTGTGTGCAAGTGTGGTGTGCATGTTTATGCACATGCATGTGTTTGCATATGGATGTGCATGGTCGTGTCTATGTGCTTATTTGTGTGGGAATGTATGTGTGTGAATGTGCATGCTTATATGCATGCATTTATGTATTCATGTGCATGTGTGTGTGCATGTGGTTGAGTATGTGCAAACATGCATGTGTGTGAGAGTGTGAGTTTGTGTAGGTGTGTGTACTTGTCTATGTGTATTTCTATGTGTGTTCATGTGTGTGTGTACGTGTGCATGTGTGTTGTTATGCATCTGTGCATGCATATGTGCATATGTGTGTCTGTGTGCACGTGCACATCTGTGTGTGCATGTTTGTGTGTATACATGTGCATGTGTATATGTATGCACACTTACTTGTATATATATATATGTGTGTGTGCGCATGTGTGCTTGCATTTGCATGAGTATGTGCATAGGTGTTTCTATATGTGTAAGTATGTAGGTGTCTTTATATGTTTATGCATGCATTTGCAAGTGTGAATGTTGTGTGCATGCAAGTGCATATATGTGTATGTGCACTGGTGTGTGTATGTGCGTGTGAGTGGGAGGGGGGAGGTGTGTGTATGCTTGTGCATTGTATATGTAGGGGTGTGTGTGTTTGTGTGAATGCTTTTGTTTTTGTGTGTGGTTTTATGTGTGTGTATGTGAGTGCATCTATGTGTGTACATGCATGTGCATGTGTCTATGCATGCATGTGGGTGCACGCATTTGTGCATGCATATGCATGTGTGTTCTTGTGTACGTGTGTGTGTTCACATAGGTGCATGCATTAATGCTTGCATTTGTGTGCTTGTGCCTTTTTGTGCCCATGTATACTTTTGTATTTTTGTGCATACATGTGTGTGTGTTTGTATGTGTGATTAGGTTTGGGTGTGTGCATGTGTGTGTGTGTGTGAGTCTATACTTGGGGATCTGTATGTACGTATGAAAGCATGTGTGTTCACTATGAACTTTATTTACTTTTATTTGAATTATAAGTTCTACCTTATTTATGAAGAGAGGCAAATATGTTGCTTGTTTGAAAGAGGAGATTGTTACCTCCCTCGGGCAAGTTCTTCAACTAATGCAATTTGGTGAATGTAAGACCAAAATGCCATTTCCTCGTTTCAGTTATATGGTAGTAGCATTGCAACGTAATGCAACAATTTCTTTTCTTTTATAGTTCATCGACACATTGGGGTCACAAACAGGAACCCTTACAGTACCCCCATACAATTTTTCGCATGACATGTATATTTTTTTGTTATCATGCTATCTGTCAAACTTTTTTCAAGTATCTTAGCTAATTAAATTTAACTCTAGATTGTTGAAAGTAGGGAGAGAAGAGAAGAAGATGATTCAATTATTTGTTTTGATGCTGTTCTTGTATCTGTTATGGTATGTTGTTTTGGCGGCAAAATAATCATGCTTTTGTTTTGTTTTTTTGTCATCTTTTATGCTTCCATTTGGATAATTCTTGATGGTCTACATAACATTTTCTTTTTCTTTTTGATAGAATTTGGTGGATCTTGCTGGATTAGAATGTGCTATTCAAACTGGTGTAGAAGGTGTGTGCCTGAGAGAAGGCTCATATATAAGTAAGTGCTTGATGGCCCTCGTGACTATAATTTAAAAACTAAGTGATAGCACTGAACGCCAAGGGTATGTTGAATCATTATATTTTTACTTTTCAATTATATGGCTCGCATGTTGTTTCTTATGGAAGATTGTGATCTAATGGTCATGTACCATATCGAGACATCAAGTTAACCCGCATTTTGTTGCCATCTCTTGGTGGAAATGTAAATATTGCTATGATTTGTAACATCACCCTCTCATAGGTTCCTTATTCAATTTATTAGATTTAAATTTATCGAGGAATTTACTGCATGAATTCCCATGCAGCTCGTGTAATTGACCTGACAATAGTTTAAATATAAGGCTTTAGGCTATTAATGTCATCAGATATGCCTAACACAATAGATGTAATTTAAAATTAATTAGGACCTTATAAGCTTTGGCTAAAAGTATTGTCATGGTTAAGCCACTAACTTGTGTAGCCTTAAATCATTTTAT